>CM075020.1:6876567-6914028 GCA_037576675.1 Pangasius sanitwongsei | reverse complement strand
GATGCAGAAGATAGGGATAGGTGGAGAGTGATGATTCGCTGTGGCGACCCCTGAAGGGAAAAGCCGAAAGAAGAAGGAGTTACATTTCAACATCATGTCACAGCAAAAAAAAAAAAAAAAAACAAACTTCTGTTTAAACACACTATTAATTAAAAATTAAAAATGGGGGAAAATGATCTGTTTGTAACCATTAGCCACAGTTTAGTTGTATTCAGTATATCAGTATATTGCTATAAGACATGCACAGCTCAGTGTGCAGAAAAACTCTTTCGTGATGGAAAACTTACTGACTGTTACAAAGCATTGACATCTGAGACTTCTTCATATGTTAAATAAACATCTCCTAACTGTTTATTATTCCCCTGGGATTATGTTGATCGTGTACAAGCCCCTGTGAATGAGTTGTTACTACAGAAACGATAAAAAACTAGAAAGCATGTTTAATATAAACCTCTGATTTGAATTACAGCTGCCACTATAGTCAGAACTGCTGTTACAGAAAACTAATCAACACCTTCTGACCAATTAGATTTGAGAATTCAACAGCGCTATTTATGCAAGATTCAAGTCCTCCTGGGAAGTTTGTGCATATGAGTTTGGATGTCATGATTATGACTTGGTGTATGCTCAAGTGGTCTTGGTTGGGAAAAATAGACGGTGTGAAGTTGGTCACCTTCTGACCAATCAGATCCAACAATTCAACCGTGCTATCGGTGATTAATGCTACCTTCAGTCCTCCTGGGATGTTTTGCTGCCTATAAATCCTGTCCGAGATACCGTAATTATGAGGCGAACACACCTGAACACCAACACAATGTTGTAACTAACACTCATTTTTGTATAATCAATAACAAGAAGTTTATTTTAACAAACGAAATTAACACTTAAAGGTGCATTAGGTAAGATTAGCCTTTTTCCCGCCAAGATTATGTCTCTAAGGGTTAGGTGGGTTCGACATTTGAATAAATATAGTCCTATATTTTTCACTCCTTAAGCCCATTCCCTCCCATGTCCACGAAGCTCCGCCCCCAGGATCTACAGCGGTCCACGGAGGGTCTATAAATGATTGACAGGATGCACATTCAAACCCAAACAAGCATTCTGGACCGGAAGTCCTTGTCCCAGACGGGTTTTCTCAGCGACTTAAAACATTTTGCTAAAGCCACGACTTAATCAAATATTTTTAATCATGTTCTAAATAATTTAGCGAGGAATGAAAATAATCGACTATTGCACCTTTAAATCTTAGTCTGCTCTAAGCATCACATTCATATTGGCGGCCGCCATGACGTGTTGTTATTGACACGCCCCCTTCTCGGAAAATCGGGGGTCATAATAAATACGAGTTTTTCAGCTGCAATTAATCTCGACATTGTGTTGACCGTCTAGTGCGACATTTCCGACAGACCCCGAAGATCGCGTTATTATTACCCGCCGAAACCGAAACTCTCACGCGCGGTCCCTTTAAGACGCCGCCACGCCCACAGGAGGCTCGTGCACGCGACGCGCTGCTTGTTGTTTGTGCTCCAACAAGATGGCGGTGGCTCCTGAGAGCAGAGTGCTTTCCTACACTGTTTATAAATGGAGTTCATACTCCTCGACATACTTACCCGAGTGAGTAACGCCACCAAACACGAGTGCGCCTTTTTCAGTTTAGTCACACTCTGAACGCTGTGGCTCAGCTGGATAAAACAGGCCAAGTGCTCTACCTAATGGATAGCCAGGTTATTTGCAAGTCAGCTAGCTAGCAAGTTAGCTAATGCTGCTTAGCTTAGCACAGTGACTGAGCGCCTGAGGGAAATGTTCACGCCGAAGCTGGCGCTGCATTTCTGTATAGACGAGCTGAAAATGAGGCTAAAACACTCAAGCTGCTAGGCAGCTGCTAACTAGTGTAGCTAACTGACTAACTAGCTAGCTAGCTGGCTCAGTACTCTGGCAGTCATGCTAGCTAGCCAACTTCTGTGCAAAATAAAGAAGAAAATATTAAAGATATTATTAACGGACCTAGTTTATTATGCGCGTTTGGGGGTAAAAAGCCGTTATGCGTGACGTATGATGAAAAATCTGACAGCTGGCTAAGCTTTCTTTAGCATGTTGGATAAGTTAGCTAGCAGGCTTCTTTAAGTGAAAGTTAAACGTTTCACTTGTGTGAGAATGTAAGGCTTTAAGTTGATGAATGCAGGCTCCAGCTAACTTAGCTTTAATTTCTCCATAAACCATGCTAAACAGGCCGTTAACTAGCTGCTAACTAGCTATTGACTAGCAGTTAACTCCGTGGCGAGACGCTGTAGGAATGTGACCCGCGTTTGTCTCGCTGTTTTTGCCTCTTGTTGTGTTAGCAGGCTGTTAACGCTTTTACACACACAACTAACTTATGAACTAATTTTAGCTTTGCCATATTAATAGATAGAAATGCCTTTGCTCACTGTTTGTGTGGTTGCGAGCTTTGTAACTGTAATCTCCGAGTGTAACTACGAGCGCAGAATTATTGGCACCCTTCACTCAAGTGAGCAAAGTTGTGCATATATTTACACACGTTACAGCTTATAACTTATTACTAACACAAAACTGTTGATGTATTTTAACACTATTTTCAAATCTAAACCATTTTCTTTGTGTGCTTTTATCTCTGCAATATTATGCAGAGGTTTTTTTTTTTTTTAATGGCTGAATTTCAAATGATGTGCACCATATGTAGTGCACTATGTAGGGTGTATATGGTAATTGTTATACTCTAGGTCAGTGGTGCTCAGACTTCTATGAAAAGAGATCTACTTTTTCATATTATTATTGTTATTGTTATTATGGTAAGATCCACCATGTGAAATTTACACATACACTCTAAATTGTTTTTGTAATAATGTTATACAATCAGTTTTCATTCAAAGAAATCATGAAAGTAATATACAGCATCGGCGGTGCGGTCAAGTGTCAGCGCTGGACGGGGAGGAGGCGTGATGATTCTCACCTGTGTATTATTACCGTCAGTCTACTTATTTGTGTCTCTTTGTGCATTCAGTAACTGCCATAACCCGAGACAGGGTGTGTGATAGTTGGCTGAGCTTGTGAGGCACTCGCGCACATTCTTCCACACGCCACAGAGCGAAAGCTGCGAGTATGGGACGGACCCATTTCTGTTGTTGTTTTGGGTTTGTTGAGTATTTGAAAGTGCGCTGAAAAGCCCGGAGCTCAGCAGACATTCCGCCTGCCTTCCGAGTCTTCCTCCACACTCTCACACACCGGGGTTTTACATCGACCTATTAAGAAGATCGACCGGTAGTTGTCTTGCGATCGACTAGTCAATCGCGACTGAAGTAATGAGCACCCCTGCCCTAGGCAGCGCGCAAGAAACGCAGGCCAAATATTATTTTTAAAATAATAATAATAATAAAATTAAAAAAAATTCAACGTAACACAATAACCTTCTGGTAGCCACTATAAATGCATTGTTATTTTCATTGAAATTAGCTTTATTAACTTAAATGATGCAAAGCAATGGGTGATTGGAAAAGTGTGTCTCATATTTTGCTTGTTTTTGCTTGCAGGAACATTTTGGTTGATAAACCCAATGACCAGTCTTCCAGGTGGTCATCAGAAAGCAATTATCCTCCACAGGTGTGTATTTGTACCACATTCATGTTCCATTCAAATAGCCCTAAGTCTTGTAGATTAGCTTAATACATTTAACCTGAATATATTTTTGTGTTGTAATCGAAACCAGGATCATCAGGTTCTTAAGAAGTGCTCTTGCTTTGAGGATTTTGATATCGGGATCCTGTTTGTCATAACGTGAACTTTATCTGTATTGCACTAATTGAATTTTGAAACAACACTTTTTAGTTCTTAGTTATCTCTCTATGTGCAGTCAGGTCCATAAATATTTGGACAATGACAGTTATTGCTATTTTAGATTGCTATTTTAGTTGTGGTCATAAGTTTACATACGCCTAGCAGAATCTGCAAAATAATTAAAAAAAA
Source organism: Pangasius sanitwongsei (assembly GCA_037576675.1). Taxonomy (NCBI): domain Eukaryota; kingdom Metazoa; phylum Chordata; class Actinopteri; order Siluriformes; family Pangasiidae; genus Pangasius; species Pangasius sanitwongsei. The sequence continues at coordinate 6,910,050 of CM075020.1, read as the reverse complement.
AATAAAAGGGATCATAAAAATTGCATTTTGTGTTTTATTCAGCACTGCCCTGAATAAGCTATTTCACATAACAGATGTTAACATATAGTTCATAAGACAAAATAGTAACTGAATTTACACAAATGAACCAGTTCAAAAGTTTACATACGCTTGATTTTCAATACTGTGTGTTGTTGCCTGGATGATCAACGACTGTTTTTATGTTTTATGATAATTGTTCATGAGACCTTTGTTTGTCCTGAGCAGTTAAACTGCCCACTGTTCTTCAGAAAAATCCTCCAGGTCCTGCACATTCTTAGGTTTTCCAACATCATCTGCATATTTGAGCCCTTTCCAACAGTGGCTCTATGATGTTAGGATCAGTGTGAATTGTTATTTTGTTAAAAAATCTTTTTTATTAATTTATTTATTTATTATTATTTTTTTTATTTAGTACTGCCCTTCAGAAGCTACATAAGATATTTACATGTTTACAAGAAGACAAAATATTAACAATTTACACCGGTCATCCTGTTCAAAATTTTACAACCACTGGCTCTTATGCTAAAAGCATCAGTGAATGTTTGCACCTTTTGTAATAGTTGTCTACGAGTCCCTCAGTTGTCCTCAGTGTGAAAAAATGGATCCCGACATCATAGAGCCGCTGTTGGAACTCTAGGAGTTGAAATTAAATAAAGTATATCTCTCCCCCCCTTTTTAAGGGACCAAAAGAAATGGGACAACATTCTGCTCAATGGTATATGTTATTCCCTCATTATGTCACTTAAAGGATGTGGATAAAAAGGTCTAGAGCAGATTTCAAGTGTGGCATTTGCATTTGGAATCTGTTGCTGTTAATGTGAAGTCCAAAGAGCTGTCACTGCCAGTGAAGCAAGCCATCATTAGGCTGAAAAATCAAAACAAACCCATCAGAGAGACAGCAAAATCCTTGGGTGTGGCCAGATGAGCTATTTGGTACATTATTGAAAAGAAAGAACACACTGGTGAGCTCAGCAACACCAAAAGGCCACCAAAAGTGCTGTAATTCCTACACTGTTCAATTTCAATGTAAAAACCCTCATATTAAAGCTGAAAGTCTGCATTCTGAGCTCTTATTCATGATTTACTTTAAACTCGTGTATACAGTGGTAGACAGCTAAAATAATGATAACTTTGCCAATGTCCAGTTGCCAATGTCGGCTCAGAAAACCACGAATGTCCAGAGCAAGGTCATATTTGTATGGCTAGTCACTGAAATTGATCATCATATTAAGGAGATCTTCATTAATTATTTCTGCATGAATAGTGATGAGAAATGACAAATGAGAGAGGCCAATTGTCTTATTCATCTTTGCTCATAAAAACAATGTCTCAGTCGTTTTATTGCGTTAGTAAAACTGGTTGGAGATCAATGGAATTATGTTACAATTGTAAATGTACAAAACTTGTTAAAACACATTTTCACAGCACAAAGCTACAGGTCAAGTAAACCTGAGTTTTACCAAGAAGAAAATAACGGAAAGTTAAATCTGTTTACTGTGATGTCGGGTGTGTGTATGTCAAAGAACTCAAGGTGGCTGTTGCCAAGAGTTGAATGACTGCTCCTTTATCATTTTAATTTTACACTTTATAATTTCAAGGAAAAAAAATGAAAAAATTTTCATGACCCATCCTGAACTTGTCCAATTTATGTCCAGCCAAATGCTCTCTAGAACACGGCCCATGTAAACAGATCGTGGGTATTATGCTTCAGTAGCAGCCATTCGTGTAGTTTTGGTTGTGCAGCTTCCTGCATGTTATTCTCCTTTCAAATCAACCTTCCTCCAAAATCTTGATCTTTGCTTACCCACGTACAACCTCATTCCAAAACAGGGCAGGTTTTACTGGGAATCTCGATGCACTGTACCATGCAGTTGTTATGCAGCGTGTTTGCGTGTGTGTGTGTGATCAAGCATTCTGAGATATTAAGGCACCTTACTGTGTGCATGTTAGTATTATTCAAAAACCTGTTTCTCAATGCTATATTTCACTATATATTATATACACTATATAACACTATATTTCATGGTTAAACAGCAGGTTTTTCCCCTCTCTCGTTGGGAGCCTACCGCCCTAACTGCTGCTCACTGAGAGGGAGAGGGGAAAGAAAACTGCTGCAGGCCTGTACTGGTCCAAGATGTGGTGGTTAGAAACCTCAGCTCTAGGATATCAAAGACAGTGGGTGAAATGTCAGTGAGAAATCTTATATAGCTACAAACAGTCTCTCTTCAAGGTTTTGGCTGCATGTTTAGCTGGGTCGCTAAGCCGCCTTTATGTTTCTTTAAATTAAGTGGGAGGTGTAGGGTTGTTTTTTTGGAAACTGGTCAAGCCTTTCGAAACACTCTCTTCCTGACTTCCTGTTTTATATATAAGGAAATACATCAGCGTATGGAATCAACTCACAGCCATTTAATGGGCACTCGAAAGAGCCATCAGTTAAAAGGTTCTTTAAGAAACCAAATATGGTTCACTCTAAAGAACCTTTTGGCACTTTTTATGAGAATATAGACAGTTGCAAAAAAAGGACAGATTAATCATTAATGAAGGCTTGACGACTTTTTTCCATTTTAAAAGTAAGATATGATGCACATGGTTAAGTGGTTGAGTGTTCGGTGTTTTGCTCACTCATCGTAAACCCTAACTGCCGAGGAACCCCACTGCCATTTCTAATCAGGATTTTTAAAATCTGATGTGACTGTTGTCATGTCATTCATTAAAAAAATCCCAAAAAAACTAATATATACAACAGTTTGTGCTCAGTAATTCTCTAACAGTTCAAATCCAAACGAGAGAGAGAGAGAATATTTAATAATGAGGATTGTCTTTTTTTTTTTTTTTTTTTTTTTTTTTACATAACACTGTATAACCACAGGTTCCAGGCGTGGCTTATGGGTCTGTGGTCTGATGCGTTCTTTTGACTGAAGATGAAACACTCTGGGCCATGCTCTGCCTAATTTTAAAATGGAAAGAGGAAGCAGCCAGTTGTCGTGTTGGCACACACCAGGCAGTGCAGACAGTCTTGTGGTTAGGCGGAGAGGAAATTGAAAGCATTATGTTTGGGGTGCTTTCATGTGCACATTCAACTTTTAACCCCTGACGTTGCAACACGCCTGTAATTTTGTGGCTGTTCTTTTACCTTGCCATGTAAGCTCCCTTGTGATGTAGCTCATTTTGCACATCATATTTATTGTACTACAATATGTATACATACACAGTCAGAAATGTGTGTCAAATGTGCCCTGGTGCCTGCCGCTGTTAATGCTGAAGACAGCATAGACTGTAGATTCATTAAGTATGCACTTTCAGGCTAATAGTCACTTGCTGGTGACTTGGAACCAATTAAAATTGTTTTAAAAATCACAATGTCTTTTCACCATGAGATTGCAAGTTTGAATCCAGACAGCCTTTCGTGGCCATGGTCCAAGAGAGCGTGGGTTCTTCTCATTTCTTTATTTACACTCCGTTGCTTTTTTCCCCCCATTGTGCCCCTTACTGTGAGGATGAGAGGATGCAGGGAGAGAAGCAAGGACAGAGGAATCGACTGCAAATATGTTTGCCAAATGAGATGTGTCTGCTCACTGAAGCGTCACATTAAAGTAGCGTCACTTATTGCTGACTTATTGCCCAGCTCTCCCACCTGTCTCTGGGTACAACGCAGCATGATTACACACTGAATTAATATCAGTATGCATTCATATGTACATTGCATGCTTAAGAGTGGTTTTAGATTATTAAGATTCCAAGGTATTATCACCAGACCTTTTAATTAAAGTGTAATATTTTCATTTATGAAGAGATTTATATTTTATGTATAGTTGAGTGCACATAATAGAATTAATAACAGTGTGCTTTCAGTGATTTCCAGGTCACAGGGATTGCAAAGACAAGAAAATGTCAGTTAGAGAATAAAAAAAAAAAACAACGACCTTAAATGACCCTGAACAAGGATTGCATTGTTTCTCTGATTAGTACAATGATAGCCTGTCACACGCATCTGTCTGCTCATGTAAACAGCTTTGTTTTAAACCGGGGTGTCAATTGTCAAACTTAATTTCCTCCTGGACCATGTTGAAATTTTTGTGTGCACTCAAAGGGCGATAGACTGCAAATGCTGCATCTAACACAGGTTACAGCAGTAATATGTGTGGAGGCTTGAAACATGGTGAAATTTTAACACTTTGTATTATATGAAGTTATAAAAACTACTGAAAATGTGTTTCTCTTTTGTATGGATCTCAACCAGAGAATCATACAGCATTTTAAAGTCTGGTCACATCTAAAATGGGGTAAAAGGAGAAAATTGCGTTTTAAGATTTCATTTTGATGCCATTACAAAACATCGGTACATAGATTGTGTAAAAGCAACTGCTGTTTGAGTTCAGTTGCATTCAGTTTAATATGTAATGAATAAGACTTGTACATTAGAATACAAACCACAATATCTATCTTTTTCACCCTTTATTCATTGCTCATACACAATGATGAGTTATTCAGAAGTCCAGATACTGTGTTGTAGATTCTCTCACATAGATTGTCATTGTTTTTCCTTGGCGTATCAAATCTTGAGAGCACTACAGTTATTCACAGCAGAATTGCGTCACGCAGCTGGTGTAATGACTGCACCACCTTCTTGTAATGACTACACCTTCTTCTTGTAATGCATCCAGTGTTTGTTATGATGGTATATTCTGACCCTCTGTATCCACAAACTGTTTTATGACTTTAAATTTTTTACTCTACATCCGCAATCGCAGTTTTAGACCAGGAGGCCACAGCAGTGGATGTGGAAGGTCAGAGTCCAGCACAGCATGATGATACCTGCCTGCTCAAACACTCTAACTATATATGTTTTCTGACTGATGTGTTGAATCAGTGGTGTTTGTGTAGGGAAATTGTCGAGCTCTGCTGGACTCTGAACAAGATCAGAGTTAACCCCATTTGTAGAGTTATATCATGCTACTGGTTTCCTCACAGATTTATTTGCTATAAATGAACCCTTTTCTGCCTTTTACAGTACTTGATCTTAAAACTGGAGAGACCAGCTATTGTACTAAGCATCACCTATGGCAAGTATGAGAAAACACACGTTTGCAACCTGAAGAAGTTCAAGGTGTTTGGAGGCATGAGTGAGGAAAACATGACCGAACTCTTGTCCAGGTGAGTCCAGGGGACTGGTGACTGTTAAATAAGGAATAAAACATTTTTTTAATGTTTTATTCCTCTTTAGCCTTATTGGGATCGGATTAGTTTATCAGGGGGCATCGCAAATAGATTTTTACACATCTCATCATAAAACTCATGATAAAACACTCACATCCAGACACCAATTAAATTACCACAGGAGCAGCGAGTTTTTTTTAGGGGGTTGTATTTTATCAGACCCTGGATGTTTGCGTCACGCGGTCATATGATCATGCTCCATTCGCAACATGACTCAACATGTTGACAACGATATGTTTAATGTCGGGGGGAGGGTCACTCATACGCGCTCTACGAGACTATACAAGGCAAAAAGCACCAACAGAACATCTTTTTTTCCCAACGCAGAAGGAATACTGCATAGAAAAATCACAGATGCGTTTCCAGATGGGACTAAAATTATCACATGACCTCTGAGTTAGGCGAGAACAGTAGATAATTCGGCCTTTAATTTTCTCAGCAGGCGACGGATAAAAACATTGACATGGCCGATAAAGTCGCTGAGGAGCAGCTGTGAAATAAAAAACTTTCCCCGGGACCCCATGTACATATAATCCTGTTCGGATAGGGCTTTATACCTCAGCAATGTGTCAACAATTAAAATTTTTAATTTGTTAATGATTGACTCTTTCTAACACTTTATAGTTGTGGAATATCTGTGAGGCAAGGCTGTTGTTTATAAGAAAAGAATGCAGCTTGTCGTGTTACTAAGAAACCATTAAGCAGAAACTCTGTCCTGTCGGCTATATTGACTGTTACAAAGTGCTGAAACTGACTCCTTCAAGAAACGTTACATAAACCTCTCCTTACGGAGAGCCTCACCATATCAATGCTTTTATAGAGCATTAATCAACACCTTTCCTCCAATCAGATGCAAGAATTCAGAAGCTCTGTGGTATAAACATAAATACTCAATTGTATCATGGCATGGCTTCATGGGTGCTTTAATTCTTTTGTCATAGTGGCCTTAAGAATGACTTCAACAAGGAGACATTCACGCTGAAGCACAAGATCGATGAGCAGATGTTCCCTTGCAGATACATTAAAATAGGTGAGTGATTCACTAAAAGAGTGACATCAGAGTAAACTCAGCAGGGTGACGCAGTCAGGATCACTTAGTGCATAAATGATGATAGTCGGGAAAATCAAGCTGAGTGGCACATCTTTAAAGTATTAGTGGAAAGTGCAACAGTTTTTTTTTTTTTTTGTATAAAAGCATTTTAGTTCATTGTAAATTGCATTTGAAGACATCTTGGCTAATGGATTTTCATCTAGACAGCTACAGAGAGATGTTGCCCAGGACTGGCTGAAATGCCAGTTATAAACATTTTATTTCCATCTTGCACAATAAAGGCAGTGAGTGTAACACTCACAACTAGTAATTTGGCAAAGTGAAAAATGGACATCTTGAGAAAGCACTAAGGTGCGTTTCAGCTACTCATCATTTCAGAAAATATTTTTACATAACCTTTAACTGCTAGTGATGGCTTTTTTAAAATTTCATATGATTTCTATTCATCAGTTATGTTACATTAGTCTGATTGTGATTTCAGGATTTTTATTTAGCTGTTTTTATTTATTTATTTATTTTTATTTGTATTTATTTATTTATTTATTTATTTATTTATTTATTTATTTTTATTTTTATAATCTTGAAGCTATTATTGTCCAATAGCATTATATAATGACATGGTAACCAAACATGTAACAAAACCATGGTGCTTATGAGCTCTCTGGACTTTGATCTGACGTTTTTGAACTGATGTTGAGATGTACAAGCCTAAAGGTGTAGAGATAATCCTAAGCCTAACAGTTTCTTATTGTAACCTGTATATGCGAGGAAAAAAAACAACGATGTATGCTTCCCAAAGCGTTTTAATCCTCCTATATAACAGCAATTTTCCAGTGATACCCTTAATTAAAAAAATATTGCTATCATGTAGTTTGTGTCAGTTTGTAGTTACATTTAATGTCTGTGAAAGTTATTTCCTGTTATAGCAGCTATAAAGAGTCATCCCCTCACCAGCCTCTCTTTTTTTATTCCTGTCTTTAAGTTAATAATAGAAAACATGCAGCTTGTTGTGCTAGAGAAACTGGAAAGCGTGAACCCGACTGTCCTGAAGACTTTCCGGGGTTATGAAACGTACAGTTTTAGCTCTGACTGGTACAAAACGCTGGCACTGGAGACTCCTTCTAAAAATATGTTAAGTAAACATCTCATCAAAGAAAATGTCCCAATATCAACAATTACACCCATTTTATTTTAAATGAATTGAAGCGATAATGTATTAGAATGAGTGAATTAATACAAACTTGTGAATTGCCTCGCAGCTGGAGCTACTGTCTGTTAAAGAAAATTAATCAACATCATCTGAGCAATTAGAGAATTGAGAATTCATTGGTTTAAAATGATGCGTTCAGAGGTACTTTCTCTTTGGCAAGTATCTTGGAGTGGCAGCTACTGATAACCTGCATGTGTTCTTATTTCTTTTGTTGCTGTGTGTTCAGTGCCTCTGATGTCATGGGGCCCCAGTTTTAACTTCAGTATCTGGTACATTGAGCTGCACGGGATAGAAGATCCAGATGTAGTCCAGCCCTGCCTTAACTGGTACAGTAAGGTGAGTTGTTATATTCACCAGCACCAGTGTGTTCGTAATAACCTCAGTGATGTTCACGTAAACTGGATGGACTCCAGGTAGCTGAGCCAGTGGTAGATCCAGGTGGCACAGAGTTATGTTCTCGAAATGGCAGAGCTCCAAATGCTTGTCCTTGCTATCATAGCGCTAATTCAGATGGGTGAAGTCACTGCCTTGACATGAAGTCAGCTTGTCAGTAACTCTGTTTTCGCTTATGACAGTCTGGTTGTAGAATGAGTGTAGACCAGTTTCACAGATGATGTCTGTATTCATCACTTTCATTTTTGCCATTTCTGTATGAAAAAATTTATGTTTAGAAAAGTAATAAACTATCACATGCGACCAAATCATCGAGCATAAATCCTAGCACTGTCTGCATCTGTGTTCAGTGCTCCAAACAGTTAATGCTCTTTCACTCTCTTTTCACTCTTTCATTCTTTCTTTCTTTTGCTCTTTCTTTTTCTCTTTTCTTTCACTCTCTTTTTCTTCACTCTTTCACTCTTTCTTGCTTTCTTTTGCTTTTGTCTTCTTTCTTTCATTTTCTTTCTTTCACTTTTTCTTTCACTCTTTCTTTTGCTCTTTCTCTCTTGCTGTTTCACTCTTTCTTTCACTTTTGCTTCATTGCTCACTGTTTCTTTCACACTGCATTTTGCTGTTTTGCTCTTTCGTTCACTTTTTTTGCTCTTCTTGTTTGTATTGCTACTTTGCTTTTTCTTTTGCCCTTTCTTTTATCGTTAATAATAATAATAATAATGATAGTGCAGTTCTGTATACTGAAAATAAATTAAATGTATCTGTGTATGCAGCTACCTCAACACCAGCAGTTTGAGCTACATTCTTCTTTACTCTTAGTTTCCTGCCTTTTCTGTCCATGTTTGTAGCCTAGTGATGAATAATTTCCTTTTTGTTGACTCAGTATCACATCATTTGCATAAATTGGGTCTTTTTATGTAAGTGATTTGCGTATGTGGTAAATCAGGCATGTCATATGGATATGAAATGTAAATAAGGGACTGATATGTGGCTTTTTTCCACACGACTGAAGCTGATTCCTCAGTTTCTGCTTATTCCACTGTCGTTACTTCGCGTCATTAATCAGAATAGATTGCATGCCATTTCATGCCCTTGAATCTGCACTTGTTTCTTAAAAGTTTAATGAATGAGAGCCGTCGTGACATTTTAATGTTAATTACATTGTGTTGGTTGAAATTGTTACTTGACAAGATTCATCTGTGTGTACTTTTCATCTAGAGGTGTAGCATTATAAGAAAATCTTAAATTATGATCTTTTGCTGTTGCTTTCTGCTTTACCACATAGGGGAATCTTTTACACAAAATTGTATTGTGCACTGATTCAGTGATCTACTAATGGCTGAGTAATCCTTTTCACAGATGTAAGCAAACTGCACAACATTTCTTTGTTCAACAATGTTGCATTACATCTTATACTGTGATGTGCCAAAAATCATGATATTTGGTTGTACGGTTATTATACAGTTCTTTTTCTTTCTGTTTTGTCTCCTTCTCAGTAAGAACTGCTATCATGTGACTGCAGTATTTTTAATTTCAGTTAGCTTCAGAAATCAAAACAGTCACCTTATTCTGTAATCTGATAATAATCTGGTTAGTGTAAGATACCTGTGCTGAATTAGGTATTATGTACATTTGAATGCATAATCGCTTTATTACTTTGTCCAGTCTTGCATATGATGTATGACTCTAAGACAAACAAGAAAGAGCTGAAGGATTAACACAGTCTGCTTAAGACAACACATTATATAGGTAATAATTATTATCTAATTACTCTTTAATATCTTATTGTTTATTTAGAAAAAGCATTTTCCAAGATCACTGAGAGATGCTTTCACAGTGGGCGTGTTTTTAAAAAAGAAAAAAAAAAAAAATACTCCGTTGCTAGCATACGTTTTACGGGTAATGATATGGAAAGTGGCCGGCCTGCATGCAGTCGCTTTTAATGAGCAGTGCTGCTGGTGTTTGTCACAGCGGAGTGCTTTCGAAAGTTACAGTTAAACTTTTCATAAAAGCACAGAGTTAAGTTAAGTGCTTTTTGTCTTCAGGTTGCAACTCAGGGGACAAGCGACACAAGCACCAGTAGAACAGCAGGCTTGTTTATCTTGCGAGTGAATGAGCAGTTTTACTGTATGCTCAATCTGAGCTATTTCACTGCCAATATGGTAGTGTTGCACTGTAGCTAGAGACAGCAAATTTTAATTTTTGGCTGTTTATTAGCTGCATAGCCTACATTCTAATATTCTGTCTAGTAGCACAGAGACAAAGCTCTGGCAGATTGTCTCTTGCTTGTCTTAGACTAAATGTTGAAAATGATTCTTAATAATAATAACATTGTCTAGTTAGCTTGGACTGGCAAGGTGGTATAATTATTCTGGCCATCTGCTTTTTTTTTTTGGGGGGGGGGGGGGGGTTAAAATAACAGCACAAAGTGGCTCCGAAGTGGAGCAACAGAGGAGCATTTGCCCTATTGTCTGGAGATCACGAGTTCGAATCCAGAACATGCTACTACCATCTTTAGCCAGGAACCAAGAGAGTAAAGTTGGCCGTGCTCTGTGGCTGCTAGGGATAGCATACTCTCTCTCATGTCAGTCACAGCGACACTGACCTCTTTTGTTGGTCTGTGAGCTAAAGTATGCAGAAGAGGGATAGCTATGTACTCCAAGTTTGTTACGCTTCCCTGTGATGCAGCATGAGCAGCAGTTTGAAAAGATGTGATTGGTTGGCTTCATATGTCTCGGCAGAAGCACGTCATAGTCTTCACCCTCTCTGGTTGGTACTGTAGCTGTTGTACGATCGGGGGGAATTGGCTGCTGGGTGGGAATTGGCAGGTGACCAAAATGGGGAAGAAAAAAGTGCTGTGGTTAACACTTTTTCTGGATTACAAGTGTGAAAGCACCCTTAATTTTTTTTTTCCCAGGACTTATCATTATGTTGTTGTTTATTTAAAATTTGAACTCTTGCCCTATATTAAGTGTTTGCTACTTTAGTATATATATATATATCTGTAATTGTTTTTTAAAATAAATAAAAAAAAAAAGCTGTGTGTTCATAGTTTCTAGTTCAATGCACTAGATTTATCATCGTGCTAAATTAGCTGTGCTTCTCAGATTTTTACAGAAACAGATTTAGTAAACTCTTAGGTTTTTGCTTTTTTCATTTTCTTACATGGATGCTTTTTTCAGAGTGAGTCCTCACTGACATTGTAGTCAAAGCCAAACTAGTGTGATCTCTTCAGAAATCAGTCCTAAGCCCTGTCAGGACGGGTAAACAGTGTTCTAATGTTTACCTCTTTCTGTCCCTTGTGCAGTACCGTGAACAGGAGGCCATCCGTCTGTGTCTGAAACACTTCCGGCAGCACAACTACACCGAGGCCTTTGAGTCGCTGCAGAAAAAGACGCGCATAGCGCTGGAGCACCCCATGCTCACGCACCTCCACGAGCGCCTGGTCCTCCGTGGAGACTTTGACGCCTGTGAGGAGCTGATTGATAAAGCTGTGAGAGGTAGCACACTTAACGCTGCGTCTGTTTAATTAAGTGAAAGTTTGGGTGCTGTATGAGCAGATTTGGCTGTATAAATGGAGCTATAACCCTGATGCGAGGTATTTTATGATGCAGCTTGGCTTTGAGCTTCAATTTTTAAGTTTTTTGTGCTATTGGAATAAAAATGAAATGGCTTTGTGTAAGTGTAGTGCTGAATCTGTGGGTTATAAATGTGAATCTGCCTTCTCCCATTTCTTACCTCAGGTGTCTGTGTGGATGTGGTGCTTTTGCTAACCCATTAAATGAACATTTTTCACCTGGTCAAGAGGGGTTTTACTGTCCTTCTTCCATGTAATTTATGTACATTGGAATAAAATGCCATTTCTCAGGACCATGGTGTGACACACAATACAGCAGCATGGGACCCAGGACTAAATAATACGCAGATAAACAACAGTGTACGACGAGTACACAATATAATTAAATACACGGGGCAGTAACTGCACAGGATAGTGCGTGTTAGCTGAACAGGTCAGCAGAACAATATGGAATAGATTATATTTTCCATATAAATCAGCTAACTTGACTGGTATTATGTAAGCTAGAAAAGGTTAGTAATAAAGCTTATTAGAAATGGAATGATGTTATTTAAAATGAATGTAAAGATGTTATAGTTCCTTGCCCATTAAAAGACAAATTAAATAGATGATATACTTTGGGAATTTTAATGCTTTGAGATTGTTTTAAGTGGTACATTACTATCCTTGTCTGTGTGGTTTATGGACACTGTTGGGCTAAACTTTGGCCTAATGCACACTCTGCATTAAACATATTTTATCATAATCCATTTAAAAGGTCTCAAGGCAAAAAAAAAGAAAGTATGTGACAAAATGAAAAATTGATGGACTTTTCTTTTTTTGGCCCAAGTTTAACTACAATAGTGGTCTCCAGGTTTAAAAGTATTTATAGCTTAGATTAAAGTCCTAACTGGCTCATGCATCTCTCTCCCTGGTTTGACTCCCCTGTCTCTTGTTTCCTGTGCTCGTTTTGTAGATGGCTTGTTTAATCAGTACATCAGCCAACAGGAGTACAAGCCACGCTGGAGTCAGATCATCCCCAAATGCACCAAAGGTAGTACCTCTGGTCCACTGAGCAGCCTTAATTCTAACAGTCAGCGTCTCTGAGAATACATGGCAGCTTATTAAATGTCTCACATGGCTCAAAGATTAAAGACTGTTTTCATATTCTCCTGTTCTGTCCTCTCATCTCTCTTCTGCCTCTCTGCTGCTGCTTTTTTTTTTTTTTTTCCCTCCAAATCCTCTCTCACTTGCTCTCTCCCACTTACTGTGATTTTATTTATTCTTTTAAATTTACATTTTACTTTTCTGTCCTCTTTATCCTCCTCATCCCCCCTCTCTCTCTCTCTCGGCTAGGTGATGGGGACGACAGTAGGCCCGGGATGAGAGGTGGTCATCAGATGGTGATAGATGTGCAGACAGGTAAGATGTCTCTTCTAAACATAAATCCTTGGATTTTGCTCGAAATAGCTCTAGATGTGAGCACCATGTGTTTGTGTGTCCTCTTTTTTTTTTTTTTCCCCCTAAGCGAGACAGAGTGCAGCAATTGAGCTTAGCCGCTGATTTATCCTCTGAGAGCAAGAAATCAATTCCAGCGACCTGATGTAGCCCCTCTGGCCAGAGAGGCTTTGAGTTCCCCAGCTACATCTGAGCTCAGTTTGCGTAGGAACCTTCGTTCCTATCGTCATAGCAATGCTGCCATGGAGACGTGTCCTGGACTCCACTGCTGCACTGCACTGCCACTTTAAACAAATTATTTCACCTTAAATGGCTTGTTATAGTTAGGATTCTGTACAGAAGTGGTTTTTGTTGACTGTATTATCATATGTGAGGATGTTATGTAACAAACGCCACTGCTGCAGCAATACTGTAATAGTCATATTGTTGTCTGATGCTTTTTATAACACAAGAATAAAGCAGCACTGTTTGCTTGGGAGGTCAGGCATCAAGACATCTGGTTGCAAACAACTTCTCACACAGAGTGACTGGAGGCTATGACTGTTCTGCCAAACCCAATCTCTCTCTCGCTCTCTCTCGCTCTCTCTCGCTCTCTCGCTCTCTCTCTCAGAGACCGTGTATCTGTTTGGAGGTTGGGATGGCACGCAGGACTTGGCGGATTTCTGGGCCTACAGTGTGCAGGAGAATCAGTGGGCCTGTATCTCCAGAGACACAGAGAAAGAGGTGAGACAAACAGGAAGTTATGATGGTGACTCAGCAACAACTGCTGAACAATTTCTCTGCTGATCTAGTGAGAATCAGAATTTGATTCCCCCCAGAGATTGTCATGCAGCGGGGGAAAGTGAAACTGGATCTCTGCCATAGTGGTGCTTAAACCCATTCCACCAGACACCAAAAGTAAAATGTAGTAGCAGCAGCATCGTTAGCTAGTATCAGTGACTGGATTTTAGGCTATAAGGGTGTGTTATGTGACATCTGGAAGGTCTTTAGTGATTGCTTGTGATTTTGACGTTAGCACACCAATATCCATAGACTTCTATCAATTCCGTCAATTGTCAGATATAACATAATGTCCACTTTCTAATGTCCCTTGAACCACAAGTAAAGACTATATGGCCAAATGTTTGTGGACACCTGACCATTACACCCCAAACTGTTGCTACAAAGCTATAAGCACACACTTGTCTAGAATGTCTTTGTACGCTGTAGCATTACAGTTTCCTTTCACTAGAACTAAGAGGCACAAACCTGTAGCTTGAATGTCGACTGCACCACAGACCTCCTCACCCGACATTAATACCTGACCTCACTAATGCTCTTTTGGCTGAATGAGCATGGCTGGAATGGCCCACAGCTGAGGAAAAATATAGCGCTATAAAAAAATAATCAACATCATCTGACCAGTCAGATTCAAGAATTGAACGGTGCTGTGGTGTAATAGTTTTTAAATCTCAGTGAGTGATGTGTAAGACAGTTAGCATTGTTAACACAGAGATTTAGTGACTGAAATGTCAACTTCAGTTGATTTTATTGTGAACAGTCATAGTTCAGATATTAAATCTTCCTTGAAGTGCTGCTTTGATACTCATTTGTTTCCAGCTGAGTGCAAGATCAGAACAGTCACACACTGCTCAGTGAGTAAATTCACACCTATTTACACATTTTGAAGCAAGGCTGTTCTAGCAGTTCTAACCAGATCTGCATCAAAACAAAACCAAAAAAAAAAAGATTGTCTTGCAATCCGTACATGGTAAACGTAATTCTGTAATGCAGATATAATTGCGCGTTTGATACAGATGGTGAAATGTAAGAGTAAGCAGTGAAGCTGTGGTGTGTTTGTGTGTCAGAATGGTCCCAGTGCACGCTCCTGCCATAAGATGTGCATCGACTCTCAGAGGAGGCAGATCTACACCCTGGGCCGCTATCTGGACTCCTCTGTCCGAAACAGCAAGTCTCTGAAGAGTGACTTCTACCGGTACGACATTGATGCTAACACGTGGATGCTGCTCAGCGAGGACACTTCTGCAGATGGAGGCCCTAAACTTGTGTTCGACCACCAGGTAATCACCTGAATGTTCAGACCTGACCATAGTGCATTATATAAGATAGCGTCATGTTTTGTGCCATATATAGCACTGTGTCATAGTGTAAATAGTGCAGCAAACCTATAAACAAATAAATAACATATTGAACACTTTCTCTTATGTAGATGTGCATGGACTCGGAGAAGCACATGATCTACACGTTTGGTGGTCGGATCCTGACATGTAATGGCAGTGTTGATGATGGACGCACGTCAGAGCCGCAGTTCAGTGGCCTGTATGCCTATCAGTGCCAAGCAGGTACCTGGAGCCTTCTGAGGGACGACTCGTGTAACGCCGGCCCTGAGGACGTGCAGTCTCGCATTGGCCACTGCATGCTCTTTCACACGGTAAGTTTCCCTGCGTCACAGAGATCAAGCTTTTGTGCACATGTTTATGACTGTCAATGATACTTTCTAACGTTTTATCATTATAAAAGTTAGGACTGCACAGTTGATTGTATTTTATACTCTTTGTAACAGAGTATTTTTTCCTTCATGGGACTGTCTTCAGAGTGCTTTGCTTCGTAACAGAACATGCAGGGTTTTTTGTCTTACTAACGTCGAGTGAGGAAAAACTGTTTATAGCTGCTCTAACTTAAGTGATAATGGGAACTTTTTTGCTCCACAGCATTAAACAACTATATGACAGAACATTTTGATGTAGAAATATACTTGATGCCAAATTGCTGTAGTATAATAGGAATTAAACATTTTGAGACATTATTGGCATCAACTTCAGGGTGGGTAGAATGACTCAACACACCACCCTGCCATTGATTATTTTCCTACAACAGCACATTGTGCCATTGTGGTTTTTCCCCCCCTCATGTACCTATAATTTAGATTTTTGTTTTTCTCAGTTAAGCAAGGGTAATTGACTGCAATGTTGCTGAGCTTGTCTAAAGTTAACTAACTGTGTAATGCTAAAATAAATTTATTTATTTTGTTTAATCTCATTAATATGTTTAACAATATATTTAAATGCTTACTATTTTATTAATTTATTAATTTTAAGTTTTATATTTAGCATTGAAAACTCATTGTGAGTAAGGAGCAGTTATTGTTTTGATTTTAAAGATTCTTGTATTTGAGAAAGTATAGACTTACGGAAATGTTTAGGATGTTAAGGATTTAAAGTAAGCGTTATAAAGTCGTTATGTTACTAAATTGTAACTACTTGTGCTAAATAATGATGTTTTCAATTTTGAACAAAATATTTTTCATCATTTCAGCAGTTATTGTGCAGCCATAATTATACTTATACTACACTGGTTTTGGGGTTTGTAGTTTGACTGTGTAGTGGTATGAAGTGGTATTATTGTGTGGTATGGAGGGTTTTCTTTTGTTTTTGAAGATATGTAGTGTAATTTCAGAGTTGCTGCTTGTATTACAGCTTTGTTTAGATGCTTTTTTGGCTAGGTTGATAGATAATACTCTTGATAATGACACTGGGTTATTTGCTTCTTTTGCTCAGAGGAATCGCTGCCTGTATGTGTTTGGAGGCCAGAGGTCCAAGACGTACCTGAATGATTTCTTTAGTTACGACGTGGATGCTGACCACGTAGAGATCATCTCCGATGGCACAAAGAAAGACTCTGGCATGGGTAAGAATATACTACTTCACTTCCATTTAAATATGGAGCGCTAGTGTTGAGTCTTGTTTTAGAGGTCTTTGTGCTGAGACATTTTGCAAAAACTCCCAATGCTCGTTGTATGCACTCGGATCGAATTTCAGGTGTGACTTCATTCCTTATCAAAAAAATCTCAAGAGATGTAACATAAAGGGTGACTCCTGGAGGGCGGCGTTATCAGAAAGCCCTCCATAAAAGGGAACAACGGACTCTCGGGAATAATGACCTCATTCTCAGAAATGGACAGGAGTCAGGCGTGCATGATGTCACCACTGTGTACTGTAACTTGGAGACATGGGAAGAATTTAAGCGCATCACTTACTGAGCAGTATGTATACCATCCCTTTTCTGATCAGCCATCAGTTATCTGTCAGACTGTGAGGTATGAGGAATGAGTCAACAGCCCACTTCACAGTGATGAGACAGCAGCATTGATCTTGAATGGGTTGCTAAAGTTCATACCAGTCTACATTTTCTTCAGTGTCAGACATTGTCAAAAGAAATAGCTCACCATCATAGTTTATATAGGTTTATATTTTCTAATTGATCAAAAATAGCACCTTTTTATTTAAAAGAATAAAGCAGCCAAAAGGAAGACCAGGTTATACTCTATGACTCTACTACTGAGTAAAATAATCATTAAGAAAGGAATAAAACATGAAGGGACCTGTTATAGCAAAATAATCAACGACTAGGCATTGTGATGATCCAGTATCACCCCAAAGTTAATTAATTTCATATTACAGGATCTCCCAAAGTGGTTTATTTCTCTTATAACTCAACAATTTGCCACTTTACTAAAAAAAGACGTTTTTTTTAATCCTTGTATAATTACGTTTAATGTTGTGGAAATTCATGAACCAAATTAGCTTCTGGTATCACTTAAATTACTGTAGCTATAAATAGCCGTTCCTACACTTTCTCTTGAAGTTAATAGCACAATAAAAAGCAGCTTGTCATATTACCGAGAAACATGAAAGCACAGAATGTCCTCTGTCTTGAAAACTGACTGATAGAAAGCACTGACACTGGAGACTCCTTCTATAAATGTTACAAATGTTATAAACATCTCCTTACAGAAAACATAATCTAGACAGATAATAAACAGATTATGTGGAGCATCTGCCATTCAGGTGCAATTGGTTTTCATCATGTAAAGCCAGTGTCCAAGTTTGGGAACACAGTCTTCACCCTAGTTATTGGCTGTCTTATTTAATTTAGTACAGTGGGTGAAAAATGTCTTCCGTCAATTTCTGAGAAATTGACTGTCATTCTAGAGAAGTAACCAAGTTCTTAGAAATCCCTGTACACCCATGCTGTTTGTGGTAATTTACAAACCTGATGGTAATTTCGTTGCTCAATCATGACACCACACACATTTATATGCATGTGGTGTCACAAACAAAATTACGAGTCCAAGCATTTCCAAACAAAACCAGGTTCATTAGCTGAAAGGCTGAAAGGGAATCTGATGTGGTGTCCAGCTCTTTAATGCTGCTTTTTATTTGTTTATTTATTTTAAAAACTTTGCTTCCTCATTAATTCTCATGTCACCAATATGACGCATGTAGATGTGTTGTCATCTCTGTAGAAGTGAAGCCCAAGAGACAAAGAAAGAAACATAGACACAGGTAGTGACACATTTCCTGTCCTTGTAAACAGTTTTAAACTTCAATAGGCGACTTGACGCAATATGTATAAAAAGGTCTCTGCATTCTTTCTCTGATGCTGTCTGTCTGTCTGTGTGTGTGTGTGTGTGTGTGTGTGTGTGTGTGTGTGTGTGTGTGTGTGTGTGGAAGAGAGTGAAAGAGAAAGAGAGGGGTGGCAGGGAGCAAGAACACAGACAGAAAGAACGGAATGTTTTTTGCCAGCAAGGAAGCAGCAAGTCCAAACACTGTGCACATAATCAGTCTCAAATGTTTATCTTGCTTCCTCTTGAAGTAATGAAAAGTATTTCCATTTCTGCGCCAGGCCACTTGTTGTTCAGAACCGGGATCTTGGCCTGTCCATGATCTGATCCAGTGTACTGAGCGAGCGAGAGAGAGAGAGAGAGAGAGAGAGAGAGAGAGTTTTTGTATCACTGCATGGTTTTGTGTGCTGTTTCAGGCTGTGCGCGCCATTTCCTGTGAAAGCACTGCATTGACGCATGTACTCAATCATGTGATGTGTGACAGGTCTCTGGTTGTAACCTCAGTTTGGTAAATCCCACATTCAAGTGGATCAGATAAGCTGGCTTTCTAGACAAACTAATTAATCAGGCTTTCAGTCTTGGACCTTGCTTTTCCCTGTGACATTTCTCTGAAAGCTCATTTGGTTATAATTTAATATATTTAATATATTCACAGCTGCATGAAGCAGGAGTGTTCACAATGACCTGAACTTCCTTTTCTTGTATTTTTGATGGCACATGTAAGTAATAAAACATGCTGTTAAAGGGAAATAATGGTGTGAAGGTGCAGCCCGCCATTACCACCTTGAATTTGATTATTTTCCAATAACATTGTTTTATTCCTCTTATACCACAGCAAATAGCCAAAACGAATAATTTATTATTTATTAAAGCATAACATCAATCAGCAGCACTGATTTTTTTTTTTTAATTCACGTACTGGGATTTGATTTATAAAGAGCCATTTTCTATGAGCTCTTAATGGTAAGATAATATTCTTTGTGAGTGCGGCCCCTGCTGTTTAGTGGTGTTCCCCCCCACCCCCTGCTGTTATGAAGATGTAGTTCCCTGTTCTGATGGCTTTAACTCCTTTCCCCTCAATTGCAGTGTAAACAATGTGTTCTGCTGCCAAGTGTAGTAAGGAAATGGGAATACAAATAAAGAGGTGGTACATTCATGTGTGATCTCCCTGGTGGCATATTGGGAAAAACACTGTCCCTCAAGCAGCAGTGCACTCTGTTTTCCTCTACATGCCTAGGAATTCAGTAGGGATTGTAACAGTTGGATGCATTGCTGAATACACTGCAACTTTTGTGTTTCAGTACCAATGACTGGCTTCACCCAGCGTGCCACCATCGACCCAGAACTGAACGAGATTCATGTTCTGTCAGGCCTTAGCAAAGACAAAGATAAACGAGAGGAGAATGTCCGGAACTCCTTCTGGATCTATGACATTGCGCGCAACAACTGGTAGGTTGTCTCTCTGTCTCGCTCTCATTTGAACTCTTTTATTCTACACCTCATGGAAAAAATTCCTCTCTGACTCTACTCAATAGAAACTCAAAATTATTTCTGATGTTATCAAAATTGTTTGATAACAAGACCATCCATGCTCATACATACATTTGTGCACTCACAAAGTAGCTCTTTCCCTATTTGGCCAGGGTTGGACAAATGATAAATTCATTTACCACCAGACAAGTAATAGTTCCAGTGTGCCTCCCAGTCCCATGTTGTAGTTACCCAGAAAGCGAACTGACTAGTCAAAAAAAAAAAAAGGTAGCTAACATATAATACTGTACATGCTTGTTTGCTAGTTAAGGGAAACAAATGGATATATGATTATATTTGTTGAAGAGAGTTGTATGACAGCTTTGTGTTGAACTGTTTTTCACTCTGTTTTGTTAGTGTTGTAATTGTAATTTCAGAATCCTGATTCTGAAAAGATCAGTGCAGCCATATGTTCTAATTATTCCACCTAGTAAAAATTTACAATTAGCCAGATTTCTCTTTGGTCAATGTGTGCAGCAGGTGGTGAGGTTTGGAAAAAGTTGTGCATACCATAGTTATAGCATCAAAGTTTAAACATCTATCTATCTATCTATCTATCCATCTATCCATCTATCCATCTATCTACCCTTAAATGGCTGTTGACCTACTTGTCCAGAACTATGAATACAAAATTATTCTGGGCATGAAATCTATCCCGGCCGCCCAAGCTACTGATTTGTCCACCTCTGCCCTGCACACAATTAATTCTCTATGAAGCAATACCAAAGTAAATATTACAACGAAATGGAGTCTTACAAAAACAAATGCTGAAATGAAACTGCTGAACCGAAAAGTTAGTGTACAATTACAAAGGGTTTGCTTTCCCAGTAACAGAAACTCTATGCTTATAGACGAGTGTCTTCTGACCAAGTGAGCACATTCTAAAGAGAATGAACTTGAGGAAGTTCATAATTATAGTTCCTATTAAAGAGCACACAGTGTTCTTGTCTGCCTGTGTGTGAATTCATCACTAATTTCCTAAGTGAAACCCCTTGGATTTCTCTGTTAGCTGAGTTTTTTGCTGTCTAATTATGAAAGAACAATCTGGTAGTTATTCTTTCAGTTATGCCAGTTAGGCTTCTGTCGTGGCTTATGTGGCAACAGTCTGTGTGCATGATGAAGCTTTTGTCCTTTAAGTGGAACCATTAAGCTTGGCTGTTTTTAAATAGCAGAAAGTGCTGCTTTAAAATGACCGCTCTGAAAAGATATGTCAGCAATATTTACAGAGCCATTTCAGTGAAAAGAGCCAGAAAATGTTAACCGTCGTATGAAGCCGTCGTTTCTGCATATGTCTGAGGGAGGACTCCTAAGAATCAACAGGTGGCATAGTGTGCATTGTTGATCCACCAGCCCATCTCTTCACCATGATGTTCCTGAGCCCGGTATCAAAGAACCGCTAATGCAGGAGTGAGGACACTAGTCTTCCTGCTGGAAGTATTGATGTTTAACAAATGCCCTCACTTACTCTGACTCACACATTGGCTGTAATCACCAGCAGTGTCAAGACATTATATGGAGGGGTCTCCACCGCTATCACTGTCTCCACCAATAAATCATAATCAACCTGTGCAGCACACAGATGATGTTACACTGATTACCATGGCATTGTGTTACATTAATTAACCACTTACTACAACACTAATGGCTGGGACTGGGCTTTTTAAAGCAATAGATGATTGTGAGCACAGGTGCAAAGAGGCTCAATAAACAGGAGGCTATCACTGGCTGAGGTAACGCAGGTAGCTGACAAGTGAGTTTTGTCTTGTTCCTCTTTTGCTGAGTTTCGGTAAATATAGAACAGGGGTGTGAGAGACATCAGTCCTTGAAGACCACATCAAAACGTGAATTTTTAGTCAATTAGTCACAAAAGGTGTGATTCAAAGAGATAGTACATATAGTGTTTAGTAAATTGCTTGCCAGCTCACACAACTACAGTGTGGACTTCTACAGGTTTTTCTTCAACATCACCCACGTCCTTACTAGACATGATTCAGTGGATTAAATGAAGTCTGACATATCAGCAAAAACCATACCTAGGAGTAGACAAGATATGCAGTAATATGCAATGATGTGGGTAAACTCATGGGCCACTGTTATATGTTGATATGAATGTGCGTGTTTAAATCCCTACAGGTCGTGTGTGTATAAGAATGACCAGGCTGTGAAGGAGAACCCCAGCAAGACACTGCAGGAGGAAGAGCCATGCCCTCGGTTTGCTCACCAGCTCGTGTATGATGAGCTGCACAAGGTAACACTTTGAAATGTGGCGATGTTGTCCATAACATGCATACAATATTAATTATCAGTTCACACACACTGTTGCTTGGCTTTGCGTTGATTTACACTGCTTTGCGTGTTTGTGGCAGGTGCATTACCTGTTTGGGGGAAACCCAGGCAAGTCAAGCTCTCCTAAGATGCGACTGGACGACTTTTGGTCTCTGAAACTCTGCCGCCCATCTAAAGAGTATTTACTGAGACACTGCAAATATCTCATCCGCAAGTACAGGTACCTTAATACAAGTAGTCTCTTGTCTGCTTGGAGAAGTTCCCCATTAATGTACCAGACATTTTCATTTTGCATAACAATCAATCAATCAATTTATTTATAGAGCACAATAAAAACAACAGTAGTTGACCACTGTGCTGTACATCATACATCAATACATCAGTATATCAGTAATATTCATTAATGATTACAAACAGTGTTTTTTAAAGATTAATGTTTAACTGGCTCAGTCAAATAAGGAATTAAGCATGACGGTGCATGATGTTTCAGGAAAATAATCAATGATGGGGTGGCGTGATGTGGCTTGACATGAAATGACATGAGTTAGTTACCACCCCAAAGATTATTTTCTTAAGACAGTTTGTTCTCAAAGTGTTTATTATAGTCCCTTTTGTTATCTTATAACAAATTAATTTGCAAACAGTACTCATTTCTATTTATTAAAGAAGGACACATCATACTTTTTATTTCTATTCATTTCTAGTTACATTTAAAGTTGTGGAAAAAAAGTTGGTTCCTGTTATCACTTACATTATAGCAGCTACAACGCCATCCCCTCACCTTCCGTTGAAGTGAATAAGACTTTGGCATGTTATAGCTTTACGTCTGACTGTTAAAAACACTGGAGTCTCCTTCATAAATGCTAAATAAAAGAGAATCACCATATCAACAATTATATAATTATACATTATACATTATGTTTATACATTATTCATATATATCTTTGTTAAATAACACATTAAAAAAACAGTCTATTATTAGTCTAAGTGCCTGCGTACAAGTGCCTGTCAGCGCGTTGTTACTATAGAACACTAGCATATTGGAAGAAGTGCGTTAATAAAATTGTCAGTTGCCTTGCAGCCAGTACTGCTGCTATAGAAAATTAATCCCCTTCTGACCATTAAAATTTGAGAATTCAACAGCACTCTGGTATAAATACTTACAGGAGAATCTAGCTTACGATATAGCGGCTGTATCTTGTGGCATTTATTTGCATGTTCCAGGTACTTACTGGAGGAAACTGTTAGCCATTTGACAAGCAAGCCAAATGAGCAAAGGACGAAACCATTGTACCTGTCATATGGGTATATTATTATTAGACTTAAGCAAAAATACATTTTTCAGTCACTTTACATTAAAACTGAGTTAGTACATGGTTGTTTATGGATATATATAATTTTTTTTTTGGCGTCAGCAGCCTTGTTTCTGCACTGTTTTGTAATTAGGGTTGTAGACAGTGCTTTTGGCACTAAATCAGATTGAAGTAGAGCGGTACTTTTCCATGATTCCGAATCATTTCTGCTTAGTTAGCGCCCTCTGCTGGTTTGCTTTAGTTATTACTCTAGAAGGATAATAGCACTCTCTTCATTGCTCACTATGTCATGTCATGTCATGTCATGTTCAGTAGTAGTAGTGTTTAATAACTGTAATTTACTGTTATTAAATAGTAATAATTTACTGTTACTAAATTACCAGAGAGGTAAAAATTTGATCTGGATATGATTTTGTTAATACGATTTGTCTGGTGTAGCATCATTTACTGAGCTGGTTACACTAATATATACTAATACACTATACATTTAGATACCTCAAGGCTCTGGACTTCAAAGATTAAAGACCTACCTATTTACCTAACACTGACACTAAGCACTTGAATCTACAAAAAATGAAACTCACACTAACGTCTCTCTATAACAGGGATTTAGCTTTATGGTATTCTTAGACCAGGGCCTAGTGTAAGAATATATTTCAGTAGAGGCTGCAGAGCACTCCTGTGTATCTCTCTGGATATGGGCATATGCTAGATATGGCAAATGTAAATCATTTAAATCTTACTGAAATTTGAATTGCTGAGTGCTTGTATTGTGTGCAGGTTTGAAGAGAAGGCACAGACCGAACCACTGAGTGCCCTGCAGTACTTGCAGAATGATCTCTCTCTGACTGTGGACCACTCTGACCCTGATGAGACTAAAGAGGTAAGGACTAATGCATCAACATTATTCCACTTTATTGGAAAAACTTACATTCCTGCTCATTCATGCAATTATCCAATCAGCCAATCACGTGGCTGCAGTGCTGTGCATGAAAAACTGCAGCTACATGTAAAGTGAACATTAACTGATGCTCATCAAAACATCATGAAAATGGGGGGAAAATGTCATTTCTGTGACATGCTTGTTGGTGCCATATGTTTTGGATTGAGTATTTCAGAAACTGCTGATCATTTGGGATTTTCATGCACCACTCTACAGTTTACAACGAATGATGCAAAAAATCCCACAACACATCCAGTGAGTGGCTGTTCTGCAGGTGGAAACACCTTGTAATGAAACAGGATCAGAGGAGAATGACAGGTCAGAGGTTCTCACTGACAGGAAGACTACAGTAACTCACATAACCACTGTGTTGAGCCAAAAAGCATCTCAGAATGCACAGTCTTGAGGCAGATGTGCTACAACAGCAGAAGACCACATCAGGTTCCACTCTTGTCAGCCAAGAACAGGATACGATGGTAGGCACAGGCTCACCTAAACTGGACAGTTGAATTGGAAGACACTGCTTGTTCTTTTTTTCAGTCAGTGTTGTGCTGCTGTTACATGATTGGCTGACTGGATAATTTCATGAATGAGCAGGTGTACAGGTGTTCTTAAGAAAATGGATGGTGAGTGTAAGCGCTTTATGCCAGACACTGATTAGTAATGTTAAATGACCGTGCTCTGCAGTTTCAGCTCCTGCCCTCAGCGCTCTTTAAGTCCAGCTCAGATTTCATCCCACTAGGTAAGTCATTCTTGGTAATGATTGGTCTGAAGAACTTGCTGCGGCCAAATGTTTGGATTTTTGCTTTACCTAATTTGCATAAAATTGAAAAAATCCTATTTCAAATGCTGCTTTTTTAAAAAATTTATTTAATTTGTTTGTTTATTTTTAAGTTATAACCTCTCTGTCATTATTTCAGGCTTTTCAGATGTAGATCAGACGTACGCCCAGCGCACACAGCTCTTTGACACACTGGTAAACTTCTTCCCCGACAACATGACCCCGCCCAAGGGTAACCTCGTCGACCTCATTACCCTGTAGCCACGCCCACTGAGCTTTATCCCTTCACTCTTTATGCCTCTAAGACTTGTCCCACTGAAAACAGAAACTATTTTTCTACATTCACTTCAGAATCGCCATGCCGACCGAATGTGGCTTCTTCACAAGCAGGAAGGTATAACAAAAACTGGAACATACCTACTTAATATAATATTTAATTTATTCACCCAAATCTGAAATCATAAAGTCCCTGAAGTGTCTACAGCACTTGTGTACATTTATCTTTCCTCTTAGAAGGTGAAATCCACAAATCCAAAACTCACTTTGTTTTTCCTCTTTTATGCCAGTAGGACTCGGTTTCCAGTCTAGCTCAGCTTTCATCTTTATTTCAGCTTACGAAGATTTAATGCTCACTATAGAAAAGGGTACAGTAGAGATAATGGCCATGGCTGTTCTCTGGCCCTCCACATCTCACACACTTTACTGATGGAAGCAGTTGGTTTATTGAATGTGGGCTTTGATTTGCATTTGATTATGCTTGGTAACATTCTGCCAAATGAAGACGAGTGTGATTACGTGGCAAGTTTGCAACCTTTATTTCTAAGCTTACAGGACGGAAATTGTGTGAAACGCTCCTTGTTTGCTGTTTATTATTCTGAAAAATAGATTTAAATAATGGCCTCCTTCTGAACCGGCTGCTTTTATAGTAAAAGGTCAACTTAGTATTGAGCACATTTTAACGATATAATTTTATCGGCGTGCTTCAGATGATATTCTCTCCTCACTGGAGCTAAAAGACATTTCTTTTCCCATTTGTGCCATAGCAGTATTGGGTGTCTTTTATCTCTGTCTGAAAGTAATTCAAATAATTTATTTCTCACCTAAGCCATCTCAAAAACAATACAGTAACAATTCAGAACATTATTGGATTGGTGACAGCAAACTCCTGCAGCCTCACTGGAGCCTTCCAGAAAGTGTCATTGCTCTGTTATGGTCTGTGTGTGTGTGTGTGTGTGTGTGTGTGTTCTGAAGCTTGCACTTGTCGACTGAAACTCGGGAATCAAGGTACTTGATACTGCGATGTCTGATGATTTTAGGAATCCTGTGGTGGCACTACTGAACACGCTGGAACGTTACTTGTAGGTAGTCTTCCGTATAATATAGTGTGTAAATATAGCCATGTATAGATGTGTGTGTATATAAGTATTACTGATGGCCTGATTTTTGAAGGGTTTTTTTCGCCCCTGAAAGCATAATATATTGGGACAGCGTGTTGGCTTTATTGGTGTTAATAATTAGTTTAAAAATGTTCAAAACTGGCTTATTCTCTCCTTGTGCTTACTGGAGGTATATTATATTAATAAAAGGTGCACATCGAAGTACAGTTTATCCCATACAAAGCTGTGTGTGCACATCTGTACAAAATCAGATTAATCAAGAAACACATCTTTACCATATGAATACATATATATGAATAGTGTAATCTTAGGGGTTCTTGCCTTAACCTCTTCTACATAGCTGCCCATTTCTTCATTCTAGCACTCACTTTCAGAGACCCCTGTGTAGTACAGCACATTTAAGTCAGCTTAATTACCATTGTCAAGCTGGTTTTATAGTGTGTGAGTTACATTTATTTACCCATTCATAGCCTCCGTTTTCCCAATTAAATCCCAGATTGTGTGTTTCCTGGGCTTGAGTCTAATTAGAGCTGCTGCACGAGTCATTTAGTAATTTTGGGTTTTGTGCCAGGAAGAAGGTTAAACGTGGATTGTGAAAAATGTAAAAGAGGAAAAACATAATGGGAGCACCTTTTATAAAACCTTTTGGCTTGGACTCTTTTTATAGCCCTCTTTTTTTTTTTTTTTCTCCCCCCCTCTTTTTCTTCTCCTCGCTCCTGGAAAACATCTCACTTTTCCTCCTCGCTCGACTCCTGAGTGAGGATATCGGGATATGTGAACACTACACTGTGGCAGACATGAATGTGTAGAAAATACTTTAAAACAAAAGCATTGTATGTAATGTACATAATGAATAAAGATTGTATTTTGTTCAGGTTTTCTAAAAACAGGGCCTCTTTTTTTTTTTTTTTTTTTTTTTTTTTTTGTCCTCATGTATTAAACACTTTGTAATGAAGGGATATTTGTGAAATAACACCTTTATTCTCTATGAACATGTTTTATTCCTTTGTCACAAAAATGAAAAGGTAAAAAGACAATGCAACAGCACTGACTGTTTTTCCAGTGTATCAGACTCCTGTTCTTTGCCTTCTGTAAAGGCAAACTTCTAACACAGAATATAAAGTACATACAAAATAATATAATGGAAATTAAAGACCTAAATCACATCAGACAGTTGGAGACCATATAAATATTTTAAGTAGAAATATGTGGAAAAATAAAAAGCAATTGGAGCATTTAACTAAAACTGAGTTGTGGGAGGATTTGACGTAACATTTAGTACCCGAATTAACTTCGGGAGGATTTGATGATGAATTTGAATTAACTTCAACCTTTCAGTAAGTCAGCTTTGTGTCTTGCTCATGAGACAAAAAGTGAAACGGGAAAATTTCAGGCAAATAAACTGTACAACTCTACATCTCTTGCCATGTAAGGACTTGGACATTTGGAAAGGAATTTGGATACTAAATCTAATGTTATGTGTTTAAGGTGGAAAAACTATTGTCTGCTTAAAGGAAGTGCTTTGGTCATTATGACTTGGGTGATTACTTACACTTTTGTGTTGGGCTTTTAAGGAAAACTGCCCTGAAAGACATTACGTATGTTCAAATTGAAATATTTGTGCTGTATTTAGTGATTCCGGTGCTAATTTGTTGGTTGCTGCTGTATTTTCATTATTCCCATGAGAAGGTAGTGCTCGTGTGCAGTGATCTACGTGATGATGACATGATTTGATGACGCTGACGACATTATTCCCATGAAAGTTGAAGCTTTGGAAGCTACTCCGTTTGTGCAGAGTGTACAGGTGAGGAGGTGAGAGAGCTGGACAGGGCTTAAGCGCTGCTGCATCGCTCTCTTTAGATCAGAGGTCAGCGAGCATTGTGGGTAATGTAGGGATCCGTTATCCAAGGTTGAAATTGACTGACAGTTGGAAAATTCACCTCAGAATTTCATTACAAGATAAAAATTGGATGCAAGCCATCACATGTTAAACCATTAACAGACTGTGTGCAGTCTAAAACCAGGATGAACAACAGTTATCCTTTGGTCTCATTGTAAAAATTAATACTCGGTCAATAAACTAAGCAAGCTACCAACATATTAAAACAAATGAAACAAAACACTATATACAGGTGCAGCAGTGTACATTTCTCTTAAGTATTATAAGTGAAAAATAAGTTTATCTGTGGATGAAAAAAATATGTGGGAAAATATTTAAACTAAAAGTCTTAACAGGATTTTTGAAATTACACCAAAACCAAAAACACCATTGTGGCCCATAAACAGCCCAGGTTTATCTTTGAACATGTCCCATTAAGTTTCCGTTAGTATTTTCTTAAATATTTCTAACTACATCTTGTGCCCTTTTAGCAACAATGCATGTTTAATAGAAAATAAAAGGGAACCCTGTAGTCCATTTCCTATTTAGCCATTTGTAATCTTTACGCAGTCTGTGTCATGCACACGGTACAACTGCTAATGACAGTCTGTTTTGTAAGATACATGAGTGGAGAGCTGATGGGCTTGCACGCTTTACAGGTGTGTGTCCTCCTCATCAGGTATGTCGTCTTTGGCGAGATTGTCAAAGGGCACAATCCAGCTGTCATTAAACTCTCCATTCAGCGCCAGCTTCTTCTCCTGCATCTCCGGCTGCACCTCCATCACCTCCAGCGTGGGATTGTCATGGTAGCCGTTCTCGATCGTCTGCAGCTCTTCAGTCAGGTGTTGCTACGGAGAGGTTATGGATGTTGGTGATTAAAGGTGCAGTGAATTTTAGTAGAAGTTAAATAAAGCAAGATACCTTTGGAAAGTGTAAGAGTTGAACAAATGCATCTCTTCACTGTTCATCAAAGAAAAATGTAGACAAACATGGACATGGTCAAGTGCTCATACATTTATTATTCTCCGTTTTGAATTCATACTTTGTCTGTGATATTGATAGTTTTATTTGGATTCCATTCTTTAAGTGAATGGTCTTTTTAAAACGGAGAACGTGGTTCATGGTAGCATGTTTTGTTTTTTAAGCAGTGTTTCTTTTTTGTCTTTGATATGCTTTATAGAGGTAAATTTCCTCAGTTACATCCACTTTGAAAATAAATGAAGCCCTAACCAGACAACTTTTTAAAAGCAGAGATGTTTTTATATCCACTTTGAAGCCAAAAAAAGCACTGACACTAGTTTTTCGTCTTTAAACAGATGTTCTGTGGGAAGGAGAAAGTCGGACAGTTCTTGTCCGTGTGTTAGTATGTTACCTGGTTCTTCCTGTAGGATGTGCGATGGTAGCTGCAATACACAGCAAACGCAAGAAGGATGAGTGCCAGCGCACCACACGAAGCCAAAATGGCGATCAATGTCGTTTGGATATCTTCAGACTGCCTTTCTTCAGACTAGAGAGAGAGAAAAAAAAATGGTGCTTTCAAACAAGAGCTTGTCACCTCATGATATGTTTAGGTGATATTCACAATCGTGTGTCTTACTATGAACTCCCTAGAATTATTAGTTTCCACCGATGGGTCAAGTACTAAAGGGAAAAGATATCATTCAGTATGTGAAGAAATGAACAGGGTGAATTTGGTATAAATGAGAAACTTGCAAAAAAGTCGTCATAGCCTCACCGAACAGTTGTATAGAGTTGTACTTATAAACACCATTTGTCTCACGTCCAGTTATGTTGCAGTTACCAGTTGCATTGAGTATCTCCATGAGCTGTGCACAGTCTCTCTCCAATTTGTCCTGTGAATGTAATAAGTACATAGTCAGCTCTAGAATTAATGGCACCCTTCAAGAGAATAGTCTTACCTGGCTGTATATGGACTTTTCAAAATGACCCTATACATAGTTCCCAAATTAACAGAAATAATTCCTTGACACAAACTCAGTCATTTACAGTGAGCTAATCAGTGAACCTGTGGTTGAATCCAGAGCCCAGAAAAAAATATAAAGGAGGAGAGGATGAGGTCTTTTACAAGTGCCTACAGACGTTACAGGAAATAGCTCAGTGCTGTTAATCTCACTGGAGGAGTCTTCATCAAATATTAACTGGATGCAGATAAATTGGAAACCATTGTTTTGCAGGAAAAATTCTACTACTTAGGCCAGGGGTGTCCAAGGGCCTGTGTGGGTGCAGATTTTCATTCCAATCCAGCAGCAATCCAACTTCTGCTTAGTTGGGATGAAACCCTGCACCCACACCGGCCCTTTCTGGATTACACTGGACACCCCTGACTTAGGCTATAGATTCTAGGCATTAAAATAAAACCAAACAGCACCAAAACCAAATCCAAAAAAATTATTACTCGCTGAATACACTATACATTTGAATTTGCTTTATTTGCTGACTAATTCTGTTGTGGATGTAGCTTGATGAAAAGCTAAAAAGATAACCTTACCCCAATCCTGTTTGCGGCTACGGTCTTCTGCAGGAAAGAAAATTAATTTCATAATCAGTATGAAACAGTGAGAATCAAACCATTTTCAAAAATGAACAGATTTCAAATAAAAACAAAAATCCTTACAGTGAACGTTACTGATTTGCGGGCAGTTGTTGTTCTTGTTGTTACTGGAGTTGTCATATGGGATGTTCTCGAAGTACGGGGCTGGGAGGATCCTCCTCCATTTACAAGTTTTATAACAAAAATAAGATAATTTAATAGATTTATACATTTAATTCACAATTAATAAGCACCATACACTAACATTACTACCTTTTAATCTTATTCAGAATTGAACTTCACCAGTATTTATTAGTGAATTAGGTTTAGAGATTAAAATGTCTTGTTTATTTTCCACATCACAAAGATCCAATTTTCTTGGATTACACTCATAAATGTTTTTGCTTTGTTTTTAAATGTGACAACACACCCAGTGGTCCTGCTTTCACACAACAAATATTATTTCAGGGAATTACTAATAACAAAACATTCAACTACATAGATTTGTGAATAAAAAGTCACCTAAAGCCTACCCTAAAACTATTCAAGATATAAAGAACATCCTATTACAAAGTCTGGCTTTAATACCTTTTATTATGTGGATGTTCCTCTTTCCATAAAGTTCGATAAATATAACATTCGTATCCAAGGGAATACCATAAAACATAATATTATAGCAAAAAGCATTATTTGTTCTGTAGAAACATCCATACAGTAGATTGTTTAAACAAAAATGTTCCAATAATATAGAATTATCAAGAGCTTTAAAAATGCTGATTGAGCTGCTACCTGAAAAATCAAACATACAAGAAAATTTGTGTGTAATTAATGGAGTTTGAATAAAAGTATAAAAATAAAGGATTTATATTCATAACTGTCAATTTCTTTTCACCTATTGTGAAAGTGTGAAAGTTATACATCTGATATTTTGATATATACATTTTGATATTTTGATAGCCTGTTGACTAGCTCACAATGATTTCTACATTCCTGTTAAAGGCACTTCTGTTGAAATTGGCTTCCTTTCTTTTTTCTTCATCTGATGAGCTTTCATATTTTAAGTCAAAAGTTATATTCATCAAAAATTTGGCATGTCCACTGATGATGTCGCTAACTCTACTGTAGTAACTGTTTCGAACTAGGAAGTGGAATTTTACGTGGCGAACACAGACGAGCGGAGTAATACACACAGTGAAACGTCCCAGTGCAGTTATACTAAACATAAGCACACTTGGAGCACCACTCGACCAATCAGATTAGTGGACTGGAATTAACTGTTGTATAAAACTGTATAAACTCTTACCTGTTATAGAAGTTGTTGTAGAGGTGGTGGAAGTGGTTTCCTGGGCTTGTGGAGCAGTGGTAGGTTTTTGTTTAATTCCCGGAGCAGTGGTACTGGTGTCTTGACTTCCCGGAGCAGTGTTACTGGTGTTTTGACTTCCCAGAGCAGTGGTACTGGTGTCTTGACTTCCCGGAGCAGTCTTACTGGTGTCTTGACTTCCCGGAGCAGTCTTACTGGTGTCTTGACTTCCCGGAGCAGTGGTACTGGTGTCTTGACTTCCCGGAGCAGTGGTACTGGTGTCTTGACTTCCTGGAGCAGTGGTATTGTTGTTGGGAACCTCCGGAGCAGGGGTATTGCTGTCAGAAACTTTCGGAGCAGTGTTATTGGTGTTCCTATCTATGGCAGAGTCAGTACGGTTTAAATTGTCCTGATCAGAAACCGTCTCTGAACCTCTGGTATTAAGTGATGTCAGGTTACTGCTGTGTGTAGCATTTTCATTCTCATTACTGGCAGTATTTGTACTTTGTGTATTTAATGGTGAGATGGTGGTGGTTATAGAAGGTTTGGCAGAGGTTGCCTCAGTGGCAGTATGTTGACTAGCTGTTAGTCCTCTAGCAAAGCTTCCAGTAGAAAGAGTTTG
Organism: Pangasius sanitwongsei; assembly: GCA_037576675.1. Classification (NCBI taxonomy): domain Eukaryota; kingdom Metazoa; phylum Chordata; class Actinopteri; order Siluriformes; family Pangasiidae; genus Pangasius; species Pangasius sanitwongsei. The sequence goes on along the minus strand of CM075020.1, from coordinate 6,877,144 downwards.
GCTTGTTGGTGTTATCTGTGTTACTGCTGATGAATTTGTTGTTGATTCAGGTAGTGACGACTTTGTAATCCCTGATGCTGTGATGCTGCTAGTGCTTTTCACTGTGCTACTGGTATTAGTGATGTCTTCAGCATATGCACCTTGGAGAGAACCTATGGAAAACAAACCACATTAACATGTAAGAAATTGAGTAGTCAATTTGTATCTTTTATTTGTAACTGCGCATATGTGTAGTGTCTTGCTATATAGTTATCGCTGACATGAAACTATGAAAGTATACAGGGTTATGAAAGCTATCTTGGTCTGAGTCTCTCCTCAGATCAACTCTTTTGAATTGAATGTAGAGCGGCAAATCTTTTTGCCAAAAATCATGGCACACCATGAAACATCAGGTTGCACAAATCACTGACACCTCAAAATAAGAAAACAAGGTATGTCGGTGATGCAAGTTTACTATTTATTACTGCTTAATCCTCTTTGACACGACCTTGAATGTTAGCTAATCTTCTTCTTCTTTCGGCTTTTCCCTTCAGGGGTCGCCACAGCGAATCATCACTCTCCACCTATCCCTATCTTC
>CM075020.1:6863541-6876467 GCA_037576675.1 Pangasius sanitwongsei | reverse complement strand
AAAAATTCCACTGCTGCCTCTCCTAGACACTTCCAGACCTCCACCGGGATGTCGTCAGGACCAACTGCCTTTCCACTCTTCATCCTCTTCAAAGCCTTCCTGACTTCATCCTTTCTAATCTTATCTACTTTAAGGTTTCTGGAATGCTTTGTGGTTTCAGTAAGATGACAAGCTGTATTTTTTGGTGATGGAACAACTGTTTTTAGCTGCTATAACATAAATGTTAAGGTGAAAGAACCAGTTTTTTGGAGGTTCGACAACATTAAACACAACTATAAATGGATAAAACATGAATTATCATTCTTTCATAAATGAAAAGATTTGTCACTGGAAAATAATCAACTTTGGGGTGGAAATGGCTGCATCACAGCTGCCTGTATTTGATTATTTATCTATAACAGCACGCCTTGTCATGTTTTATTCCCTACTTAACTTGTTGTAGTTGAAGTTAACTTGAGGGTACTCTAAAGTTGGCTAATGTTATGCTGCGTGATTCATTTATAATGAATATGTTGGGTTTGAAACTGGGTTTGAATCAGTTTGAAACTGATCGAAATTAGGTGCCAGTGTGTTTGATATTGCATTTTAAAGTGGTAAGACTGCCAATAAATTTAGGATATAGATACAGGTGCTTGAGGTCACAGTAACCGCACTTTTTTCCGCACTTTCACACTTGGCCACAGTCTTTATGCACATGGAACATCCTGTTCTTTTTCGATTGTTTTCTACTCGTACCTATTTTTACCCAACTTCATAAACGCATCATGTGGGTCAGAAAGCACTGTTCTCTCCACCCATTAGGTTTGCGAAGAAAATAATAATCATCAACAGCTTCACATCATCCAGGCCTTTTTTGAATCAGCAGTAGCATTGTTGGTGTACTGTTAGCTTTGTGACTTCAATGGCATTTATAATCCTTGACCCATAATGTCTTTTCTTTTTTTAATTTCATTTTTCTATTTTGTTTAGCAGCTGTGCCTTACTGGGAGTCGTCTCTATTTATAGTTCACAGGACAGAGTGAGCGAAACAATAAGGTAGGAAATAACACACCTACTCTTACTAGTGAGGACTGAACAATGGTGGGCAGCCTCAAGAGACTGAGAAGAATGCCATTTCCTTATCTTACACACACATAACATGACTCTTAATGCTGCACATACTGGGACATTGCATAAACACCACCTACCAGACTTTGTGTGTGTAATACGCAGCACAGAAAAAGATTCTTTTTTTTTTTCAATTTTTAAAAAAAATTAAAAACCACTGTTCCAAGTTTTATGAGTCCACAGGGACTGAACCTTTTTCAGGCCTGACGTAACCACCCCAGTTGTTTTGCAGTGATGTCAGGGCTGCCATGGGTTTGAGTGTACCTGGAGAAGGGCTTGTGTCAGGCTTGTAAAGCAAATTATGTTGATATGATATGATATGATATGATATGTACAGGAATGTACAGCTAGAAAACTAAAAGTTAGTTGGATTCCTTCTTCACTGAGGAAACATACCTCATGGCACATTTAGACCTGTCATGATTAGGACATTTTGTCTGATGACAATTGTGCTTACCAGTTTCATGGTCTTTTCTTTTTAACTTTATGCTATTTTTATCATAAAGCATATACGGAATAAAAGACACCAGGATGTGTTGTTATAGGAAAATTTTCCAATAACAACACATCCCCAAGTATTTTATTCCCATTATACCACAGCATTTTACAATTGTAATTTATTAAAGATTGACATATTTTTATCCATTTATAGTTACGTTTAATATTCTGGAATGTTGTGTAGTTCTGGCTGCAAGGCAAATCACAGGTTTATATTAATATGCTATCATTTCTATAGCAAAAGCTCATTCACAGGGACTTGGATGGCAGATGTGCTACATGATCTAACTCCAATAACAAAGGTTAAAAAAGATTTTGTTATTTAACCAAAGAAAAGTATAATCATTGATATAAACTGATAAAAATACAAAACTCACAAAACAGTGTGTCCTTAAATAAAAAAAATTGTAATCGCACATGGTGAATTGCTGTGGTATAAGAAGAATAAACACTTCAGGTCATGTTGTTATAGGAAAATAAATAATTTCGGGGTGGTAACAGTAACTCCACTTCGCATCACAATGTCCCATGGTTGATTATTTTCTTATAACAGAATGTTCTGTCATGATTTATAAACAGCAAAGTAAACTTGAGACACATTAGCACTGTTTTTTTCTCACCAATGTTGCATCAACACAATATGATTTAACTTCCTATGAAGTGTATCATGGGTTCTTTGGATGGTAACTGGCTCTAGATCTTGAGGGAAAACACTGTTGTAGTGTTGTACATAGAACCTAATTCTGTTTTTTTAATCATTGCTTACATTTGGAACAAATAAGTGCACGTCATTACTCTACTCAACACTTTTTACTCTTCTTCACATTTCTGTGCGTTTTAAATTTATACGTGAAGTTTATTTACATCCAGTCAACTCTATATTTATTTATATGGCCTGTGATATCTGAAATGTTACTGTGTGTCTGTGGTATTCTCCTACACCTCCTACATCCCAAGCTGAAGAAAAAACTAGTGTCTTTTGAAAAGTAATATTAATAAAAATGAATATGCTTATTTATATGCAGCTTTTAATACGTCCATTTGACTGATACAAAGACTGAACATTTCCCCAAGACAGGATATTTAACACTCTACAAACGACTCCTCTCAGCAGTCCTGACTACTGGACAGGGGTTAAGTGTGACAGCTTTTCTTTACTCTCGTGTCTCTCACACATCTCTCTTGAGTTTCTGTTCATGTCTTCAGCGTCGACCCTCATTAACCCTGCTATCATTAGCTACAGGCCTGCTGATTGTGAGCCAATCAGCACAGACACAGTGTAGAGACCGCTCCCAGAGTCCTCCTGTCCCGTAATAATCCCACCTGAGCCTGAGACACTTTCTTTTTATTTCCACCTGCTCTCTGTCCGTTTCTCTGTGCTACAGACTCCTACACTGACACTTACAGGTCATCTTTCCCACTGATAACTGGAGTTCAGCCCTCTGGAACAGCCCCAGTGACTGAAGTTTGTAGATATGAAAGACAGGAAACAGATGCACTGACCTTCCTTTTATTTTTACTCTTAAACGCTGTGCTGCTTTTCCTGAATCTACAAACTCCCACACAGCTAATAGCGGAAAGACTCTCTTTAACTGCTATGGCTTTTCTAGCTATTATAACAATATAATATTTATATTGTGATAAATCATGCCACATAGTAATTCATAGTATCATGGGTATTGTTCTTTCTTTCTTTCTTTCTTTCTTTCTTTTTTATTTATTTATACAAACAGTTACCAACTCTTCATGTTATGTAACATGACCTTTCAGTACAACATTTTAACATGCTTTTATTTTTACATTATTAAAAAAAATAATTCCCCTCATTCTGGTGTTAAATAATTATTTTTTGTAGATAATATTCCCCCCTCTTTTTCAGTCTTAAATCATTTATTCTGTAGATATTAAGAAAATATTAACTTTGTTTTAATTATTAAGGATTTTTTTGTGTTCTTCTTACTCAGTGTTAATTAATTCCATTTTGCAGATATTAATAAAATATTTTTGTTCTATATAATATATTTTGATCTATTTTTTTTTATTTTTCATCCTCTTTGACCTTTTCCTCCTTTTCAGTGTTAAATCATTTATATTTGTAGATATTAATTTTTTTTTTTTTTGTTACTGACAGTTTTTTTTAAGCAAAGCTCCATATTGTAGAAAGTCTTTCTTGTGATATAATATTTTTGTCATATTGTCTACCCTTAGCCATAAAGGATGTGAATTTGGACAGAATGTCTGAGAGTTAACCGTGAAAGAAATGTAACCTTTCTCTATCTGTGAGAACCACTGATTTTTTTTTCTCAGGGTCTTCCTGCCTGCTGTTGACCTCTGATGAAACGAAATGTGTATTTCCTGTCTTTAGCTAACCCACCATCTGTCAAAGCATTATTATTATTATATTAGTAAATTATTAGATACATTCAGGTGGCGTGATGGTGCAGAGGGTCTGGTGTTGCTTCCTCACAGCTCCAGGGTCCCTGGTTTGATCCTGAGCTTGGGTTACTGTCTGGGTGAATTTCTTTCATAGTTAATTATCGGATTGTCAGAATTTGATATATGATTTTGACATTTGATAGATTTCAGAATTTGACATTTGATAGAATTTGACATTTGATAGATTCAGTGTGTGTGTGCTAGAAAATGGCTGCACACTCAGATAAAGAGTCATGTAGTGCATTCACTTTGTTAAAACAGCTCAAAGAGAACGACAGTTGGATTTGAGGGTGGGGACCTGTTCCTGCTGCTGGTACGGTTGTAAAAATAACAACAAAGCGATAAAACACACACACGCCCATATGCACGGACACTGATAATAGGGTTTTCATTTTAGGGTAACACAGCAACACGATTAACAATCAATTATACAATACATTATGACTGTTTTTCTACTATAGAAACACTTACTGCTTTTAAATCTCCTGAACATTGTTATTTTCTGTGTGAATGTTATTTTAATATTATGTTTTCTACATTCAGTCTGTCAAAACAGTTTTTCGAAGTCTTTTGCCTACACGATCCTTGTGTTTCTTAATGGACTGGCGTTGTGGTTATGTCCACTTTTTATGTAATATCATATAGTCCTGCTGATAATATTGGTGCTGTTTGTATAAGATAATTACATTCGAATGCATTCTAATGCTTAATATTTTACGTAATTAAAATTCAAACGCCTGAGTGACGCAAAAGAAAAACATTTGCCTTATCGTAGAGAGATCCTGACGATGCCGGGAGCCAAGGGAGCATCACTGGCCGCGCTTTCCGAGTGGGATTGATGGCATACTCTCTCTCCCCTGTATATAGCGACACTAGCCAATCATGGTACCCACACTTTTATTAATGTGTTTTTCCCACTTTTTCCCCAAATGGGTAGAATCATTGCTCTGCTCTGACCACCCGGGTTGATGGGTGATGGGTGTAATTAGGAGAAGAAGTGTGTGTTGGTTGGGCAGAGGGGTAGTTTAATGGGCTACTTGCTCAAACACTTCCGCATTATAACCAAGATGACACTTCCGCCTCGTCCACTATAATGGCAGTGATGCTATTTTACACGCAATGTCTGCAAGAGCTTCATGACATTATGCAAAGCTCCTTTTAGTAAACTGGAGAAAGCCAACAGACTGTATGCTTCATCATATATAAACTACCATGAAAGTAAGGAAATACCTATTAATAGAAACGAACACCCAAAGCTAATATTAGCCCAACACTGACTTTATTGTAAGACTGAAAAAAAGCTCCAAATATTACACTTTGCTGTCTCACTGTACTGCAGAATGAGACGCCAGATTCGTGTTATTTCAAAACGGAAATACGTCATGTAGCCCATAGAATTTCAGGTGCAGTTTTATACAGCCCTAGCTTACAGTGGTAATTTTTCATCAGAGATATTTGATTCTTGATAGAATAAGACACTTGAAAATCATGGATAGCACTTAAATGCAATATGTTTTCTGACGTGCAAAATAAGACAAAATGCATACTGTACCTTTACTGAATGCAGATTCTAGAGTATATTTCTCCTTGTATTTAGCCTTTAGGCTTCTCTTCTTAGAGTCCGTGTATGGATGTGGACATAACTGTGAGTGTGTACATGCCTTATTGATTGATTACTACAGGCATCAGTGTCAGCCACAACATGTGCATTCACCATACAAACATACAGCTCGTAACTAGCATTAGTGCACGCGGAAGTCTTGTCTCCAGATCACACTTTTTTTCTTGTGTTGTCTCAGTCTAGCCTCCCTGCTGTGATCGGGGGTCCTCAGTTGCCCTTCCACCTCCCAAACACCCCTCCCGTCCCCGTCCTTCTTCCAGCAATGGTGTCCTATTCAGGCTAATTGAAGAGGCCTGTAGGGAGGTAGTTCCTTTATGAGGCTGAGTCACAGCTCAGCTCCTTCACTGAAGGGAGGAGGAACAGGAGAAGACGCTCGTGAATGTAAAGATGTTTGGCAGGAATAATGGGATGGCAGGAGAAAGGGAGGAGGGTGCAAAGAAGGTTAGAACAAGGCTGGACGGGGTCGCCGGGTGTTTGTGTGCTTTACTTGGAATACATTCCTCACCACACACACACACACACACACACACACACACACACCAAACACTAAGCCCCGTCATTAGAGTATGCTAATGGAAGTTTAGAGGGAGACACTTTATCTTCAACATCAGAAACTTAACAGCAATCATTTTTCAACCAGGTTTGTAGTTATTTAATCAGAGGTGTTAAAGGAATACTCCAGTGTTTTTCAACATAATCTCTATCTACTGCTTGTGTTGTGCAGTTGTCATTTCCAAAGACGAGAATTTCTACACATTTCTCTGAAGTGGAAAAAGAACAGAGAACTAGTTTACTCAAAATTGATTTATAATAGAAATCTAAGCGCAGTTGTTGAATTCCATTAATAAATATTTAAAATGTGACTTTATAACATGAATACAAAACTATAACCATTATATGCTTACACTAAAGGTTTAAGGATAAGAAAGTCATAAAATAAACTTCTGTTAATTCAGTTTTTCTCAAGATTTTGTTGATTATTCACAGATCCAACAATTACATTGATAAGACATCAGTACAAATCCTCCACACTGAAAAAGTAGTCCCCTTTCTGGAAGGACAAATTATACAGATTTAGCTTAATTTACAAATACCTTTGACTGAAGAATTGTTTAAAAAGGTTTTTCATTCTTTTCTCAATTTTTGCTTGTGATCATCTACATTCGCTATTGGAAATGAGGTTAAAATTAAATTTAAAATTAATTAAATTTAATGACTCTGGCATGGAAAATAATAATAAGGAACAATGAGGGGGAAAATACTGCTTCAGTTCTTTCTTTCTTTCTTTTTCTTTCTTTCTATTATCAATATTTCTTCATCTATTTATGAGCAAGTCTACTTATTGCACCTCTAACTGCAGGATTTGGCAATTAAGGAGCTAGGAAGCTGTTGGTAGTGCCAGTCTCAGGAGTAATTAATAATAAGTATGGCTGAGGAGGAGAAGAGAGGATGACGGTGGCTCCACCACAGGAATTTGATGAAAGATAAGTGATTTCAGCACCCCCACATACATACTACCTCCTCTTTCTTTTTCTCTACACACACTGTGATGTAGTCAGTAGTAGAAGACACATTTTAAACACTACAAAGTTGATTATTTAGCAATTACAGCACGTCCTGAAGTGTTTTATTCCTCTTATACAAAAGCATTTTGCCAATTAAAATGGTTCATTTATTAATAAACAACATGCCATACTTGTTATAGTTAGATTTAATGTTGTGGAAAGTCCAAAAGACAAGTTAGTTCCTGTTATCAGTTACCATCTATCAACTATAAACAGTCATTCCATCACCATCCTCTCCTTTATTCTCTTTGGTGAAATTAAGACATATTACTGAGAAACAGGAAAGTGCAAAGACTTTCCTGTTAAGGAAAACTTACTGACTGTTATAAAACCCTGACACTGGAGACTCCTTCCACAAGCAAACTCATTTCTTTTGTCTCAGTGAGAAAGCTGTGACCTTCAGCTAAATGTCTGTATCACTGATGCTGGACTATTCAGACCAGACACAGAAGTAGGAAAGCAGACTATAGCACGATGCCACACCTTCAGTGGAACAAAATTGGGATGTCAATAGATAGCTTTCCCATCTATTGTTCTCTATTTTCACAAGGCTTTGGTGGCTTCCATAACAAAACTTTGTCGCTAGAACTGTTTGTATTTTATTTAACTCTGTGAGAACATTGAGATATAGAGCCCTAGCTTGCAGTTAGCTCATTTATACCCTTTTAGCAAATTTCCTGGAATCTGGACTGACTCTGATATTCCCACAGTCCCAAAGTCCAAGAAAGAAAGCACAAAGAAGACAGATTTATGATTAAAGTCCAATCTGATCTAGCAATGCAGTAGTCTGTCCTAAAGCAATTTCGGTACTGATATCACACCCATCTCATCTAAGGAGTGATAATCACGTCACATGATGCGACACAGTTCGAACCCTGCCTCAGGTGTGTTTTAAATTGAAATAGATCAGATCGGTCCATTAGGAAGTAATCATGGCTGTACTCTATTCTCTGAGATGGTTATCCCATGCACCCTTTTTATAGGGTTTAACTTTGTAGGCACCAAAAATGAATGCTCATTCAGAAATGCACTTCTTTACTGAAACAAGTCAAAGCTGGTGTTTTGCTGCTGTACCACCTCTAACACTTAAGTAAGGAATAAAACACTTTGCAGCTTGGGGTTATAGGAAAAATAATCAATGACGGTGATGTATGATGTGGCCCACCGCGAAGCAGAGTTACTCTTCTACCCTGAAGTTGATTCACTTCCGATAACAGCACAGCACAAATAGTTTTTTATTCCTCTTATGCCACAGCAACTTGCCAATTATTACATATTTTTATTTCCTAAAGAATGAAACGTCATACTTTTAACCATTTATAGTTACATTTAATGTCATTGAACATCTGCAAGACAAGTTACTTCATGTTATCACTTACATTACAGCAGCAATAAACAGTCGTTCCCTCCCCAGCCTCTTTTTTTTAATTTATTTTTTTTATCTTTCTTGAAATAAATAAGACAAAAAAACACAGCCTGACAAACTCACAGGGCAAAGGCATCTGTCACGAAGACATTCCCATGATAAAAAAAAAAAAAACAACTTACAGACTGTTACAATATGCTGACATTGGAGACTCCTTCCATACATGTTAAATAAACAGCTCCTTACAGACAACATCACCATATCAACAATCAGCATTCACTCGTGAATGTTCTATATATTTGTCTAATTTTCACATTTTTTCTTAAGCACCTTTGAATATTTAATTGAGACCACACCAAGAATATGCCCTGGCTGACGTAGACAGCTGCAAAGGCTGAGAATATCTGTCTTATTTACATTTAGTCATTTCACAGGCGCTGTGACGCACATTACAGTACAAACAGAATTACAGCTCTTACTAACACACCTCACACTGACAAATGTGGGATTCGAACGTAGAACTGTCACTACGTGACCGCTCACACAAATCCAACTAGACTAGATGACCCACGATGCCAAGGAAGCATAAACACCTGGCCTCAGCTTTTTTGATGACTTTATGGAGTGGCAGGTACGGCTCGTGTAATTAAGAATAACAACACTCCTCCGCCAGCTCTCCACCCTCAGCTCTCAGACTGTTATCTTCTGTTTGGACAAACATTGTGCCATTCCAGAAAAAAAGAAATCTGAAAATGCTGTTTTGCAGATGTTGCACTTCTCAGATTGCCTTGTACGCAGGTTCTATAAATGTTCATATCGCAATTTCAAGGCTTTACACAATTTTTTTTTTGAGCCAAATCAAACTATCAAACATCCTACTAGTGGAAAATATCAGTGACTGTGCTTAACTGAACCATCCTTTATTTGCCTGACTTTTTTTTAAAATTATTAAATAATTTTATCTTTAATTAAATAAGCTGATAATGTTTCATTACATTAAAAAAAAACAAGACGTACTTTACCTCTTTTTTTATTACACCTGTCTTATTTGAGTATACATATCTTATGTATATACTTTTTAACAGTCTATCATCTTTAATTAAAAAAGTAAGTAATAAAACAAACCACCAACTGTTTAAAATCATTTGTTAAGCCAGCATCCCTGAAAACTCAAGCAGGTCAGAAAGAAATAGCCAACTAATCAATGTTGAGCTTAAAAAATTGAGAGCCCAGGAGAAAATATTGAAGTTTTGCACACTATTTTCCAAACCACGTGTACTTTTAAAAGCATATAAGCATCTGATAAATCACAATAATGACTCTAAAGAGTATCCAGTGAGGTGCATTTCTAGCTTACAAGCTTTATTTCTGATTATGTCATAGACAAATATCTCTGAATGTTCTCTATTCATCTATCTCTCTATTTCAGTATTCAGTAATGTGTCATCATGTATTTAGTCAGGAGTTAAAAAATGACTCTCACCTAACACAAGGATAGTCCACAGGATCCGCATCTTGGTGCACATGTTGCTCTGTTGTGGTGTTTGCTGCTTATCAGAGAGAGAGTCTGTGCTTAAAAAACAGTGATGCTGGAGGTGCCACTCCGCCCTGTTGCGCCTTTCTCTGCACTGGCTAAATAACCTCTGAGTGCTGAGCTCAAAGCCAGAGCTCTTTTGTTCGCGGCTGCTTCTCTCCCTCTCTCTCTCTCTCTCTCTCTCTCTCTCTCTCTCTCTCTCTCTCTCTCTCTCTCTCTCTCTCTGTGTGTGTGTGTGTCCCTCCTAAGCAGGGGGATGTGAGTCCGGAGTGTTTGCGGGTTTCCTTGGCTGCGCGCTGGCTGATGGTGCTATTCAGAGCGCGTGAGCATTTCTCTGACCTACAGAGAAACTTTCCCTCTGTGTATGTTCTGCAGTCTGGACTGCTCTGACGTATGTAGGGGGGACGGACACACACACACACACACTTCCCATGTCTGAAAGCTGGCACTAGAGCACTTATTGCTATGCAAAACTCTGGACAGCTATAATAGCTTTTCAATAGACTCCACTAGTCAGACTGAGGGCGCTGAAGGGCAAAAGAAATGATATGCGAGCTGAATCTGTGAACTCTGCACTCTGTACATCACTGTCCTATCCAAGTCTTTGTTTTTTTTTCCTCCTATTGTGCATGGCTCTGTGATATATCTCCTCCTCAGTCCTGACACTGGACAATTTCCATTCAGTGTTTTGTTTTGATTCATATTCATTGCTGGATAGAAAACAGCCCAAATCCAGTCTGAGACCACATTGAAAATCTGGGATTTTTTTTCTAAAAAATTGGAATTTTTTAGAATTTTGAAATATTTAAAACAACGAAAGTAAATGTTCAATATCTCAAATACTTAATATTCAAGATTCTGCACTATTTCTACGTCCCTATTTAAATGTAAGCAAGTTTGTGATGTTGATCATGTTAACTGCTTTGTACAAAAGATCAGATTTTCCTCATGCATAACCTCTTCTATTGAAGCATGTGTTCAGCCAACAGTCTGAACACTAAGAACACTAAGTCCAAATACTAAGAAACTCTGAAATTCATGTAAATATTTCAAAGATTCTACTTTTCACTCACTATTGTCAATAATAATTTGTAATGAAAATTGTTGTATTAAATTTGAAAAGAATACAAAAAGGATTATCTATCTATCTATCTATCTATCTATCTATCTATCTATCTATCTATCTATCTATCTGTTTGTCTGTCTCTCTGTCATATTGTCATCTCTGTCTTCACAGAGTGTCATTTGGACTTGTGTGTTGTGGTCAGATGAGACCAACAATTAACATTTTGGCCATGAACACCATGCAAAACATGGGATGCACACAAAAGAAACTCATCTGATATACACAACATTTTTATATAAAGGGGGCCAGTAATTCTGGAATTGACTGTAGATGCATAAAATTTGCAGTATATCCATGATTATGACCAATGTTACCAACTAAAAAGCAAAGAAACCTCCTGTAAAGTTAATGCATATTTAGGTCATGTTCCTGTAGAACAGCTCGCAGACTAAAGAAAAGAATCTCACCAGCATCACAAGTGTTTCTTATATAAGTGCTTTTAACCCTTAAACAGGTAGCTCAACCACACAGGCACAAGCATTTATCATTGTAATTCCAATATACAGTGATAAATTCATCTCCAACTTTTCCCTTTGTCTTAAAGGATGAATTTTTTTTGACATAGTACATCCACAAGGGGGGGGTGCTTTCAGTTTTTGAAATACAGCTTTGAAATCACATGAAAACCGGACATTGATATCACCAGCGCAACTCCTCATTCATCAAGTTACCGAGCTGAAACTTTAAAAGTTAATAAAAAGATAAACACATATCTTATTTCTGACTATCTGTTCTTGTATATACTGTGTATATGCTGTGTATACTGTATGTAGGAGTTGTGTTAAAACGTGTTACCGCATGGTCACTTGATCACTAAACTGAAGTGAGTTAGCAGGAGTTCTCTGCCTGCTGCCAGTCAGCTATGAGCTATATTTATCAGAAAGTTCACGAGCATAATGTTTTATCAAGATGATTAAGATGATGCATCCAAAAATATATCGCTAAAAGAGAAACCTGTACTCATGAACCACAGTCCTCAGGGCTTATTTAGTTTATTTGCTTATATTTATATTATTTATATTATTAGTTTTCAATCAAAATTTATTAAATTTATAGCTCTAAAACCATACTGCTGATCCAGTGTGCTCAATAGGCACTTCTACTGTTACTTTAAATGGGCAACTCAACCAGCTGGGTGGATTTGAATTTCCATTGAATGTGATCCAATTAATAAGAATTAATATAAAAATAATTTTTTGCACAAGTATTTCATCATGTGCCTGCTGAAGGGTTAATGCAGACGGCAGTGAGCTGCACAGCTGTTGCCATATTTGCTTTTTGGATAGTTTTGTGCTGAATGGGAAAAAGCCGGGTGTTTCGGTCACTTGTTGTCATGGCAACACCTGTTTGCACCTCAACTTGCAATGCAATGCAAGGGACATTTAAAGATGACCAGGAAATAAAATGGCTACAGATTCACAGTGCAAATGTTGTTCTTCTGGTTTTAATTACAGTGTCTTCCAAATGGTAGCAATTTAATCATTTTTTTGTAGTTTCTATATATATTTCTATATATACAATCTGTATATATACAGTACGGTGCAAAAGTCTTAGGCACATGCAAAGAAATGCTGTAGAGCAAAGATTCCTTCAAAGATAATGAAACTAAATGTTTCTACATTAAAAAAATACTATAAAGAGCAGTAAACAGTAATAAATGAAACAAAGTCAAT
>CM075020.1:6849594-6863441 GCA_037576675.1 Pangasius sanitwongsei | reverse complement strand
AAATAATAATAATAATAATTATTATTATTATTATTATTATTATTATATATAATCAATTCACTATTCAACACAGATTAGATATAACAGGTTATATTTACACATTCAGGGTAAATCTGATTAAAACCTTTTGTTCAGTGGTTCTAGTAACTAAAATGTGTTTACTGAGCTACCATCTGATACCATGTGAGGATGTTTGTCCTGAAGGTTTTACACATCCATCATAATGTCTGTCTTAACTCCCAGATAACTGTCTGATTTGGTAATTTATCTAATTACTAAATGTGCTCAGCTCAAGGAAAAACTTTAAACATAATACAGACACTTCCCATCCCGGATGTTATGTGATTCAAGTACTTATCATTTGGCAAATGCATTTTCCTACATAGGAACTAAATAGGACTTTCCAATGAATACCTGAGTTTTTGCACATTCACGTACACTTCTTTTCTCTACACTTGCACTTCTACACACTTATAAAGAAGTCTTGCAGGTTGCATTTAATGCAATTACTATATCCGTCATCCAGCGCTGCTGAATTCTTGATTCTGATTGGTCAGAAGGCGTTGATTAGTTTTTAATATCAGCAGCTCTGACAGTAGTTCTGGTGTAAGGCAAATTAACACGCAATGTTCTAATATAATTTGCATAGTAACAACTTATACAGGGATTTGTATTGTATTTTGTATTTGATTAGATTTTGTATTGCTCTACATGATCTAAGACTAATGCATTAATTAAATTAATGCATTAAAAATGTGTTGTCATTTAATAAATACAAATGTTTAATCATTGATATGCTGAAGTTTTCTGTAAGGACACTTTTATTTAACACTTATGGAAGGAGTCTTGGTGTCAGTGCTGGGTAACAGTCAAAGATAAAGCTGTTGCTTTACAATATTTGGATATTCCACATTAAACATAACTATACGGTACACTGATAAAAATACAAGGTGTTATTCTTTAATTAATTTAAAAAAGTTTTGCCAATTTGCTGCTGTATAATCACATTTTGGGACATGCTGTTATTGGAAAATAATAAATGTCAAGGTGGTGTGATGTGACGACCACAGAAACAGAGCTATTGATCATTTTCCTATAACAGCACACCCCATTGTGTTTTCTTTCAGACATATTGTGTGTATTTATTGTGAGTGTGAGTTGCACCAAATGTAATCGGTGGCTAATAAAATTTATTCTGATCATGATTACAGTTGCAATTCATAGACATTCATATTTAACCTCAACAAATCATCCTTTTCCTAATATATTTTGATTAGATTCAGTAAACCCTTGTGATACTTTATGTCTTTAAGGCAAAATCTTAGAAGTCTCTCTGTATCTGACAGGAAATTATCTCCATCAGCCGTTTAATTTCTGTTAGGTAACACCCAATGGTGACCACATTTCTAAACTCCCTAAAGTGCTCTGAAGCGGACTGAGGCACCCTCACTGACTTATTGTGATATATAGACTACGACTCATTCATATGCCGTTCCAGTGTTGGGACTGTGTGAATTATTTGGGGGTGGCAGACTGGAAATGGCCTCTGCTAGGCCCACGCCTATGCATGCCATTTCCTCCTATAGAAAGGCTGGACTCGCCCTGCTCCTGTTCCTGGGGAAGCTCCTGTTGCCTGCTTCCTGTGTCCCTCCCACAGTTTGCATAAACAGAACATTTCTGTGTTGTGGTAACAGCTATCTAAAAGTGATCCACCTCTCCAAAAAAGGCTTTTCCTTTGTTTCTTTACCATCCCCATTCTTTTAAGTCTTTCTAATTCCTGTAGTCTTACACAGTCTTTCACTGTCACTAACAGAAACACGCTAAGCATACAATGTGACGTGTTGTATCCTCTGTCCTACATCATTCACCGTCCATGGCTCCATTCATTTGTCCAGTCATTTCAGGGTGAGGGCCTTTGAAGGACATTCCTTTCAAGAGATCTGCAGTAGGTACGCTGCCCTGTCTAGGGTGAGTGGAGGACTGTTGTGGATCTCCTGTCTTTGCAGTATCAGTCACAGTAGGGAGCTTTACAGTAGCGTGAGCTGATAAAGCCACACGGCTCTGCGCTATCAGGCAAAAGATAGATGTCCAATCTAAAGAAAGTCTGTAAGTCAAAGGTCATTGTTAAGCTCGTTCATATGGACTGGAGCCACTTGGCAGGAATATCATTGGAATGTTCTATTGTTGTTTCTAAATGCAAAAATAGGGCTGACCGTGCCAAATCATTGTTACACTAAGATAGGTCACAGTAAATGTGCATCAAACCATTCTCGATGTAATGTCACGATCAATTTCAGCAGTAAATCATTGGCTTTCAAGTGTTTTAACTCAGTGAAATGCTTTTTCATGCTGTTGGAACACTGCACTGGAGCTATTGCACGACCCACTTTCATATCCTAAATATTTATTTTCTTTAAGTGAAATGGTATCATGCCCTGTTTTAAGTACGGTTCAAATGAATAGACTGTGATAACTATTGCAAAAACACTGAATCTATGCCCTGGATGGATCAGAAATCCATTTCTGTTTTGACTTGGATAGGTTATTATTCAAGGTTATTATCTTGTTGAAAAATGCATCTATGGCCAAGACTTAACCTTCTGGCCAGTAGGATTTGTTCTGCCATTTCATGATGCCATCAATTTTCAGTAGAGCCTCCGGCCTACCAGTCAAAACAGCATCAAAGCATTAGTGATCCACCACCATATTTTGCGCTAAATTTTGTGAGATTTCCTTGCATACAGTCCCCCTTGTATTTATGTATACAGCTGTCTACAACATTCATTTATTCAGTCATTCAGTTTTCTTCCACTCTGCCTGTTAGGGGTCACAGTGGCAACAGGTTGAGAAGGTCTGTCCAGGGGATCCCTAAATGTTTCCAAGTCTGATATAATCTCTCCAGTGTGTCCTGGGGCTGCCCTGAGGATTCTGTTCAGTGGGATGTGCTTGATACAGGGCTAGCAGGAGCTGACATAAGGATCTTTGTAAGGTGCCCAAACCACCTCAACTGGCTCCAACCCTGAGGAGGAACCCCATCTGCACCACATGTACACAGATTGGTACAATAGACAAGGATATGGAAAAAGATTGATTGGTAAACAGAGAGCTTCATCCGAAAAACCCCTGCTTCACCACCACAGACCAGTACACTGACTGCATGTGAATGCATGCTTGGTTCTTCTTCTTCCTCCTTCCCAGAAAAGCGACATGCAGCCATTTTTTTGGCTCACTTGATGAAAGATGAAGGATGGGGATCAGACGCAATACCAGTCAAGTGGCAGGGCTGTCATGGACAGTCTTACGTGGGCTAGACCCAATGGAAACTAACTGCAATACATGATTTGAATTGTACTTTCACCATTAAGACAGTCACTTCTCCCAAAGGTGCACTGAAACAAGCTCGCTGGGCTTAGTACAATGAAGAGCATTGTGAAATATATGTTTCCAGCTCTCTTCAGGTTTTACTCCTGTGCTACAGTTTCTCTTGCTAGTTTTAAACTATTCTGACGTTTAACCCTGCGGTAAAGCCCAGCCCAGCATAGCACAGACCCGTGCAACAAATAAATCACCCAACTGCCAAATATCCTTTAGAGGTTCTTGGGTGACCTGCCCTGTCTTTATGTCATGAAAAGACTCATATTGGTTGTACACAGTTGTCCAATGCACATTTCTGAACAAGCTCATTGGAAGATAATCATCTTCAATGACTTGTTGAGGGAATATTGTGTGACACAGCATGTAGCATCACTCACACATACTATGTGTAAAGGTTCATAACATGCTGAAATGCTACAAAAAAGTTAGAAGGAGAAACACGTCAGGAATGTCTTTGATCAAATACCTGTATGGGGTTACTTAAGCACTTGCGCACACACATACAGGTTTCCTCCCCCAGGCATCGGCTCCACTTGGTACCAGGCCTCTGATAAGGAGGTGCAGAGTGTTCTGTGTCCTGTCAACTCCTACAGCTCACCCTCTCCATACTTCATTCCTGGACAAGCTCACAAGCTCCTGCACAGATAATACAAATTTATCTCATAATCAGAGCCAATCTTCAAACTCTGGAATCTTCAAACCCGCAAATCTCCAATTTCTGCATGCAAATGTGAATGATTATAACACTGAACACGAAGTGATACAAAGTGTTAGTAAGGAAGTAGGCAGGTGAGGATGTTTTCACACACAAGTGTGACAGCAATTATTGTCTTTCACTCTAGTTCTGTAGAGAGTTCCTTTTACAACATTAACCTGGGACAATGTAACTGTATAGCGTTAGAGGAAACTGGTAAGGAAGGCAGAGGGTCAGTTACACTGCCATACAATGCACATACTATAAACCTGAAAAGGCATTACCTTACGGCTCAAGAATTTGCTTTCTAGGTGCCCTCTGCTCCCGTGGTTCATTGGGATCTGTTATTGTCCAGGGAGGAAAGCTAGCCTCTTTTTAAGCTGCTTCAATTAGTTCCAAGTTTACATCACCATCAAAAATGCATGGCACTGTGACCTGCTGGGAAAAAATTGGGCGTAATGGGTGAAAGAGCTTGAGACTAATGGCTCATCAGAGGGAGGACTCAACTGCAAATATGCACCGCTGATGCTTGGCACAACATCACTGAAGATGAATGTGTCTGAAAAGGAGCAGAAATGCTCATGCACGTGCACATGTACACTCACATTCCTGGAATACTCCCACCACTGAGGGCCTCCAGTGAGCCCTGAGTGAAACAAGGTCCTTCAGAGCCCCTTGATCGAGCTAATGGGGAAGGAATTCCACAAGCTGAATGCCAGAGCAGGGCATTGCAAGGATTGCAGAATAAGCGGCGAGCTCCAAATCTTTTAGCATTCACTCCGTTGCACATTGGCATTGCAACATGACGTCACTGCCAGCACATTTGCCCCAATGGAGTCTCAGAGAAACAATGAAAGCCTCAACACACATACAACGCAATTCAGTTCAATACACATGCAAATAGGCTCCTCGGTCTTTGTACAAGCACCTGTAGTTGGTCTTGCAGCTCTCATTACACATTCTCAAGCAGTCTGTGCAAGAATTACCTCAGAACAGGCAAAAAGCATTGTATAAAATTAACGAGGCAATAATTCAAATTTTCCACTCAAATAATTATCACAAGAGCGTATTTTTTTCAGTTTTCTCTCATAAATGTGTCAAAAGTACTGACACCACTATAGATCATTCAAGGCAATTTTTACACACACACCATTAGCATTTCTTTCCTTTTTTAAATAAACAATATATTTATACAAAGATATGCCCCCATTCCCACAGTAAAATATGGCGATGAATCATTTTGCAGCTTGTGATCCAGGAGTGCTTGGAAGACTAATAGCATCATGCAATAAAACCTTGTTCTCTTGTCAAGAAGTTAAGACTTGGCTATAGAGGAATCTTTTTAAACATGATAATGACTCCAAACATACACAAATCTACACAGGCTTCACCAAATATTAATCTGCAAGTGCAGACCATACCCTCAACTAAATGGCATGAACTTATAATATAGGGACAGGGGAGAACTCTGAGAACTTGTCCTCCATGTCCTCCTCTACAGACTGTTGGATAAG
The DNA here is from genome assembly GCA_037576675.1 of Pangasius sanitwongsei. Taxonomy (NCBI): domain Eukaryota; kingdom Metazoa; phylum Chordata; class Actinopteri; order Siluriformes; family Pangasiidae; genus Pangasius; species Pangasius sanitwongsei. The sequence continues at coordinate 6,857,858 of CM075020.1, read as the reverse complement.
AGTTGCTGTATACAGGATGGCCAAAAAGTTATTGGTTCCTGACTTTTTGGCCACTCTGTAGTAGCGAGGAGATAGATGGGAATTTACTGGAAATTATCTAGGAAAAAGCTTTTTGGAGCTTTAGGAGTTTTCTGTTTCCTAACTCTATTTGTTAAGGTGGCAATAATTTTTAAACCATTTTGAAACATTGTAAATTGTAGCATTTTGAAATAAGGTTATGTTAAAATAAATATTAACAGCATCTCAGTATTTTTAAGCTCAGATTTACTACATGTTGTTGGATATGCATCTTGGGTATTAATTTTGCATCCTTACACTTCTACATTTCAATGTCACACTGATCCTTCATTGTGAAGCCAAATGAGACAGATTAAAGCAAACAAAACAAAACTACCCTTAATAAGGTGCACTGAGTCACTGTTGGAGGGCAGTAATAGATAAAATCTGTGAGAACACTGAGAACTTGTAGTCTTCTGTGAATAAATAAACACCCACTTCCTGTACCAGACTGCTGGAATGATGGGACAAATCATTTCTTATTGGCACATTGTCTCAATTTGAATAACATGGATTAAACTAAATCTAAATATCTTACTTAATGCCATTTTACTGCTTTGGTAAACACCGTTTGCTTATCCACATCAACCTCGGTCATTTATCTAAGGATACTCTGAAGAAGAAAAAAAACACTGATAAGCTATCATGCTGTATGATCCCAAAAATATGTGAGTTATTTGAGACAAATCAAGACTAATGACATGTAAGCAAAGCACTTTTTATCTATAAAATGACAATTCAAATAATTCCAAACTAAGATAAGTCATTATCAACATTCAGAAGGTTTCATATAGCCTAATAGCTAATAGCCTAATAGTTTTAGGCAAACATGGCTAATTTCCACAGCAAGCCCTCAGGAAGACAGGCCCACCACACCCATGTGTTTATTCTACCAAGCAATCTAACATTTCCTCTCTGATGCTAACAGCAACCACATCAGTCTAGCCTCTGTTGACCTGGGCTGTGTCGCACCTCAAGCAATCAAACTGTCTCAAAGCTTTCTGTAGTGAAGGGAATAAACAGATCCAGAATATGAACTCATTCTAAAGCATATTATCCAGTGCTATATTTTATTTAGGTTCTACAGTGAAATTAATAGGAAAGGTATGCAGTTATATCCTGGAAGTGTAAGGGGTTAAGCAAAGACCACAGCTTTGTTGTAAATGAGTTATTTGCATAGGTGGAAGTTAATGAACTATACTGTACTCTCATTAAAGTGCTTGAGTACAGGGTTCATAGTAATGGTACTTTTTTGAATATAAACACCTGACTTATCTGTCATCTTAGCAAACTTGCATGAACAAAAGCAACAAAACCATTGAAATGTTAGTAAACTCAAATACAATTTGAGCTAGTTTTCTATTGCAAATGGACAATTATTTTCATTCTGTCCCATTCTTAATCCTGAAGAAAAGGGAACAGGGTAGCTTGTTGGGAGGAAAGATTGTAGATCCTAATAGCAATGGGCAGAAAAGATCCCCAAAAGTGCTTTTTTGAGCATGGATGAAATGGAATGAAAAAAGCCGGTGAATAAAACTCCTCCTAGATATCACACAGAATGGTTCAGAATATATTTTTTTAATCGCTTCTTCTGATTTTGTCTGTTTTCAGCTAGTTAGTAAATTACAGGTGCTGCCACTGACACAGCATTTGTTTTCTAGATAGCTGCGTACTGCACATATGTAGCTAAAGTTTGGACACCACTACCATTAATTCTCATAAATTTTTGTGGCTTTTATGATATAACTAAAAAACATGGCAGTTCACCTTATTTAGCTCCCAAATCCATGCGATTATAATTTAACTGGTGCAACTTGCCTTGACTGGTCCTGAGTGTGCAAATATCTTTAAAACCTTAAATAATAAGGTGTGTTGAAAATCTCTACATGAAGCTACTTTTTATGAGTTCAATATGATATTTATGACACAAAACTTGATGAATTTCCCACTTGAAATTGGACAAAAACAACAAAAAAGACACTGCTCTGGAGAGTCAATGGAGCCGTGTAATTTTTTATATAGTGTTTGTACGCAATAGGAGTAGTTTGATGGTAAGAAACTGGTAAGAGTGACATTTAGTTTCACAGAATAACTGGCATGAAGATTAGTCCTTGAGTAACAGACATGGTCAAAGCTAAACAGTTGAGGAGTTGTGATGGGGAAGGTAGCCAGGACTTCATCCCCTCAAATGACCTGCCCGAGCCGCTTCTGCTTGGGCTCTTGCGCATCTCTCCAGCCATCCCGTCCTCCCAGCAGCCACGCTGTTTATCCTGCACATTCCACTAACCTCTCCCCCAATCACACTATCAAACGTTGTGCTTGTTCAGATAAAATTGGAAACTCTGTGCATCCCACAGAGGAAAAACATCTAACAGCAGTATTTAGGGACTTGGACTTGGCTTCCTGTAAATTACCGATATAGGAAAATTCAGGAATTTGGTTTGTTGAGCAAATCTAGCAAATAAAATAGGAAGTGGCCAATTTATTCCATGTTTACATTAGAAAGGGGCCAAGAAACCCTAATTAAAGTGGTAAAGGGACATTTTTCTTTGTTTACAATGTTGGTTGAAAGTTGTCAAATCTGTTCTTCCCGACATTTTAATCAAAATCTCTCACTGCTTTTCTAAGATTATCCAAAGCTTATTTATTTGCAATGTGGTTAATGTTATATTGTAATAACAAAGATATTAGATATGATGCTTCTGAGAATTTCATTCGATTTCATTCATTCACTCATCTATAGTAACCACTTTTCTGGGTCTGGGTGTATTCCTGGGAATATATCTTGGATATATCTTGGATGGGAGCCCAGTACGTCACTCTGCACCATGCACACCCATGTTCACACACACATTCATCTAGAAGCAATTTAGAAACACCAGTCCACCTACTGGTATGTTTTTTGGAGGTGGGAGGAACCCACATGAACATGGGGAGAACATGTTATACTCCACACAGGCAGTATGGTGTGTGCTCAGGATCAAACTGGTGACCGGTGAGCTGTGAGACGGCAGGGCTACGTGCTACACCACTGTGCTGCCATGACGTGTGATTTTAGTTTAAGGAATATTAAAACCGAGTAGTAATAAATAGAGTTGTCATACATTTTTGTGTCCTATTTCAATAGACATATTTTTTTTATTCTTGGCAGTTTATTTGGCCGTGATAAAAAAAAAAAAAAATTAAGTGATGGTAACACATGGATCAGATAAAAGCATTTTTAAGATCACAGCTTATGAAACAGGGACAGGAACACTCCTGAAATGTATGAAGGTAACTGAAAAAAAAAACCTGTAATTGTGTTTCGATCACTTGAAACTGCCTTTAATCCTCAGTAGATGCTGGCTGTGGAAAACTGAAAATATTTACATTATTTTATAACCAAATTCAACCGAATGTTGTCTGACTAGTTTAATACACATTTCTATGGTAATATTAGGTTAACCAAAGTGGGAACAGATAACACTTGCAGGTTTTAAGTTATTAATCCTTTCCTACTTTCAATTTGTAAGTAAAAATATCAAGATGGATTCCTTAACTTGTGTTAAATGTAGATATTTTGTCCTTATATGTTGATTATGCTTTAGTATATTAGTATTTTTATAGTTTTTCTCCATCAGTATGATGTATGAAGTATATGTTCTTTACCTGACCGAAACTTTGCTGCTGTACAGTTTCATCAAAAATATAATTTTTTTTCTCTCTCAGAGAAATTTGGAGTTATATGACAGTCCTACATCTTGATCCTTGATCCAGTCCTTATACCTTATTCATCCTTTCTGAATCCTACTGAAGATCTCTCCTTTTACTGGAAATGGAAAGAGTTTGTAACCATCCATATAACGGTAACATACACACCACTCTGCTGTTGCTAGTTTCAGAATCATTTTATTGGCCTAATGTACAAAGGTATAATAAATACATTTTCCTATAACATCATCCTTACACAACACCATGGTCGTTGGTCGAACATTAACAGTAATTGTTTTTTGTGTGTGTGTGTGTGTGTGTGTGTGTGTGTGTGAATTTTGGAAAAAAAAAATTTGTGTGTATGTTTTTGTGTGTGTGTATGTTTGAAATTTGTGCCTTGATTTTTCTGAAATGAATGGTTTGTGAATAATGGTCACATAAATGCCCATAAATGTTTTATTGTTCCCGTGATTTCCTGTAACGATAAAGTATTACAAGTTTACAAAATAACATTTTGCTTACAATAAAGAATAAATAGTGGCAGCTACCAACCTTCAACAAATCATCACTGTAGTGTTGGGGATATTACTGCCATGATGTGGCCGATTATTTTACACCATGAAGCAAAAGCCACGTGAAAATTAGATACCACTTCAACCAGCTTTAAACCGCTGTTTGAAACATCATGAAATGTTTTCTGTGTGAACTGATCTTAAGGTTAAATGCATTTGTTTAATTGTGAGTAAGGCGCCTGGGATGTTTTTTTTATATTTTCAAATACACATGCAGTATACAGGTTGCATAACAAATTTATTCTGTTACAGAATCAAACTTAGACTGGGGCATAACAATATGCAAAAAAAAATCATTCTTAAGTCATTTTAATGCACATTGTGGAGCAGCTCCATGGAGAACAGAGAGAAGACAGCTGCAGGTAAAACACTGAGAATTCAATGGCACAGCAGGATTAAAATCTCACTTAATTACTGCTTTTGTTAAGAGACTGCTACTATTACTAATATTCACAATAATGACATGTATTTGTTTTACTGACTATTTTCCTCTGAAGTGTGCTATCTCAAGTTGTCACCTCTGCATCAGCACCCTAACCTTTCCCCCCTCTTTTCCTTGGGCTTTCACTCCTTTCTGACTGCATTATTCATCAGCAGATTTTTCTTCTTTATCTGCTCACAGTCCATCATCTCTGTATATTCACACTGGACACTTTATCCTCTTTGCAGTCCTGCTTTGCAGCACTCAAGGCTCTGCATTCACACACACACGCAGCACTCTGCACTCTCGTTAAGCTTTTCTATCAGCCTGAGGAATGTTATATGCCATTTGTACGCAGTGTGTACTGACTACCTGACATTTTTCTCCATTTGTGCCTTCCTGTTCTCTTCTTATTAAATATGCATCGAAAAAGTTCAGAATAAGGTATTATTCTTAGAATGGCTGGTGATCCCGTGTCCTGATCGTTCTCAGTGTATGCGCTGGCTGGGTGTGGAGGCTCTGCGGCACTGCGCTACGGCTCACCCCACTGACGGTGTAAGTGGTGAGGAAAGCTTCATGCTCAGGAGGTGTCTGGATGAGGCACTACTAGATTTGGAAGACACCATCAGCAGCGTTCTTGATGACAACGACTTTATTGAGCTGAGTGGGTCAAAGAACGTAGGAAACGTTCTACATTTAGTTATTTAGTCTGTAATTTGTGTGTGAATTTCCATATTCTTTCTTACATTTAACAGGAATTAATGAAGACACTTGGGAAGAGTATAATGTGTTATTGCCTGACAACATGTATCCTTTATTTGTTCTAACATCACAGCGCTGTTAAAGTCACAGGTTTATATAAATAGGTTTATATAAATATGTTATCATTTCTATACTAAGAGCTAATTCACAGGGACTTGTCTGGTGGATGTGCCACATAATCTAAACCTAATAATAGTAAACAGATTAAAAAAGGCTTCATCTAACCTGAAATTTAACAAAACAAAAAACACATAATCATTGTTATGGTTATGTGTTCTATAAGGAGATGGTTATTTAACATTTATGGAAAGAGACTCCAGTGTCAGAACTTTACAGCCTGCTAGTGAGAGTCTTCAGAACAGAGGCCTCTGATGCTTTCTGCTTTCTCTGTAATATGAGAAACCTGTGTTTGCAAAATCTCTTGCGTTTTTTGGTCTTCATCGTAGAGAAAAAGAGAGAGGCTGGTGAGGGACGACTGTTTATAGCTGCTATAGTGTAAGTGATAACAGGAGCTAATTTATTTCATATATATATATATATATAGTGATGGTAAAGTCATCATGATCATGAAGGTCATTGATTATTTTTATATAACAACACACCCTGTTGTATTTTATTCCTTACATATTTAATATAGCCTTGTTTATTGGTACTGACTAATACAATGCAAGCTGAAGTATAGCTGAAACTCTGGAGAATTCCCTCATATTAACTGCAGATTTATTTTTTTATTGTTTATTGTTTACTATATTTTTGCACTTTTATACTTTCATTAATTAAGAGTTAGTAGAAAAATACAGTTAAAATAGCAAGAGAAGGTAGGTCCCTTATAGTTTAAAATAGTCATGATTACTGTCAGATTGAATTATTATTATTATTATTATTATTATTATTATTATTGTTATTAAATGATTTCTGTGTCTGTTAAATTTGTTGTTCATATGATCTTTTTATGTAGTATATCTCTTTAGATGGGAACAGCCTCACAACTGCTGATCTGGTCCTTTTGGGAAAAGGCAGCCATAAGATTAAGGTATGAACATTACTGCACCACACTGCATAAATCTCAACACAGAAACATGAAGTGTTGGACTGTGACACATATTATAGACAATTCATATAGTAACATTTGCCTGCTTCTGATTTCTTTTTTTCCCCCATTGTTAAAAGTTTAAGGGGTAATGCTATGTTACATAACATTTTCAGTCTGTAATCATTTCAAACCATAGCTTAACACGTGAGAACACACCAAACATAGGGAAAATTTCTAATATTTCTCGTTTAGAAGAAAAATAGAAAAGTAAATAATTATATTATTAAACCTATTATTAGACATTTACAGATCTCAAATTTGAAATTTCTTATTTCATTCACTAGATTATTTTGCTACTTTCAAGCATTTATTACTTTTAAACAGTTTGCTTAAAGTGTGCTTTAAAGTAACACCATAATAATGCTGAATAATTAAACATTAGATTAGATGAATTAAATTAAATAAGACATTTCAAACTAGTCTAATGATCTTATACTGTATACTAATAAAATCTACATTCAGGATGTATGTCACCTGCGTTGATGTCATGATGCTATTTACAGAAATCAGACTCATAAGAATCAATAAGTATTATAAAGAGAATCCCTATATCAATTTGTAGAGTTTGATTTGAGTTATTTCTATTTCTTAGCTCAGTGCTGAGGCAGAGAAATGTGTGATCGGAGCCAGAGATCTCATTGAGAAGATCATATCTGAAAATAAAGGTACTGTGCATCGACTCAAATGTATGAAACACGTTAAAAACAATTCGAGTCGAAAATTGTTGATGCCACGTCAGCACATGAGGGACAGATATGAATTCATATGGAGTTAATTAGGAAGAATGTGGAGCTTTAGGCATATTCTTTCCCCACACCTAGTACTTGTTGAAGATATTCATGCAGGTCTCAGTTTGTGTTATTGCAAGCATTTTAACTTCTAATACTTCATCACTGTTGTCAGAAAAGAGTACAGAGTGTCCGAAAAGTCAGGAACCAATGACAGTAAAACTACATATACTTAATTTTGTCTTTATTATTTACAACATATGCTTTGCACATTCACCCGGATGCTCTGTGCATTTTCTCAGCCGCTGTAGCATGTATTGGTGGATTTTGCTCGACATGTTCCCATTGGTTATTGACTTTTTGAATACCCTGTAGCATCATATACTAAATGCTTTTAGACGTGCACCTCTGTGCTTTCCCTGCTGATTTCAGGCTGTCCTGCAACTCTTTTCGAGTGACTGCTGGCTTCTCTCTTGCCTTCCTTATCAATGGTTTGAGAGTATGTTATGAAATCTTTGGATATTGCACCTGTCAAAGGATGATTGGTTGATGACAGGAATGTTTAAGGTCACATCTGGATGTGTAGCTGTAGCTGTTTCTAATCAAGTGCTGTTTAATAATGCTGTCCCTGAGAACTTTAGGAAGCTCCTTCACCTTCACCATGATTGCTACTTGTTTCATGAACTCTTCCCAACCAGTGCTTTTATAATGACACCAGGTGCAATTTTCATAAGAACTTTTTTTTTTTTTTGCAGCATTACATACTTTTTTGTTCATATTTATAAGAACAAAATCAAAAGACATTATGCATGTAAATTTGAAGTGCATATATATATATATATATATATATATATATATATATATATATATAAACGCACACACACACACACACACACACACAAATATATATATATATATATATATATATATATATATATAGA
>CM075020.1:6795305-6831968 GCA_037576675.1 Pangasius sanitwongsei | reverse complement strand
GTTCCACCGGCCCTTAAAGACCACAGCTCCTCTGGAGAAGGTCTACGAGCTGCTGCGCTCTGTAGTCAGGTGATCACAAAGGCTAAGACACACACTCCAGACTAAAACAATAAACAATTATAGACTTGTATATAATATGTGCTATACCTTTTATTCCAGGATCGGGGGTAGAAAATATTGTCATTTTTGGCTTGTATTGTCACTCTAAGCAAACTGTGCATTTCCCATCAGGCCCTGGGACAAAGACCGTGTTATGAGCTCTGATATTGAAGCAGCTCACCAGCTCCTCCTAGAGGAGAAGGTACGTCATCTCCATTTTATACAGTGGTGGTATAATTCAAGCCTTAGAAATATAATTGTCAGTTGTCAGTTTCTGCAGCATTTGTGGATGTGGATGATGATGATGATGATGATGATGATGATGGTGTGTGTTTAGGTGTGGGAGGCAGTGCTGCCATATATGGACCAGTACAAGAAGCATAACCACCATCATCTCTCTTCTTCTAATCTCTCACCTGAATTGCTTCTGTAACAAAAGAATCAGAATAAAATTTACCTCGGAAGCATACAACAAATTTGTTGAGCCTTTATTTATTTATTTTTCAGTTGCACAGTGGTCAAATATAGCTTTTCTTCTTATGAGTTTTCAGACCCATAGGGATATTGTGAACCCCAGAATTATTATTATGAAAATGAGCCAAATGAGAAAAAAGTGATTATACAATAAATAACACAGGCAATGAGTAGTACTTTGAGCATGTATATACTTTATTTGATTTATTTATTTTATATTTTAAATATTTTGGGGAGTGTTATTTAAAAAAAAAATCAGTTAGTAATTTAGGTAGTAGTGGTAAGAAGGAAAGATAAGTAGTTTCTCTTAAAAGTGGAAAAAAAAATGTAATGTTTATTTTACATAATCATATTTGCTCATTTTTACAAAGGGTGCCATTAATTGTGCAACTGATTGTATTTATTATTTACTATGTAAAATCACTGCATCTCCTTTAGCATTTCCATGCATGTCAGACAAAACCTACCAAAATGTATATTTGTTGGAGAAGAAATTTGATCATTTGATCAATAGCAAATCAAAAAGAATAAATTAGAATATTTTATTACAGCGCAGAGAAAAGGAGTGAGAGAGTCTTTTCCTTACCTAAAGAACTTGGCCGTGGAAAGGACAGGAAGGGAATAGAGAGAGAGAGAGAGAGATTCCTGAGATACTATTTATATGGAGCAAGGTTTGTCACCAACCAAAGGACCAGGACCAATTTTTCTGGAATTTCTCGGGAAGGAGAAGCTCTGGTAAGCATGATACAGCATGGAGAAGGGAGTTGGTGAGGATCTTGCATGACAGAGTGGGGAAAATGATATTCAAAGCCCAATCTTATCTTTTAATATTATTATTATTACCAGTGTTTGGTGATAGTCCATTGTATTTTTAAATAATCTACATTTAAGTTTTAATTCACCCACTGCACCAGAAGCCTTGGTAATATCCAACCCAATGTTGTGAGAATTTAAAATTAGTATTCTGTCAAATCGCACTGGGGAAATGTGAATATTTTTATTTTTCAAGGAATAAAAATTTGAATTATCTTTATACTAAACTGGTACACCATTTTTAGTCAACACGTCTATTTAAAAGCTACATCTATTTGGCTTGTATCCATTTCGTTTCCCAGAAAACTGAAATTAAATATATTATGAATATTATGCATGAGAGACTTTCTGGGATCTGACATTATTTATTGGACAAATGTAGCAAAATGCGCATCTAAAAAAAAAAACAGCAATTCTGCGATGATATATGATAGTCTTTTTTTATTCACGTAAAACTCTGCGTTAAAGTTAGGAGTGTTTTGTGTAAAAAAAAAAAAAAGTTCACAGTTTGTGAATCATAACTGACACGTATGTTTTCATTAGTTTATTTGGTCCTTATGTAGTAACATAGAAAAAACTAGACTAAAAGACAATCTCAGCAGTATTCACACACACACACACAAACTCTGATCATCAGACAATTTTCAGTTCATTAAATCACTATTATTCACCATGTTGCTGCCATTCCACAGTCTCCAAATGTACAGCAGATTCTGAGTGTCCACCGCTCACTGGCAGAACAGATCCTGAGCTTTAAAGAGCGTCTGCAGTCCTTTCAGCTATCCTGGAGCAGGTCATACGAGCCTCCATCAACTACCTGGTGCTTGTCATCCTTCTACAAGTGTTAGTACAATCAGGTATTAGTACTGCCTATAAGACCCTACTTCTCACCAAAGATTAAGCAGTTAAGGGGCAGTGGTAGCTCAGTGGTTACGATGTTGGACTACTGATCGGAAGGTCATGAGTTCAATCCCCAGCACCACCAAGCTGCCACTGCTGGGCCCTTGAGCAAGGCCCTTAACCCTCAACTGCTCAGTTGTATAAAAAATGAGATAAATGTAAGTCGCTCTGGATAAGGGCGTCTGCCAAATGCCATAAATGTAAATGTAACACCATAAGCTGCTGTTGTGTTATATGTAACTATAGATATAGTGCCATAAATAGGTCATATAGTGTCATATTTTCTTTTACTTACATCTTCCACAGGGAGGTCTGGGGCACTAGGGGCAGCTGTAGTCTCATACATGGGGTTACTGATATATGGTGTAGAGTCAGGTGAGCTTGAATCTTCCTTCTCATCCTCCTGAAAGGAAATGCATATAGAAGTGAACGTAGAGGCCAAAACCAGGAAAACACCCATGACTTGAACTCTGGTGAAATTCTATTTCACTATGAAAAAATGAAACGTAGTGGTTTAGACAACAATCTAAAATATAGGAGAAGATCAACAGAAAAATAGCTTAAAATCAAAATTTTGCCATGAACCAATAGTCTCAAGACCTCAAGGGGGCAATCGAGTTTGGCGTCGTCTATGAAGGCAAAAGGTAAAAGGGCATACAAGTAAAAGAATATTTAGATGTAAAAATGACTATAAATTAGTCTCAAATCAGTATAATTTAGTCTCTTTCAGAATTAATATTTTTACACTGTTTGAACATTTCTGATACTTGAAAATGAAAGATCATCTATGAAACCAAACACACTAAATGTCTTATTTGTATAAATTAAAGTAAACAATAAAACACGACAGGGTATGCTGTTATAGAGGAGTTACTCTTACTACCCCAAAGTGGATTATTTTATCTTATTATTTTATTTATTTATTATAACAGCATGTCACAAAGTGTATAACACAGCATTATTCCAATGCTTGTATTTTTTTTTATTAATTAAAGAAGGACACATACTTGTCCATGACATAAGTTAGATCCTGTTATCACTTATGCTATAGCATCTATAAACAGTTGTACCCTCACCAGCCCCTTTGAAGTTAATAAGGCAAACATTCAGCTTGCCATATTAGTGAGAAACCACAAAGCACAAAGTACTCTGTCCAGAAGTTCATGTTGCAAAGAGCTGATACTGGAGACTCCTTCCATAAATGTAAAGTAATTGTGTCCTTACAGAAGTCTTTATCATATCAATTACTAAACCTTTTTCCTTGGTGAATAAAAACACTTTTAACCCATTTATTATTAGTTTCAGATTATACATACAAACCCCCTGTTGTTCTATATTAGAAAGAGCAAATTAATATAAACCTATTACAATCAGAACCACTGTCAGAGCCATGCTGGTATAGAAAATTAATCAGTACCTTCTGACTAATCAGACTCGAGAACTGAATGGCACTGGTATGTTTCTTTATCTTCTTCATTTTGTCGCAAAGGATACAAACTTTTGCTTTTAACTGTATATACATACATTCTTCAAATCTAATTAATTTCTGTTCTTTCATTCTGGTCTTTGTCACTGGTTACTTATAGTTATACCATTATTATTATTATTATTATTATTATTATTATTATTATTATTATTATTATTATTTTGTATACCCGTAGAAATATAAAAAATGGACCATTTGCAAATAACACACACACAAACACATACCCTAAAGTAGTGGAACTGGAATGGCTTGGTTTGGCGGTTGTAGAAGTGATAGGCCACAAACACTGCAGAGACAATAAGAATTACTAGCAATATGACACCGATCCCCATTCCTGCTGTATGTGCCTGAGGAAGGGACGAGGGTGGAGGTGGCGGGGCTTTCAGTGGTCCCTGCAGCACATGGATGATCCCATTGGATGCAAGAATGTCAGATTCGATGATGTAACGGTCATTGACGTATCCGGAAGAAGCCTGAAGAGAGGAAGGTTTTTTGTGATTAATTATCAATTCATACCCTCTGAGCAGTTTGGAAAGGAATTACGTCTCTCACATGTTAATTTTAAGTTTCATTCTTTAATGCATCTAGTAAGCATAATACTTTTACCACTTTTACCTCTGTTTGGGGGTTTTGGAGACTAGGAACCCGTTTCACATTCAGGGTGTGTCCTAGATGTGATTTAACATGACTGATGTTAAGGAGATCCTGCAGCACTAGAGCTCTCCCATCCAGCAGGTGGTGCTCTAAATCTCTGTAGGATAGTGTCTTATTCAGCAGAGAGAGAGAGAGAGAGAGAGAGAAAGAAAAAGAAAAAGAAAGTATGTTATTTTTGTATTAAAAAGAAAGTATATGTCTGTGTGGTACAGAGAGAGACTAATTACCTGGTTCTCATAGAGGCCATTGTTATCAGGCACAAACAGGGTGGACTGTGTGGTTATATTGCTGAGGCGCTTCATAAACTCTTGCCCTTTTACTCCAGCTCTGGAATAATTCAAGATTTGCTGGAGAAGAAACAAATATGTGAAATACAAACCACAGATTTCATCAGAGATTTCTACTGTTGGTAACATTCTGAGCCCACTGACCGGCAAAAGGTTGAATTTAGTGTTCTTTTGTGGTGTGAACAAATATACAGTTTTTCTTTTCATTCTGAGTATGAACTAAATGGAGAAAATGAAGTAAATGTTCTTTTAAAGACAACTTGCAATGTTTCTGCATGGTATTTAAGTTCCATGACTCTTATTTCAACAGAAACTGCCCGGGATAGTTTTTTGCATAACCTGGTGCAGGTACCTAACAAACAAATGCTGAACTTTGTGTTTAGTATTCCAAGCAGCAGTAGACCCATGAGCCTTTATTGGGAGTTGAGTATGTGTGCAGATTGGTGAGCTGTGTGATGTGTGAGCTATTGTACTCACTGAAAGAAAGTTGGAAAAGTTGGGCTTGGTGGTGAGAACCTGCAGGATGTTGCCAATGCAAGAGTATCCATCACCAATGTAGCCGATCTTACACTCACACTTTATGTCTAAAATACACAAACACATGTGCATTATCTAGAAGCCTCATCTCCTAACTTCAGAAACCCTATGAAAAAAGACTAATCCCAGAAAACCTGATGACCAAAGCCTAACCCCAAAAGCCATATCCCCAAGGCCTAATTCCAGAAGGTTTATTCCTGGGAACCCAATGAATAAGACCTAAGCCTGGAAGCCTAAAGCTCAAGGTTTACTCCTGGATGTCTAAACCCAGAAGGCTAATGCCCAAGGCGTAATCCCAGTTGTTCCATATCTTGATACAAGAGCCTCAAGGTCTAATCCCAGAAGCCCCATCCCCAAGACCTAATATGAGATGACCCCATGCCTAAGGCCTAATCCCAGATGCCTCCATGCCCAAAATCTAATCCCAGAAGCCCCATCCCCACACCATAATCCCAAAGCCCCATGCCCAAGGCATAATCCTGGGAACCCAATGAACATGGCATAATCCTAGTCTCTAGTGTAGAGTCATGCAGCAAGTGTAGGTTTGAGCCAAGTCCCCACCTCTGGTATGGATTATTGAAATTAATGCAATCCAAAAGCATAGTACACACTGGTTTAAAGATGTTATGTATTGAAGTTAGGGCGTAATGAGGAATTTATTTTATGTCTATTAAAGCCACATGAACATACCTTTTACCCGGTAACAGAATGTGTCCCAGGTCTTACTTAGATCTGTCTGAGTGCCATAGTCCACTATGCCCACGTGGCCAAATCCACATTTAGGATTGGAGTAGCTCATGGGATAAGCTACCCGGTTCTGTGCAAGCCACCCGGCTGAACACATGGTATATCCAGCCTGCAGCACGTACAAACAAGATCACACCCCTCAATGCATAGTAAATGTTATGCCATAATATAAATGTGTTTGCATGCATTTACACATACCTGCTGTGCATACGAGAGCTGTGTATAGGAAGCAATGGTGCCTCCTGCCTGCTTACAGGCCTCTTGAGCCTCTGTGTAGTTCAGCTTGTATGTCCCCAGCGGAGAACGGTAGTGGAAGACACCGACAGTTTTATCTGAAATAAAACAGCCCAAGAGTAGACTTTAGAAATATTCATCTGTGTATAAAAACATTTGACAGTGTGTTGGAGTATAGTTGATTTTGATAAAAACTAAACTCTGAGAATTCAGTGTTGACATATTCAGCTTTATGTGGATGTTTTTAGCGACATTGGCATTTTTGGTCATTATGCTGAGAGGCTGTATAAAGTTCTATAGATAAATAGTGAAAACACTCACCCTCGTAGTGCAGGTCAGTGCACTGTGCGTCTATATGACATTGGCCATTATCCACCATACAACGGTTCACTGGAAGCACCTTCAGTTCACATGCCAGCCCGTCTCCAACATAGTTAGTTTTACACTCACACTTTCTTTTCCCCTGTAGTTTAAAATTTTTTTTAAAAATCCATACATCAAGCTGAATTTCTTACATCCAGGAGAAATAGTATTGGTCACACAGTAAAGCTGATTGCTCCTGTAGTGCACATGTTACCTCTTCAGTAGTAGCTACTTGACCTTAGATACTAGCCATGGTTGCTAGAAAGCATTATATAAAGCATCATATCATGTAATTAAAACCATGCAATGGCAAACTAGTTAAACTTATGCTATTATATTGTACAAACCATTAGCTAAAGTTGCTAGCAAACTACCTAACTTTAGGCTAACTATTATATTCTGTAAACCAGTGGGCAAAGTTACGAGCAAGCTAGCTAACCTTAAGCTGACTATTATGTTGTGTAAATCAGTAGCTAGCATGTGTTAGCCCTGATTGGTGATTTCTATCCTCTATTAGATAAATCATACAGTTCTTAATACATGTAAAATATTATATAAAATATATATAACATGATGTCACTCATGTGTATGTAAACAGCACATTACAAGCCTAAAATAAGAGAAAAGTCTGCTCACAGGTC
Source organism: Pangasius sanitwongsei (assembly GCA_037576675.1). Classification (NCBI taxonomy): domain Eukaryota; kingdom Metazoa; phylum Chordata; class Actinopteri; order Siluriformes; family Pangasiidae; genus Pangasius; species Pangasius sanitwongsei. The sequence continues at coordinate 6,824,733 of CM075020.1, read as the reverse complement.
CAGTCATGGTGCAGATGGCATGCTCACTGCAGCCTCCGTTGTCATCTTCGACACACGGGTCCACCGGCAAACAGACATATCCATCTCCTGAAAAGCCTTTCAGACATGTGCAGTTCACTTTCTCTCCTTTCTGGGTGCATTTGGCATTTTTTGAGCAGCCACCATTCCAGAACTGGCACATATCCATTACTGGAGGTGAGAGGACACGGGTACAAATGTGGGATTAACAGTAATGCTTAGATAAAGCTCAAGCTTTGTTCTTTTTTCTAAATTTGTGGGGTTTTTTTTAGAAGAGCTAGGAGGAGAATGAGACCAAAGCAAAGTGTTTACCTGTACAAGTGATTCCATCTCCCTCGTAGAATGGCTTACACACACAGGTGTTGTTCTTGGTACACACTGCCTTCTTGTGGCATGCAGGTAAACACAAAGGACCATCAGCTACAGCATTAGAAATAAAGCAAGCACTTGAGTATCAATATGGAAGTGTTTACATCCCATCCTCTATTTATATATAAAGAAAAAGTCAAAGAGTTTTCTCAGGCTGCCAAACATGTACAATAGTTACATGCCTAATTTATGTTCACATTGTGGACCAGTCCAGCCCTCGTCACAGAAACAGGAGCCTGTTCCTTCTCGACCCTCATTACATGTTCCATGCTCTGTGCAGTTACAGGCTATGGGGAGAGAAACAAATGCACAGCTGGATTACTCTCCTGCCCATCAGAATTATTCTATTTTGAGTGAATCCTCCTGAACATCTCTAAATGTGAATGCAAAAGTTTGCACTCCCCATGGTTTCTGAGGGAATAATGCAAAATATATCTCTATAAGTTATTTAAAAAGAATTATTTGACTATTTTTACTTCTGAAAATGAAGATACATCTGTGAAATCAAACACATTTGAAGATATATCTGTGAAACATATTTAAACAATCAAGACAAACAATGTCTTGATTTTATTAATAATAGAAAAACACCTTTGCAGTCAGGTCCAAAGTGGCCTTCAGTGCACAGTTCACAGGCCACGCCCTGAAACCCTGTATCACATGTGCAGGTGCCGTTTCCTAAATGATCTTCATCACACCGCCCATGGTTACTGCACGGAGATCCAGGCCCTCCTGGACAGGCTGGAGAAAAGGTTTTAATATCTGAATATCACTAAAGTTATTACTGTTGCAATTGTTATAATGTGAAATGGCTTATAATAGCTTTTTAATTTTTGCATATGCCTGTGATGTAAAGCTTACCGAGACAGTCCCTGCCATAGTAGCCTGGGCAGCACTTGGGTTTCCATACAACCATGGAGCACACAGACTGGCATCCAGAGTTCACAGACAAGAAGCGTCTTGGAAAGTCACACTTCTGTATAGTCTGTATTGAAGTCAGATTTTCATAAATGGTCAGTAAACTGATGCTAACACAAGGCACTAGCATATTAGTACTAGTACTAGGCAAAGGTTTAGACACTCATAAGTGTACATTTGCATTTAAATTCAGTTTCATAGACAGAAATATAGAACGTAGATTTCGTCCCCTAATGAGCAAGCCAGAGATGACAGTGGCAAGGAAAAACTCCCTGAGACAACATGAGGAAGAAAACTCAACTTAAAAGGAACCCAACATCTTCTGGGTGACACTGGATAGTGAGATTATAAATCATTACAATATGCAGGTGTAGAAGAGTAAGGACAAACAGTTTCTGCGTTTACAGGATGTTCAGTAAGAGAAGCGTGTGAGAGTATAAGAGTCCTGATGATGAGCTCAGGACAGTCTTTATGATTACAGCAGCAGTTCTCAAATGGACACAGGTACACAGGTAACGCCTGTATTTTAGCTGCACCCTATCTCAATGTTGACTTGCTAAACATGTATATGCACCTTCTACCCTCTGTAATTCGTACAGTACACCTGTCATGTCAGATATTCATATATCTCTAAAAATCCTGTACACTCCAATATGGTTTGGTCAGCAGAAGCATTTATGAAGTGTTACTAATCTAAATACTCATATCATCGAAAACAGAACAAACCTTCATATTTGTAGACTGCACATGTAAGAGAGAGTGTAACTATAATGGAGTAATGGTGTCCACACAAATTAACCAGACCAATAGAATGAAATAGTACCTTTGGTTTGGTTACTGCAGGGCAATCAGATGCACTCGTGAGAGAGCAATATCTGCAGGGCATCTGACAACAACAAAAATATATATAGAAAGAATTCAATTGCTGAACAAGTGAAAACAAGTGTTATTCATAGCTTAGCAAGGCATGACAAGTAATTGTACTCTGTAATGCAAATGTATTCAAACCTCTCCCCATGAGGGAGGCCTACAACATTAGGCCTACAACAAAGCGGCATATCTATTTCAACTTATTTTAAGTATAAATTTTCTCCTTTTTCTCAGTAGCATCCCAAATAAATGTAGCTTTCTGAGGTTAACTGTGTGTGTGTGTAAAGTTAGCAAAGTTGAACACATTTTAAAAAATAGTTTTATATTTGATTTTATTTCAAATTAATGAACTTGAAATATTCTGCGTTTACTGTGACAGAAAGCGAGGGCACCTCACCTTTCAAGCGAGAATGTCAAGTCAAGAGAACACTATCTGAGATGGGGAAAGGGGGCGGGGTTAAAAAAACTCCTGCATAACTGTCAGTCATTCAAGATACATACGTTGATTGCCTCATCTGCCATTTTTATTGGGGGAAAGAAAAGAAGACTGCTCTTTTGGCATATTTTTTCATTCTAGCCTACTCCGATATTAAAATCTACCTACTACACAAAATGGGTTAAAGCTCATTCCTTCACCTGCACCCCCTACTTACCCCTGCAATTCCCCACAGTTTGAATACCCCTGCTGTAACGTATTTTATTTTGCACACTCAGCAATGCTGAACTGAACACCATGTCAGTACCATGCCATAGTTTAGTACCACGAGGCACTTACAGTAATCTCTACAATGTCCTTCTTATCACAGCGTCCTCCCAGGCTGGGTGGTGTTAGCAAACAATCAATACCATAAACAAGGCCTTTGTTGAAATTCAGATTCCTCTTTACAATTCGACAGTTCTTATCGTTGATATACAGTGCCCCCTAGAGGAATGGGAGAAAATAATATCATTATCCAGGGTAAACATGAAGAACTCTGAAATCTGACATTTGAAGTAGCGCAACACAACCTTTGTAAAGTAATCTGTATACTTTTCCTCCCAGCAACTGCTTTCTGGCTTTTTTCCAGGATAGTCTATATTTTTATAAATAATTAATGTTATGTACTAAAAAAAGACTTTTTTTTTTTTTTTTTTTGCTTTTTATCTGATTATAGTTACATTTAATGTTGTTGAATGGCCATGAAACAAGGTCGTTCTTTTTACACCTTATGTCATAACAGCTCTTAACAGTTCCCACCACCCTCTTTTTTCTCTCTCTTAAAGTTAAAAACAAAACAAAGCAAAAGAAAAAAAAAAAACACAAAGATCTTCCTGTGTTGGAAAACCTAAAGTTACAGCTTTATCTCTGATTGTTCCAAAGCACTGACACTGGAGACTCCTTCCAAATATGCTAAATAAACATCTCCTCACAGAAAACTTCACAATTTCACTGTGTGCAATCTGTTTATGTGGACTGTCTGCCATATGAGACCCTGTATAAGTTGTTCCGTGTTGTAAATTCTTTGTTGTAAATTAGTTCTGCTTTCTTGGTCACTTACTATGTGGTCTTCTCCAACACAGCTCACAGAAATATCGGAGCCCTGAAGAGTCTTCAGTGAATCAAAATGCGTCACCTCTGCAGCATGCAACTAAACAAGACACATTCAAATTTATTTTCCTTCTACCAAACACACTTCCTGTTTCTTTATCTATAGCACAGCTGGAAATGACTGTTCTTTTGGGCGATGCTTCAGTGCAAATTTAATCAGTGAATTATTTGAGATTTGGGCAGCACAGACATCATACTGGCTCACTTTTTTGTCTCGGAGGATGTGGTACTCAAGATACTCCACCAGTTGAGCTCGGTTATGCAGGGCATACAGAAAGTCCTTTTGTGCTTGAGGTAAAGCCGCCATGGTGGAGTCTGTCGGCAGGAACAACGTGACCGGCTGGTGGAGAGGGTCCTGTATTTTTTTTATCACCTCTGTATCCTACAACAAGCCAAGTCACAAACGTTTTTACTGAAACACTTTCTATTTAAATCGTTTTTACTTAGATGACGAATACATGCCAGAAATGATAGTAGCTGTAAATGTAACGAGATAAATGACAAAAATGTTTGTACACACTTCCAGCAGTTTGTAGAAAGTCTTGAACCCATGTTGATCTGCTACGTCTTTGAGGGCAGACTGTAAGGAAAGGAAGATGACGTAAAGCTAAGGTTATTTATTGATAAATGAGTCAGTAAATGAATATGAATATATAAATATTTTCATGCTGTTTGGTGATCTAATCTTAAAGTACTACTAAAAACTATGTTTTGGGATTTAAATGGCCTTCATTCATCAAAGTTGAGTAGAAACACAGATTTGAGCATGGCATATGAATGAATTTGCATCTGAAACAGTCCTACAACACCAAAACATGCACTGATTTGAGCGTAACTGATGAATCAGCTTCAGCTTCGTGGATGTAAAAAAAACACCACTAGTCCCTTATTTATGTCATATGCATATGCTTAAATTTAGCCATGTATTCATCTAATTTACACGAACCATTACCTAATGTATGCATGACTTTCAGCAGTGAGCCAAAAAAAACCCAAAGCTTCAGCAAGTTACAGTTACCCAAGATCTGAGAAAGCAAGTAAGTCAAGCAGAATAAATTCATTTCAGAAAAGTGGAGCTGCAAATAAAAATATTCCATTTGGAAGCCTTAAAAAATTGAAATAAGATAAAACCCACTTTGAATACAGTTTTAACTGAGTGAACAGGGGAAAGGATGGTCCAAAAAATTGTCTTTTGCAGTTCCGTATTTTTGAAATGAATTCATATTAGTGAAATTAATGATATACATATCACTCAACTGTAAGGAACAGTTCAACACTTACATTTGGTTTGTCCATCTCTTCCATCTTCTGATAACTGGGCGGAATCAGAACAGTGTCAATTTCGTAGAAAATCCCGTTGCTACTTTCTTGATCGCTGTACACCACTTTGGCATTGTTATTGATTTGTATCGTACCCTGAGGACAAAGATCAGGTTAAGATCTCAGGTTTTGACTTGAGCCTTTATGCTGTGGTCAGACTGGTTACCTCAGAATACGAAATGGTGAGGATTTCACCAGTGAGTGTGGTGAGGTTGCGAGGTTGCTGCAGATCTCCTGGGAGGAGGCTCCGGCATGGCACTATGTGGTACTGCAGGATCGCGGCATTTTTCACGTTATTTACCATCTGTTGATTCTACAAAAGGACAGAAGGCGAAGACATATCAGAGTAAACGAAGAATGAAACCAAGCAGGAATGATGCAAAGCATAGAGAGAGCCAAGTAAGGGTCAAGAGGTGGTCCATCCTCATTGGGTGGGGTGTTAGGGAATAATATTTTCAAGTCAAGTCACGTCAAGTGGCTTTAGTGTCATTTCACCGTATACAGCTGGTTAGTACACAGTGAAACGAAACAGTGTTCCTCCAGGACCATGGTGCTACATCAAACAACACAGAACTACAAGAGACTACACATTACTACATAAAGTGCTCGTGCCATCGTGTGCAAACAGCACAAGACAGTACAATAACTACTAAAACAGGAGTGCAAAACTGTTCATAGCAATTGCTGTCCTAAGGCTATCATAGTACAACTGTTTGTAGTCTTAAGTCATCTTTATGGTTTCTAAGTGGTACCATCCACAGTAATCTTATGGCCAAATATACAGAATGTCCTAAGGCTATCGTAGCAATTGCAGTAAGTGGTACCATCCACAGTTATCTCACTGATCTTTAGGCTGTCCGTATGGGGCCATCCTCAGCAGCAGCGAGTGGTTTTCATCTACAGCTAACATCATGGGTGACTATTCAATTTACTTGTAATTAAATTTCATTTCAAATTAGTTGTAATTTTTCATCCTTATTTTTTTTTCTAACAGCACAATCATGCGTGGGATGATCGCTAAATGAGTTCCTGTTCCTGTTATCACTTATGTATAAGCAGTCGTTCCCTCACCAGCCTTTTTTTCTCTCTTTGGAACAAAAAAAAGCAGTTAGACAGAAAATAAAGGAACAGCTTAACCTCTAAGACTCCTCTAATCTCCTTCCATAAATATGAAATAACATTCTCCATTTCAATGATCAGGCCTTTTTCTTTTGTTAAATAACAACTTTATAAAAAAAATATCTGAGCAAATGAGTCCTTTTAAATTTGTCTTTACTATAGAAATGATAAAGTATTATAACAATATATAAACCTGTCATGGTATAATAGTTGCAATGCAAATGAACCTTCACCACTTTACGGAACCAAGGAGCAGAGACAACATCCCAAAGTTTCATGAATATACAAACTAATAACTTGCACTGCTTTATAAAATGTTTATGCAATACTTGTGAATGTGTTATGAAGGCTCACTGTTGGTACACTGCACATAAAGTGTTACCCAGATGGTACTGTCCATCCTAGTGCTTAGTAAAGGACTAGAAGATAGTTAAATTGATTCATGACCAAACTATTAATGACAGTTTACAATATTGCCTCATGTGATGGCAGATGGCAGAAGCATATGAGTGTATTCAGAGAACCATCTTATGGAAGCTCATTTCCACCTTTTAAAAAAATCCTGTGTATTGTCTCATTAACTATATCATAATTTCAAGGTACTAAGTCATATTTAAATAATAAGTCATAATTATGAGATACTATACCATAATTATCAGATACTAAGTCATAACTTCAAGATATTCAGTCATAATTATGTCATAATTTTGTGACTAAAAGTCATAATTCTGAGATATTATCTTATGTTAGAACCATAACACAGTATCTCAGAATTATGACATATCTTATAATTATGATATACATGATATATATGAGATATATATAATATATCTTATAATTATGACTTGTTATCTCATAATTATGATATTAAAGTATGACCTTGTACCTTGAAATTATGACTTGTTATAATTATGATTACTTGTGATTACTTGTTTTCTCATTATTTATTTATTTATTTTTAAGTGGATGAAATAGGCTTGCTTAGTAAATCAATATGGAAAAGCTTAATCAAACAATTGCACTTACCCCCAGTTTGTGAAACGCATTATTATTAGGAGCAAACACAGTGTATGGACCTCGGCTTTGAAGATAATAGATATCGGCTCTCTGGAAATAACAAAAAATATAGAAATGTGTTGTGTGTTACATGGCAGCTCATTAACGATCATGAATGTATGTTAGAGCCCAACAATGAACGTCTTAATTTTTGGTTTCTTTATGCTTTATAGTGGCATGAATGCAGAACTGATCATATATATTTTGTTGTTCTTCTTTGAAGGCATCTTTGCTTTACAGCATTTCTTTGCATTTGCCTAACACTTTTGCACAGTACTGTAAATATATGCAGACTTACTTGCAAACTGTAGTAGAAGTCAGTCAGACCTCTCACCCGAAGCTCCTGAAGTCAAAATGTGACACAGATTTAAGTTAAACAACAAAATGTATGAGACACTTTATCAGGTACATCTAGCTTATACACTTCCTTGGCCATATTATTGGGTTCATCTACAATATACGTACACGGTGTAGAGATGTAATAGTAATTTGTCGGTATGTCTGTTGGATATCTGTTGCTATTTTTGGTCAGCCTTTTCTTTCCTTTCTATTGGTATGATAGATGTTAAATGTGATACAGTGAATACCTGTACACCTAAAATGGCCAATAACTGTAAGCAAAATCTAGGTGTAGATAATAAAGTGGCTTCTAAGTGTATTGGACAGTATGAGAGAAATTCAAAAGCTCTAGAGCGCTAACCTGTATGAGTTTGGCTTTGCAGTTTATCCCATCTCCAATGTAATCTATTGGGCAAGTACAGTTCCTCTGTCCTGGGCCTGTCATCGTACACTTGGCAAATTGATGGCATCCTCCATTTTTCTGACAAGTAACAGGTGAACACACTCAGTCACGTTGCGTCAACAAATAATGAATTATGCTAATACGTGGCCTAAGTCTTAGAACAGACTGAAGACTATAATGCATTAAACCATACACCTTTCTCAGTTTCTCAAATTGTACTCAAACCCAGTGTTTACCAGACGTGATGACACATAATCATTTAATGGTTATTAAATGTTCTATGAAGCAAGCTTTTTAAATGGCTTTTAAAAGTCATTCATCAAAGGTGTGTTGCAATGCGTGATAAATTGTGTCACACATATTACTGTATACCTAGACCTGTGTTACATTACAGTACAACAACAGTATCAACATTATCCTTATTAATAGATTATGATGCATTATAACATGTGGCTAATGCCAGGCATTATAAAGTATTATGCATGGTATATAAGAAGTTACTGAAGACAAATAAACAAATAATATAACAAGTTATAAATCAATTTACAATGTCTTATAATGCATTACAACATTAGTGTCTAGAGTATATTTATGAATAGAATATACTGCATCATAACATGTCATTATATGGAGTTATATACTTATAATATAATATACTCATAATAATATATGCTTTTGTATAGTGCTATGCTTGTAACTATAACTATTTATTAGGATTTATACAGACCCAATATGCAGTGCTATTATAAAGTATTACATATGGCATATAACAAGTTCCTGAAAATGACTGAATGTAAAACATTTATAATGCATTATGAAATATGAATTTGCAGGATTTTTTAAAACAAGATTTTGCATTGTGAGTGCTTCAGTGTCTCATATTCTGTTGTGATATTTCATGCATTGCATTTTGTAGCATTATGAAGCCTATATACAGCATGTTTGAAGATACAGACACAATCACACAAAGAATAATGCACTTGGCGTAAACAGTTATAGTTCCTTTCTCTTGAAGATCATAAGACGCAAATGAAGCTTATCATGTGACACATAGGCGCATTATTAATATTGGGTTCATAAGAATAAATTAATGACTATAGAATTCATAGGAAGCATAAACAAATCTCATGATGCAGTTTCTTATATATTAGATACCAAAGCAAATAATCCACTATGGATAATTTATGGGAAAACTATACCGAGAGAGTGTGTTCTTTACCTTTCTACACATATTGATAGGAGAACATGTCTTTCCATTTCCAGAGTGGCCTGGCAGGCACACACACGCTGACTGAAAGCACAAAAAATCTCAATGGTTTATGAAGTGCTTCATTGCTTTCTTCATTTTCCCTGCAAAATCTTCTGTTACAAATAATACACTTTTTACTGTTATTTTTTACTTTTTTAAAATACTTTTTACTGTTAACATTTTTTACTGTTTGCATAATCCCTTGCTATGATTTGAATAGTAAATTATTAAGAATAAATAAATTAATAAATCTGTAAGAGAAAGACACCTACAGTACTTTAGAATCAGTACACTATGGATTTAATATGACATACAGTATTATGCTCACAAATTCCTATTAGTGGCTTTACTTTTTGTTCTATTTTGTATTGATGTTAGAGTGTATGTTATGAAATTTCTTTTATATGATCAAATCATACATCTACTGCATTACTGCAAAACCTACAAGCATATGAACACAAATCAGCTTATACAGATAGGATGAAAAATTAAAAAAGATGACGACATTTATACTAAAAAGACATTTAGTGTGTAATTAAATAAATTTCATAATGTATGTTTAGATATAAAGTATTAAGATATTATATGTATATATTATATTATGAGTTTAAAGATATTTTATGGTCAGATATTAACAGTAAATAAATATTAAATGAACAAAAGACCTTCAGATTGGGACTGAGGACTGAGAAGCTCACGGCAAAACTTCTTTTTTATGTTTTGCATTGTAAGATACTTCCACTCCTGGAAATCTTAAAAAATTATAAAATAGAAGTAGACTTTCCCTTTTTTTCATGTAGAAACCACAGGATATGCAAACATTCACACTCAACTGCAAATAGCTATGCGTCTTGTTGCATATTGAATTTTGCTTTTATTACCTTATTTGGTCCTGTGTGTACGCACTCTGAATTATTACCACAGCCTCCATTGCCATCCAGACACGGATTGATTGCTGGAGAAATTCACATAGTCAGAAACATTAGCATTTGCCACAATGACCATGACACAATATATACTAAAAAAAAAAAAAACATAAACAGAAGATGATAGACTTACACACACACACTTGTCCATCCCCTGCATGGCTGGGATTACACACACATTGCCTGCGTCCTGGGAGAGTCTTCTTACATACAGCATTGAGTGAGCAGCCTCCATTATTCTTTGCACAAGCATCCACCACTTGGAACATACAAACACAGGTCAGTGTTAAAAGTGTGCTGTGAATTGTGAAATGTGTGTGAGAACTTTGAGAACTTTAGAGCAGCATGTACCTGTGCAGTGTGTACCGTTCCCCTCATAACCAGCTGCACAGCTACAGTAATACGAATTATCTGGTATTTTAAGCAGGCAACTGGAAAACACACACACAAGGTTGTTGTAGTAGAAGCAGTAAAAGCACAAAGCAAACACACCCGTTTGTAATGTTATAGGATAGAGTATATTGATCTGTTTCCTTGATCCTGTGTACTGACTTCAGATTTGTCCATATTTTTCCTTGGTCTTAGTACTGTATGGATCAAAACCAATGATCAACATTTTTTGTAGGTTCTTGGATACTTTGTTGTTGCTTTCCAGCTGACAGACATAAAACATGGTTGTATATATCCCTGTTAATTCAAGCAATTATCCAATCAGCCAATCATGTGGCAGCAGTGCAAAGCATAAAATCATGCATAAGTATATGTCAAGGGTTAATGTTCATCAGAATCATCTCAGTAACTCTGACCGTGGCATGGTTTTCGTGACAGCTAGGCCGGTTTGAATAGTTCAGAATACTTATAGAAGAATGGTGCAAAAGACACAAAACATCCAGTGAGTGGCTAGTTAGTGGCTGTTCTGTGGGCAAAAATGCCTTGTTGTTGAAAAAGGTCAGAGGAGAATGGCTAAACTGGTTCAAGCTTACAAGAAGTCTACAGTAACTCAAATAGCCACACTTTACAAACGTGGCGAGCAGAAAAGCATCACTTAACACACATCACACTGATCCTTGAGGTTGATGAACCACACTGAGCCTTGGCCTCAGATAACCGAAGCTCTTAGCCTGGATCTGCATGTTTTATTGCTGCCACATGATTGGCGGATTGGATAACTGCATTAATGAGCAGGTGTACAAGTGTTCCTAATAAAGTGGTCAGTGAATGCACTCACTTTGCACTGGTGTGGCACTTCCCTCCGCACATGTCTGTGGTAATGGCTGAAACACAACAACGAGCCATGTATTTACCACGAAAAGGAAATGAATGAATAATGTGTGTGTGTGTGTGTGTGTTTACCTATGGAGCAGTAGATTCCTCTCCACCCCACATCACACTGACAGTTGCCGTCTCCCTCCAGACCATCATTACAGCGACCATTTACACACTTACAGTCTACAGGATGAGAACAGAAGGACAGGGAAGTAAAAAAGAGCAGAGTAAAAAATGATCATGAAGTAAGAAGAGTGAATAATAAAGTGATGATAACAGTGGTAGAGTACATGGATACCTTGATCACAGTGGATGCCATATTTGCCAGGTTGGCAGTTCTCGCAGGCTGTGCCATTAAAGCCAGGGTTGCATTGACACACACCAGTGCCGTTGATACCATCCACACACACACCATTACCAAAACATGGCTGGCCTTCAGGCCCTGGACAAGTCTCACAGTAAGTGCCATAAAATCCCTCACAGCACTTCCTTATCTAGAGACAGAGGATAGAAAAAAATGCCTCTAAATAGGTCTTCATAATACAGTATATCTATAATACATACTCCAAATATCACTATAATGCAATTATTTAAAGAGCCATTACATAAACGCCATTACATCATTAAAAATGTAACAAAAACAAACAAAAAAAGTTATAAATTGGTGTTATATTTAGACCATGTGTCATGATGTCACCATGAAAGAGGGGTGTGGTTTATTTGAGTGACAAGCTGGGTCATCTATTGTGCACAAATTTAGCGATCTATTTGATCCTATCTGAGCTACAGAAACAATTAAGAATGGTTTATAATTTGCTTTAATAATGGTATATATTTGGATTTTATTTTTACTGTAGGTTTTACTTTGTTTTCCTAAATGTCACATTTCTCATATTTTCTGTATTGTGCTGGGTGAAACTTCATTTTACATTAATTGAAGCAATTGAAGCAATTCGAATCCCAACAATGCCACAGTCATCTATCTTGGGATCCACAACAGCAAAATTGGCTGTGCTCTCTTGGTGGAAGGGATGGCATACTCTCTCTCCCCTGTCAATCACAGTGACTCAAGCCAATCATGGGTTTCTGTGAGTTCATGTATGTAGAAGAGGGTAGATAGTGCTTTCCTCCTGTGGTTTTAAAAGATGTGCTTGGCTAGATACACGTGTGTCTGAAGATGCATGTGTTAGCCTTTATCCTCCTGGTTGGTAGCTTTTGTGTGATAGGGTTGGCTAGTGGGAGGAAATTGATAGCTAACCAAATTCAGTAGAAAATGGGGGGAAAAAAAACACTAGCCGCTGGAATAGCTGCTGTCAGCGTCTGTCGCAAGGGTGCGTACACAATAAGCTTTACAAAGCAGAGATCAGAATTCGAGTATTCGTTATTTTTCTCTGTTGAGAAAATGAGTTTGATGAAGGATGATGTGAAAAGAGGAATGAAGGTCATAGGAGTTGCTCTTTAAACAATATAGGGAGGCACAATAAAAAAACCATACGTACAATGGTGCGTTTTTCGCAGGAGGCTGCGCAGCCGATGAACCGTCCATATCTCCTCACACTGAACAAACATCTCCTTGGTGACTTTGAATAAAAGACACAGAATCAGAGCACTTTGGCATAATAATACCAGTTATTTCATTTCAACAATGCAACACATGATGCTCATGATTCGGGAGAACTCTTTGATTGGCATTTACCAACTTCAGTTGCTTTGTTCCAGCTGGACAGCGACTCTCGGATGGACGGAAGCAGTCCATACACCTTCCCTACACACAGTATCATCAGACACATATAATATCAATTCCATTTTAACAACATTGTCAGAGATCAGCTTTGGTGACTCAGAAGAGAGCCTATCCTCTTCTGGGTGACAGCGTGTAGCTGTACAGGTGTAGAAGAGTAAAGACAAACTGTAGTAAGTAAAGGTCCTGGGATGAACACAGGACAGTCTTTATGATTACAGCAGCAGCTCTTACAAATCCAGTATCTGGTTGAGATTATCCACTGGAACAAGAGTGAGATTTGTTCCACTTGGGACACAGTCATGACTGAACAGTTTAGAATAGTGTGTAAGTATGAGATTCAAAAGATAACTGAAGTAGAGAGGTTTGAGGAGAAGTTAGGTCATACCCAAAAATATCTGCTGGAGGCTGTGTCACAGCGGTTTTTAGGAATCTTCAGGACAGCGGACAATCCATGGATCACTCCTTTATCAGTTTCAATATCTGTAGCATTCATCTGTGCCTTGTTTACAAACCACTAGATACAAGATAAGGGAGAAAGATGGGGTGAGAGCGAAAGAACTCAAATATAGTATATTACAGTCACACAGGTGAATAACTATATATTCTGGCTTATACGCCATTCCTCAGATATTTTTGGACAACCAGATTTTGAAAACAGTTTTGGTAAATGAGTATTTTTGTCCATTTATAACTTTACTTCTACCCAGATTTAATTTGAAGAACTACATTTAGCAAAAAAAAAAAAAAAAAATCAATTCACGGCTGTAACTGCTAAACACTTTCACACTCCCTGTGTGAACAGTCCTTCAAAAATGTTTTATGGAGTTGAATGGACACTTATCTCAAACCTTTCAATCCAACCCTATGATAATTAAATAATAAAATAAAAAAAAAAAAAAAAAAACAAATTTGCATTTGTTTATGTATTTGAATGACAAAAGGTGCTTTCTAATGAGACATTTTACAGTTTCATTTGTGATTTTTAACATGGGAAGGTTAACACACCATACACACCCTCCATTCAAGTAGTTAAAGTAGAATTGCTACTGGGAAATATGAACTCCGAGCATATGCTAGATAATTACTGAGGCTAACATCCATGCAAGCGAGCACATCTTTTATACGAGCAATGCAAATGCAGAATGGCACTGGAAATGAGACAAACATCTGCTGGGAACATTAACATTTTGCTCAGATGTGTTGGTAAATTGCTAAGAAAATATTACTATAATTATAATATAATTACACATAGTATCTACCTCAACCTCAACTTTCATCAGATCTCAGTTTTACAGGTTGATTACGGAAGGAAGGAGTGTTTGACCTACGTTGCTGTCATTGCGGAATATACCCAGCTGATAGGAGAATCCCAGCATGGTGTCTTTATACAGACCGTCCTGCAAGTCGCCCTGCATCAGAGTCTCATCCAGGACAATGTGGTACTGTGTCACATTCACATCCTAGACAAAAGAAGTCATATAGACACACATGAACACAAGCCAGGTCATACATGCACACACATATGCTGTCATAGCTAGAGTCCCTGCTTGCACTCTGCACACAAAGTACATTGTGCTTAACTATTACATGACAATTACCAGACCTAACAATCTCTCTCTCTCTCTCTCTCTCTCTCTCTCTCTCTGTCTGTCTGTCTCTCTGTCTGTCTGTCAAGCTACACATGCTACTCCTGAAATACCAGTGATCATGACCCTTTCTGCTCTCTGGACCTGCCTGATCCATCCTGATGCCCTACTTCTGGTTGGAGTTCTCATCACTTGGAAATCACTTGCTGCTGCTGAGGATGGCCCCAAACAGACAGCCTAAAGATACATGAGATTACTGTTGATGGTACCACTTAGAAACTATGAAGATGGTTTTGCACTCAAGTCTCCATCAGTGAACAGTTGATAATTTCAACAAAATAGACTTCATCTGAAAACTATAATGGATTTTCCTGTTTACACAATTAATCGCACTATTCGTTGTCACTCAGATGAGGATGGGTTCCCTTTTGAGTCTGGTTCCTCTCAGGGTTTCTTCCTTGCCACCATAGCCTCTGGCTTGCTCATTAGAGATAAATTTATAAATATATAAGTTTAAAATGTATATCCTATTTCTATCCTAAAATTTATAACAATGGCCATTGTTAAAAGCACTATACAAGTAGAATAACAATGTGAAATGTGTTTATACAGTTGAATGCAAAGGTTGCTTTTGAGTAAAACAGCATACCCTTATTTTACCCTGTGCTCCACATAATCTAAGGCTAATAATAAACAAAACCTATAATCTTTGATATTTTGAAGGTTTCCATAAGGTCTGTTTAACATTTATGGAAGGAGTCTCCAGTGTCAGTGCTTTGTAATGGTTGTAATAAAGGCTGAGAACCAATGTTCTACTGCATGTGTGTGTGTGTGTGTGTGTGTGCGTGTGTGTGTGTTCACAGCTGGTACCAGTGAATCCTGGCCTGTACTCTTCAGGTATTCTCTGATGGCGCTGTCTGTAGGTGCAAAAACTGTAAAGCCAGAGGCCTCCTCTATCTCTGTACTCAGGTTGTATGTCTAAAACACAACAGAAAGTAATTAAAATCTTCGCTTTAGTCACATCGTTAAAACAAGAGACAATTGTGTCCGTTCCACAGACATTCTCATTTCAAACCTACCATAAGAGCGTTCTTGAAGAGAGAGAACTCTGGTGTCTTGTCCAGCACCCCGAGTAAACCAGTACTCAGTTTACGATCAGAGATTAAGACCTGGCAAAGACAGACAACAGCACATTAGTGGCCATTTTTAAATAAATACTTAGAATTCTTTTGCACAGTTTTAAAAGCCAGAACACTTGCTTTATCAATCAGATGAATGAGTCCATTCTTGGCGACTATGTCTCCTGATGTAATAGAAGCTCTGGCAACCATTGTGGTCTAAATAAAAATAAAAAAGGTACAATTTAGTGAAAACTCACTTTACTGTTGTGCTTTTTTTAATGTGTGTGAGACTATTATGAAGCTCATTAAATTGACACAACTCTTTACCTCATTAGTCCAAGAAACAGGAAGTGTTCCTCTTAAAACAGAAACCAGTTGTGGAATGGGGTAGCTACGCATGTCTGATAATCTATAAAGCCCAGACACCACATGACCCCTAAACACACAATCAGCATTTTAGTCACATGTCACCATAATTTATTCATTACTCATGTTTATTCAGGTGTCGAAAATGCAAAAACAGAACCATTCAACTGATATGTTATTATATGCGTTTTTTTATTTAAATATCTGTTTCAGTCCTAATGACTTAATTTAATTAACTACAGTTTGATAGCCAGTAAGTTTTCGGTTATCCTTGTCTTTCAGTTTATTCATCAAAGTGATATCAAAATATCTTTGAAATATTTTCTGGCAAAGATAAATGTTACAATTATATAGCAGTTTATAGTACTATACAGTTTATAGTAAAGCCTTTAAAATGAGCCAGTGATTCACAGCATCTAACAGTCCCCAGCTGCCTTTACAAAAGAAAGTTAGCAAATTATCTTGAATAAAGGCGAATTTTCTGCCTATATGAGTATTATATGACAAACAATAAGATTATTGGGCCCCATTTATCAAGCTTGATATAAACAGATTTATTCTTAAATCGTTTCAAGCCTAAACTGTACAATCCTTTTGGGAAATAATTTTGCTTCTTTCTTGAAATAATTGCTTAAAATAATCTATACACAGACAGCAACCTGAGTTCAGGATCAAGTTGTGAGGTGGCAATAATCATTATTTACATAAATCAAAAGTGGGGAAGATTTAATCATGGGTTTATTCTTGACCCAGGTGAACACATTTAAATCAAATGATATCCAGACTACACTGTGATATAGATCTTACATGACCAGACTTTGAACGTTGCTGCTGGACAGCCAGAAATCCTGATCTTCTTTGCTCATGGCGTTGATGGCTGCTAATGAGGGCACGAAAAGAGTGATGTTTTGCTTCTCAAACATCATCTGCGTGAGATCTGCTCTCTGTGGATCATTAAAGAACAAACATGATGCTTGCCTTTGACCTTCAAAGATATCTTAAAACAAATCTTTAGAGGTTTTTTTTTAACACATGACCAAAGTTATAAACATGGAAAGTGTTAGACTTACAGTCACCCATGTATTGAATCCACTCAGGTCAAGATTGCTTTGCAGTTCCTACAAAAACACAGTGATGTAATTGTGATTTGAGAAAGCATATTTGTTATAACAGATATGTAAAACAAAAGAATTGACAAAGGAATGTCAGAACATAAATAGGATTGTGTTGAGGTACATATTACAAATGAGAACACTCTAAAGCTGTTCAGTTGATATGGAAGAGGCTGTAGTCGGTTATAAAAGCAAAAGGAGGGCAAAAAAGTCATTAGTGAATATTTAGCTCACACCCAGAATGGAAGCTGAAAACTTCGAAAGTGATATCAGCTTTTTTTCACTATTGATATCTTAGCTTCCACTTTTCATTCATTTCTATTACTTTTTTTGTGTTATTAGAGAAATATCCATGAAATCTAACACTAAGCACTCTTCACCAATGTACCCTAAGGGTGTACAAACTTCTGCACTCTACGGTATGAAGTGTGCATGTAAGTTAGTCTAGAATTTGACTGAACAGCTTTTTGGTGTCCTAAAGTCTTGAAATGTTGATTGATTAAAGTCATGACTAGCTGTCGTACCTGTGCCAGAGATCCATAGCAAATTCTTCCATCTCCTGTGTAGCCGGTTTGACACACACACTCAAACCTTCCAGGATACATCATCACACAACTGGCCTAAAGGAAAAACAGGACTATTTTAATTCATCCAATCATTCATCCTCAATAAGCTCTTTATCCTGGTCAGGGTAGTGGGATATCCAGAGCCAATCCCAGGAACACTTGGCATGAAGAGGGAATACACACTGGACAGGATGTCAGCCTATCACAGGGCATTATACATACACACATCTACACCGGTACACACTCAGTCACGCCTAGAGGCAATTTAGACTCACCAATTTACCCTTATGAGAGGAGGGAGGAAACATAGCGGAAACACATGCAGACACGGGGAGAACATGACAAAGTTAAGAAAGACAATAACCTGAGCTCAGGATCTAACCTGAGACCCTGGAGTTGTGAGATGGCAGTGCTAAAGGGTGTGTATGTGTGTGTGTATGTGTGTGTGTGAGTGAGCTGCTCACCAATTGATGGCATCCTCCCATCAGGTTTACACACCGATTTACAGGCTCACAATCTCTCCCAGTGCCACGGAAATTTCTCATGCAAACACAATCATTCTGAAAAAAAAAAAAAAACATCACAGCTGACCGACTAGATGGATGGATTGATGGATGAATGGATGGATGGATGGATGGATAGATGGATGTTTGCATGGATGGATGTAGTTGATTGGGTGAATGGATGGATTAATGATTGGATGGATGGACAGATGGACTGATGGTTGATTGGATCGATGGATATTTGGATGCATGTTTGTAGCTGATTGGGTGGACGGATGGATGGATAGAATATACCTATAATATGAATAAACAGAGTAATATTAGGGATGGATAGTGTAGAGAACAGTTCCTACCTGCCCGGGACCCACATAGACACAGGAGGCGTTAGGGTGACACCCCCCTCTGGTCGGCTCCAAACAGTTATTAACAGGCTGACACTCATCTCCATCCTCTTTCCACCCACTCAGACACTCACACTTGTGTCTGCCCTTTCCCAGCTGTACACATCTTGCCTGCGAACGATATTAGGACATACATTTTTATGGATTAGAGTGAAATAATCGATTTATTAAACATTTAAAGCTGAATTAAGTAAAACTGAATTTGAAATTAATCAAATTTATTTAAAAGCAAAACAAGCAAATAAATCTAGTTGGTTGATGCCATTTTGGCCAATCAGGAGTAAGAGAATCAGTATGAGACTGTCCAGTGGATCGGTGAATTTAAAATGTGTTGTGCCACTAAAACATAAATTACAATATTGTACATCTTACATTTTAAAATTGAATTTGAACCATTTTGGTGGACTTTAAAATAAAAATTCTAATCTCAATTCTAATGGCACATCAATCCATAAAGCACACACACACACACATACACAAACACATGCACACACACACACATATTCTTGACCTACATTGTAACTGCAGCCCCCATTCGGACTCCATGTACACGGGTCTTCATGCACACACTGCAATCCATCGCCCATGTAACCAGGCTTACATTCACAGCTTTAATAAAGATGTATTCAAAAATAGATCTTTAGCTTAGTTCAATCTATGCATGGAAAAGCATATAGTAAAATAGTAAGTCAATAAAATCAGCACATAAATTTTATTCATGAAGCACAATAGGACTGGGTTACACCAAAAATATTAGGTGTGATTGGCATTAAGCTAAGGATGATCTATAAAATTCAGCTGCACCAAAATTTAAATCATGGGATTTAAGCCCTCATTTAAACCTGATTTAAAAAAAAACAAAAAAAAAAAACAACTTACTTTACTCTTAATCTTGCTAACCATTAATTTAAACTCAGGTTTAAATTTCATTTAGGGATTCATTTAAAACTAGCATTGGAGGTTTAAATTTTAAAAATTTCAGCATA
The DNA here is from genome assembly GCA_037576675.1 of Pangasius sanitwongsei. Lineage (NCBI taxonomy): Eukaryota > Metazoa > Chordata > Actinopteri > Siluriformes > Pangasiidae > Pangasius > Pangasius sanitwongsei. The sequence goes on along the minus strand of CM075020.1, from coordinate 6,804,907 downwards.
TACGCAAGAGTGCCTCAGAGGAAAGTTTTTCCTTAAAAAGGAAGAAAAAAATGTTTTATAATGATTAATCTTTAAAGCTGGGGTTTACTTGTTTAGACAGATTCATTTATCATTCATCCAAATAAATCCTCCATCAAGGATTCAGTCATGTTAAGGTTAAGCTTTCATTTGATTTGTTTAGCCAGATTTAAAATTAAGTAGCGCAACACAACATGAAGTAAAATAAAACATATATTAGGTTTAATCTGTTTAATTTCAAACTAGTAGATTTTTGATTTTTGATTTTTTTTTTCATCATAAAAGCAGGGCACTCACCGTTCCTCCCCTTCTTGCTCCAGGATGCAGTTGGCGTGGATATGGCATATTTGGTTCGGCCCACAGGGAAGTGCATGTTTATCACACAGCTCTCCCGTGATGCCTTGCTGACAGGAGTGTGGTTTACACGCTCCTTTTGCTTCAGGCCGGTTGTCACAAACACCACGTACACACCTACACGCTGAAGAATTTGGATTTTTATATAGTTTTTTAAATAGAGCACAAAATATGGCTAAAATATATCTCTAGAGCAGGGGTTATCAACTGCACTGAAAAAAATGAAACCTAAAAAAATTGTGTCCGCTTGTTGAAAGTAATGTGTTTAGTATTTCTCAGCTGAAAAAAAAATGCATATGTTGTGACACATTTTGAACACAAGTATTTCAATGGACTGGAAAATACTGTAACAGAGCCGTAGTTCTGCATCTCTGGTTTATGACAGACCATGAACTATCTCGGCTTCTGTAGCAGATCCTCTGTTGCGTCTTATCCAGTCGTGTGCATTTGTGTAAATTATTTCGATGAAGGCAGCTCATCAGACAACAGACTAGCTTGAGGGCTACATAGACCTTCATAGATTTTTTTTTGATTAATGAACTTCAACATGGCTTGTTAACAAAGAAGGTCAATGAAATTACAATGTTTAAGGACAAACAGACAAGTAAAATTTGTGTTTATTCTCTCCCATCAAATTCAAAACAGATGTGTCTTATCTGTTCTGTCCATGGCATTAGTCAAATAGAAACATTGAAACAATGAAACTGAATGACACATGAAAACAATGAAACACATGAAATTGTCTTATTTATAGCCATCAACTAATGACAAATGGTTAAGCAATAAAAGAGAACTATTTTCGCCATTCAGTCATTTTATAGAGTTGATATAGAGTACTCTGTGGTATTCCAGAAGCTTTCCTGTTCTTTATAAAGCAGTGAGTTGAGGGTAAAATCTTACTTTGGTTGCAGAAAGGACCGTATTTGTTGGGGTTGGCGCAATACTGGCACCGCCACCCTTTGAAGCTGGGCTCACACTGACACGTGCCGTTGCCCTCTATACCATCCAAACACTGAAACAGCAGAAGAAAGTGATGAGCTGTGTGTATAACTGTATCTGTATATTCACTGGTGAGGTTTTTCATTTTGAGAGCAGCATGCAGTGTGCATGAGTGTGCATGCATGTGTGTGTGTGTGTGTGTGTGTGTGTCTCATACCTTGCCATGAGAGAAGCATGGGGCACTGAAACCACCAGGACAAGGAGAACAGTCTGGACCATAGAAGCCTTTACAGCACTGAGGGGTCTAAAATAAAGTCATACAAACTCACATGTTAGAAATCACATAATTCATGTGTGAATTATTCATATTATATTTCACACATTTCACATGTGACCATTGTCCATATTGTTCATGCTTTTTTTTTTGCATATGCAATTTTCCACATAAATCATTTATTTTCACATGGTATTTTTTTTCACATGTAAATTCTTTCTCATATTTCATTTATTTGCACATGTTCTTTTTCCATATTTATAGCATGTGGTTTTATTTTTCACATATGATCACAGATTTCTCATGTGGTGCCACATGCATTTACTTGAAGGCATTACATGGTTGAAATGCACCTTCACATGTTTTTCAAATGTGATCATGATTTGTAGTATGTAAATGCACAAACAAATGGAACACACACACAAAAAAAACTTTTTGATTTGATGTAAAATGAAATTCTGGATGTGTAGAATCACTTAGGAAACCTTTTATTATTATTATTATTATTATTATTATTATTATTATTATTATTATTATTATTATTATTATTTGGCTCATAATCTTGTTGTCAACATGGAAAAACAATTGGTGTAGCTCTCTCAAGCCATTCAAATTCTATAAGCAAATGCCCCAAAAGTTGCCACTAGGTGCCCTCACAACCTCTCCAAGTGGCAAAAAACCCCTCCCAAGTGCACATTTTTTTGCATACTATAACTGCACCATAATTCAAGGAGTCTTTGTTACTTCAACTCAACAGGAAGCTTTCTTGAACTCATATCACATGTGCGCTGCCAGAAAGCATCATGCATTTAATTAGCCATCTTGCAAAGCCCATGAAACTCCATCTTCTTGAAGTTACATGTTTCTTAAGGTTGCAAGAGCAGATCTTAGCCATAATGAGTGATATGTGTGTGAAATATTAGGTGTCATACTCACAGTACGGGTCTCGTTGCAGAACAGACTGCAGCCTAGAACAGGAACGTCCATGCCGAAAGTTCTCTTCATGTACACACAGCCTGTGGAGGTTGTGTTCTTCACAGAGTGGCCACAAGAGGGAGAGATTTTAGATAGGACTTTAAATTTAACTTCAGAGGCAGCTTATTAGGCTATTCATTTAAAAATGCTTGCTCCTTAAAACAGCTACACTACTAAACTGCACATACTATTACGTTAGATCTGAGGCAAATAAAGAGACACCCATCCATCCATCCATCCATCCATATTTACTTATTTATAAACTGCTTTTCCAATGCAGTGTCTGCTTCATTGTGGATTAACATTTCATTTTCATACAAATCACAAACATACAAAGAATAAAATTAATGCACAGTTTAGGGCATAGGTTCTCAACCTTTGGGCCAGTTGAGAATTTTTACCATCCATTATTTTTAATGTAATTCTATGTATATAAACTTGATTCAAGGAAGTTAAATCAATATTTAATAATAATTAAGATTCTCAGCTTATTATTATTAAAATTTCATTATCCTTCGTTCAATTTGGAGCTCCTCTTTAACCCAGTTTACAGCAGACTGCAGTCCAACATGCTGTCATGTTAATCTAAGTGAGCAGTGGCAGCGTGCGGTGGCAGAGTGGCTATTTAAAGATAAAAAGGTGTATTTATGCATGGCATTGATGTGGTTGGTAGCTAGACACACTACAATATACAATATTTATGCTACGTATATTTTGCATTGTATGTCTGCTCTGGCATTGCTTAAAACCCACCCTCATGAAAGTTCTAACTGCTATAAACCATAGAAGTGAAAGTTTTATCGGATTAACAAACTTTACGGGATCAAATACAGTGGTTTACATGTTTAATATTTACAGATATTTGCACATTATATTTTCTAAACCAGTGTCAGAAAGCACTGAAATGAAATGCGACATGCCCTGATGCACATGAGCCGTAAAATGATGTAAAAATTGGCTATAGGCTTATGAAAATGCTATGTGAAAAAGCGATGATCCCCGACAGAATTTTGAGACCTTAAAATGGGAAATTAACTACACAACATGGTTTTAAATCAGGTTATTACTCAATTAAGCCACATTTTCTAGTAATGAAATGGACTGTTCTAATGGAAAAATATGCAAGTGCTAAACAACAGTTACTGGACACTGAGTATCTCCTTACCAGTGAGACGCCGGTTGGGCAGGTAGCCTTGGAGACTGACGTACAGCTGGCACATGGACTCTGAGGACAGGAGGCAAGATGGCTCTCTATAAGTGCTTCTCTTTAATAAGCAGGTCTAACTATACCTTATCAGAGTTTTTCTGGTCTTGGGTTCACATTGAGCAGACTCTGAGACTTGCTTAGCAGCTGAGGATTGGGTGGCTGGTATAAATGTGCTATCAGGGCTAAGCAGCTCCTGTCTTTCAAAGATAAAAAGGTTTCATTTTTACATGCACATTATTATTTTCTGTTAAAAAATGGAGGCTTATTTTGGATTTCTGTGCAGCCAAGTGTAACAGCACCACCACCACCACCACCACCACCATTTGTAAGAAATGACCCAGGATGGTGTGAAGAACAGGGGTTAGGGCTGAATACTTTCTAGCTCAGACTGTAGAGTCATGCAGCCTGTCAGTGACCATCGTGTCAGGTGATTACACATAGATTTGATCTCCATTTGGACTGATATTTTTCAGCACACCCATAACACATCGTCAGCACTGCTTGAGAAGGTGCGTGTGAAATAAAGTTGCAGGTGTAATGAATGAGAATGAGCTGGATGATCTACTCTTTTTAAAAGTACACATCCAATCAAAGTACAAATGACAGAAAATGACAGGTGACAAAACAGTAAGTCTAGTGTTTTTCGGTTTGAAGGAAAGTATTACAAAGCACATTATTCTTATTACTGTATGCCATCGATTAAAACCTTGTGGTAGAATGCATTGCTCAACCCTAATAGCTTCATTGTTGAGCTATTGATAGATATTGATAGATTGATATTAGATAGCCATCACTGGCTGATTCTCACCTTATAAACGTTACTTTCCGTCAAGTCACATCGATGAGGAAGAATGGGCTCTATAGATGGCGGGATTAAAACATCCACCAGTGAATACAGACATCCATTCTTTGCCTCAACATCTGCCTCAGCTACTGCTACCCCACTGACCAGGATTTGACCCTGTTTATGGGCAGAAACCATGTTCCAAAAGGTTTAATATTTACAAGCCTAACAATCATTTTACCATTCCAGTCCAAAGTACTTATAATAGGCAGAAATTACTGTATAAGAAAGAGGTCACATACAATAATTCAAATTATCATTAGAAATCAGTATTTTTTTTTTCAAACAATAATATTTACTTCACTTAAAAGCTTTGTCTCAAAATTATTGGCACCCCAAAGAACATGTAGTACAATATATTGCCATTGAAAAAATATATTTTTGATCATGATCAGTCTCAAAAACCTATTTTTTCCTTTTGTAAAATCATTTTGTCATCCATCAGCAAAGAAAGCTCTACCTGAGAACAAACAATAAAATGCAGCACCTGAACTTCACCAAGCATCAGTGGACCTACAGTTGGAACTGCCTGTTGTGGTCAGAAATTTTTATTTATTTTTTTTTTTTTAACACAGTCGACATGTCTAGTGAAAAATCAGGACTGTGTGAAAGTGTGAAAGCATCTAACCCACAGTAAAATATAATAGTTGCTAGTTAGTGCTTTGGATCGAGGGATATTTTTAAAAAATGATGAAATGCAGTAAGGAATTTTAGCCTAAAATATAGCTGCCTTTTTTGCTCAGGGTGCCGATAATTCTGGAGTTGACTGTGTATTAATCATGACATTCTTAATTAAACAGCAAACTGTTTACCATTTATTCTTTATAAGCAAGGTTAGCAATAAAGCCTCACTTTTGATTAAATATAGAGTTGATCTGGAGTACTCACCGCAGCTGTCACATTAATTGTCAGAACTTGATTAGCCATGGATACGGTTTGTGAGATGGATACGATGTAGCTGGCCTTCAGCTGTCATAATTATGAGAAAAGAACACAAGTAATCAAGAAATTTCAGAGAGACATGTTTGATGTAAAACAGCATCATGCTTTATGGAGAACAACACACACCTGGGCCGAGGCTACAACATGGTTTCGCAGAAATTCCAGTAGTTTCGGTTTACCCTGCAGATAAAAGATGAAGAAACAGAACAGAAGAAAATGCTATCATGACTGTGTAGTGCAGTGTACTGTGTATTATACTGCACTAAATAAGCAAGCTTCACTGACTACAGAGGAAAAGTACACAAAATTATACTAAACTGAATATGGGTATTTGTTATATGGATGTCTATGTAAGTAATTAAAAATAAAAAGTAACTGAGTTTTCCCTGATATTAGAAATCATTTTTATGATTTTATGATTTATTTTTTTCTAACATGGTCTCAGGCTTTCAAATTCGTATCAATTCTCACAGCCCAATTCATATGAAAAAAGGTACAAAGGTTCAAGTTAGGGCCAGCGGTGGGGTTAGAGTTTCTACCTTTTCTTACCACTGAACATTATCCAATGATACCATTAGATTTGAATGAATAAGAATTGAATTAATAAGAAATTTTTCATGATATCAAGCCCCCCTTTTTTATTACGTTATTATTATTATTATTATTATTATTATTATTATTATTATTATTATTATTGTATCCGGTGCAGATAATGCGTAGATGTACAATGCATCACTGTACATCTACACATAACTATAACACTGTATAGAACTTTTTATAGACTCTTATTACAGTCACTTAAGGAAGCAAAGATGATTAATTATGATATTCCTACAAATTGGGATGGATTTGATTGGATGGTTTAAATATTTCACAATTTAAAAAAGTTAAATTGGACAGTTGTTATAATTAAAATGTAATAAGAGCACCAATATTTAAATAAGTTATGAATTCCCTAGAGTAATTAAATATAGGAACAAAGCAGATACATAAATACATATACAACCACCTCTGACTATGCTAAAACTGAAACTGAGAAAAAAAGTTGCAAAAGTGTTTCTATGTATCCAGATAAATGCACTAAAAGTACATTTTTACACCTTATTTTATCTAAAACTGATAAATCAGATATCCAAAAGCTTGTTTCACTTAAAACTCAGTTTCAGTCAGAATAGTTTGCCTTTGTGCAGCAGTGTAGTGATACTGTGTCGTAATGTAATGTAATGTAATGTAATGTAATGTATGAGGTACAGGCCTACCTCCTCAGATTTAAGGTAGTTTAGCTGGTTGTCCTTCATTAAAGTAAATGCTATATTTGTGGGAGCAAACAGCGTATAGGGACCCTCCTTATCCAAAATGTCCACCATGTTGGTTTTCTGTAACAGTAGGATGCAGTCAGAGATCTGTAGTTTTACTAATGTGTTTGATGGATGAATTTATGACAATACAAGTATTCTTCGTTACCTCGATTAAAGACTTAAATATGGAGAACTTGCCGTTGTCTTGCAGAATTTTCATCAGGTTTTCCTGAGTTAAAAAACAGTTTATTGTAAGAGTTAGAAGGTTAGATTAAGGATGTATGTTACGTACGGAATCAAACACTTCATGTCATGCTGTTATAGGAAGATGAACATTAACGACGGGGTGGTGTGATGTGACCCGATGCAAAGCGTTACCGTTCCCATCTCGATGTTGATTACAGTTAAACTTGCAAAACTGTCAGAGCTGCTGTTATAGAAAATTAATCAATGAGCTTATGTACCATGAGCTTATGTACGTATGAACAAACCTGACTGTCACTTATTACAGTAGAAGGGACTGTGTCCAGAAGTTTGTCGATTAAGTGGATCATCCCATTTGAAGAGATAATATCCGACTCCAACAGCGCTGCTTTTTTACGACTGCCATGGATGCGGACCTTCACCTGCCCTGACTTGTACAGAAGGAAGGAATGGATGAAGGCTGGAGTGCATAAACTAGAACAGACCAAGTACTTTTTCCTCTCACACACACTCAAACAGAAACGCCTCTCTACCTCAGTTATTGACTCGGCTGATTTCCCAGTCAGAGTGTAATAGAGGATTCCGTTCTTCAGTGTATCAGAGTTCACTTCTCCAGGGATCATGTGCATCTTTACGAGATAGCGAGCCTTCGACTGATCTGCCAGCAGAGTTTTCACCTGGAACAGGACAGTATGATGTACAGTTAAATGCGAAGGTTTGCATACTCTTATGATCAAATGAAGAAGACAAAGAAATGTAAGTATTACATTTGAATTAAACCCTTCTTTCTGTTAATGTTTTAAGTTCATCAGTGTGTAATAAAATCTGTCAGTGTATGTTCAACTTGGCTGATGTTAGACAAGTACATATATAGTTAACATCAGTTAACTATATTTATTAAGAATGCCACCAAAAACCTTCAGATGAAAACAGTTGGGTGATGTGTTTAAACAGTGCATTTATGCCAGCTGAGGGAGAATCCTGAGTGTTTTTCCTTTAAGGGTTGGCAGGTCTGAGATTGAACCGAGGACCAAACACATCTTTCAAAGCTGATTTAAAATCGTTGTCTTGTTGAAGAATACACTTATGTTTCACTTTTATTTGGAGATAAATGATTATTAAGAAGTGAATTTGATTCTTTTCCCTGGAACTATGGGGGATGCAAACTTTTGTGTGTGTGTGTGTGTGTGTGTAATTTTCTATAAGTGAACTCACAGGTTGAGCTGATTTGAAAGCCCTGTTCTTTGGCACGAACACAGTGAATGGTCCAAGTGAGGTCAGAGGCCAGGACATGACACCCTCTGAAACCAGAACATAACATGTCTGTGAAACTCTGACAAAAACGTCTGCTTAACATTTTTATAGCACAACTTTAAAATGACTGCAAATTACATCTTAATCAGAAGCTGACAGCTGTCATGTCACTCACCAAACAGGCTGATGGCACTAGAGAGCTGACCGTATGAGCGGCTCGTAGGGTCAGTGTTTAGTTCTTGCAGACGCTGGATAATGTTGCCAAAGCAGACTTTTCCATTGCCAAGGAAACCATCTTGACATTTACACCTGTAGGTAAATATATCCAAAATTATAATGTGTACCTGTTTGTGTGCTATAGGGTTAGATTAGGAAAAAAAAACAAGCTTGCACATGCATGCACAGGCTTTAAGCAAACCTACTCCACTGTTTCTGGTGCCACTGTAGTGCAATAAGCATTCTTATGGCAGGAGTCTGGTTTACACACATCTCTCAGACTGCAGCCCACTCCCATGACTAACTTCTCAAAGCCTTCTAGACATTCACAGTGAGCCTAAGTTTAAAAAAAAAATACACATAATGATGTGGATGTGTTTATATATGTACAGCTAACACAATTTAGTCGTGACAACTAATGAAATAAACAGAAAATTACCTTCTCAGGTCCATCATACACACATCGCGATGAGTTGCTTTGGCAGCCGCCGTAGTCAGTTTGGCAGGGATCAATGGGCAGACACACCAGCCCATCTCCCTGATAGCCTTCTGCACACGTGCATGTGTGTTGGTTCGGCCCAGTGTGCACACACACCGCATGCTCATGACACACATGCTTCTGACATGGATTAATCGCTGTAAATAAAATCAGTGGGTAACATGTAAGGAATAAAACACTTTGGGGTGTATTGTTATAGGAATATAATCAATGACAAGTGATGTTATGCAGCCTGATACAACAGGGAACTTAATTTTATCACCCCAAAGTTGATTATTTTCCATTAACATCACATTAGTTTCCTTTTGTACCACAGCAAATTACCAACAGTTACATTATTTTATTAATTAAAGAACAATGCGTCATACTTTTTATCTGACATAAGGGTGACCGCTGTAACCATAACAATGCTCTTACCAGTCCTAACGAGTATCTAACTATTCTACCTTGTTATCTAAATTAGATTAATTATTGTCAATAATATACAGTCAGGTCCAGAAGCATTTGGACAATGACAGAGTTTTTGTGATTTTGCCTTTATACACCACCACAATGGATTTGAAATAAAACAATCAAGA
>CM075020.1:6769463-6780928 GCA_037576675.1 Pangasius sanitwongsei | reverse complement strand
TCCATTGTGGTGGTGTATAAAGGCAAAATCACAAAAACTCTGTCATTGTCCAAATACTTCTGGACCTAACTGTATTTTCTACTGATATCAAATTTCACCTGCTAATACACCACACTTTTAAAATCATAAAACACTACCAGTCCTGTGTTTGATCATACTACTGTAAGACATTTTGATTTCCTTCTAAGTCAAATGTAAATAGTGAAGTTAATGTCTGTGTATTAAACTGTTTACTAAAAATACATAGCTTGTTCTTAAAATTACATTATTTACTCAAACAACAAGAAGTTTTAATTTAGAACTTAGAAAAAAATCACTCAACATGTGCTGCTAAGAAAAGCCTCCTGGGTGAAACATGAAGCTGGGTGAGAAGATGCCAAGAGTGCAAAACTTTATCAATAATACAAATTATAAATAAAAAATAGTTTTGATTTGCTTAACACTGTTCTTGGTGACTGACATAATTCCATATGTTATTTCATAGTGTTACTGTCTTCATTATCATTGTGAAATAATAGAAAATAGTACAACTACAAATGAGCATTGGCAATTTAAATATGTAAACTGTGCATTTACTTTTTGCATTAATAAAAACATTACTAGAATTTATGTAATATACTATAAATATATTTATGTAATATATGTATAAACAGCAAACACCCAACCTAGGGACAGAAAAATCAACCCAGAGCAAGCCAAAAGTAACCCAGATCTGTGGGAAAACAGCTGACATGACAACCCTTCCCCAAAATGTATGCAACTCCAGTAGATGGAGACAAAGAGCATTACACTGGGTTAAAGGACTACTTAAAAATGCTAACACTGATGATAAGGAAGGAACAGTAAAGTTATCTGCTGGAATTATGCAAATGGAGCATGTTAGTTAGTTTGCTAAGTACTATATATATATATATATATATATATATATATACATACATACATACATATAAATATATATATATAAAGTGCTTCATGTGCATATTGACTGTAGTAAATTTGAAGAAAAAAAAAGACATCACCGTGTCAGATTTTGGAAGACGGAGCACTTCTACATGCGGATCTGCCTAAAACACATATAGCAGAGACATTAAATGGTATTGTCCTGTTATAAATAAGAAAGGAAAACAGATATACTGTACATAAAGTGAAACTCATCTACTTTTCTGGTCTACCTTATAATATTCTATAAGGTGTAACTGTGAGTGGGTTAAAACAGGCTGATCAATTAATACTAGCAAGGAAATGCTGGCAAAGTGGGCCCATGAGTAATCCAAACCCCATCAGGCCTTCAGCAGCACTACTAGACTCTAATATGAGCCCCCACAGACTTCTGGGAATGTTTACAAGCTGTAAAACCCCATACAGAGTGCAAGGAAATGGAGCCCTGAAAGGAGCATTACTCTTGGCTTGGACATGTAACTCAATGCTTAGATCAACTAAAATGCCAGTTGCACAAAATTCCTTGCTTAAAAAGGTCTGGAAAAGCAACTAGCATGACAACAGTTACCTTTAAATGCCTAAGCATTAGTGATTAGTATATGGCTATAAACAAGGCAATTCAAAGTGGTTCTAATTTGCTTTGTCCTGGTGCTTCACATTACCACCAGCTCCATGGACATGTTTTTTATTTTATGCAAGGAGAAGAAATGCATATTTACCTGTCCAAGCATTCAGTTTTTGTTGTTGCCATGCTTTTTATACAAGCTATGTCGTGAGTTTGCTAGTCAGACCAGAGAGAATAAATAAAATGAAAAAAACTACAAAAGTCTGTGAAAACTCTCCCTTTACTGAGCTAATGTCTCTAGCCCTGTAGTTAGTCTCTGGTCTGATGAGCTGTCTTCAGCTAAATAACAGATTGGCTACAACCATGGCTCTGCTACAGAAGCCAACCTGGTTCATGTTTAGAAAACTAGAGTCACTAAACAACGGCCAGTTTTTTTTTCATGCTTCATTTTCCAGTTCCGCTGCAGCTAAAGTATATTCTCAAATTTAGTCCAGTCCTCTGAAAGACTTTCCCCAGCTGGATCACGGCCTGCCAGTTGACAACTCATCACAGACCATTGAGAAGTTTACAACGCGAGAGCTATGGGCTGAGCGAGTTATTGACATTGTCTCCACCAACCAGCATGGGGCAAATTAACCACAAATGTTGTATATGTGTAGTCCAACCCGTAAGTAATGCAATGTATACGACACTGGCACACACAACACTTCCACAGCATTGGTTTATACTTTGTTTATATATTGGTTTATAATTTGCATACTTTGAATGAAAGAGAATTTGTGCATGGACATACAGTTACTTGAATCTACTTGGGCTAACGCTAAGATGTTAAATTATTACATTAAAGGATTAGGAAGAGAAAATGATCCCATTATGTTGGTGATTGTTGGATTATATTACATCGTCTGCAAGAAAGAAAAAAAAGCAATGTTTTGGAATGTTATGGAGCCAGGAAACCCTTTGTGGCTACAAAGTACATTTAGCAAAGAGTTCCGTTTCATTACAAAAGAGCAAAACTGCATACCTTACTTTTAACTGGATAATATACCCAAATCTGTGAGGATCAGGATGAGCGTGAAGGAATGAGAGAAAAGAATACTTGGCAAGCATTTGTGTAATTGGCTAGCTTTATTGACCGATACTGCTGTGTGGACTCATTTATCTGAATTATGCGTCTCCAGAGTGTGTTACATCCAGGCCTCCTCCTTGGGTTTGCTTCCTGGCCCAGTTACTCATATTGAGCCTGGCCTTACATTCTAACTTGGGGATTCAAGGAATAGATAAATTCTTGAGGCAATCGAAGGCTTTATTATTAGCTGAACAAATCAACAAGCTACGACTGGCTGAGATTTAGCTCACACCAGTGCTTTAGACAGATTTCATCTCATTTAGAGGTTTCTTTCTACCGTGGATGTAAAGTCTAGGAAACAAGTGATATTTAAAAAACAAAACTCAAGCAGACAACCAAATTAAATGATTTATTAGATTGCAGGTGTAAAAGTGTTTGCACACAGAGGTCGAGTTTCTCATTTACTCTTGAGCGACACAGCGATTTCATTTTGACACGAGGCTCCCTGACAGAAAATGGCTGAAGCAGTTACGACAAACCAGACACAGACAAAATTCCCTCACAAGTGCATTCAAATGTGTAAGATAATAAGCAGCTGCCAGTGTGTTCAGTAAGAGCCTTGAGGAAGCTCTAACAAAGTGTCACTTTCGCTAAAGTGTCACTTGCGTTAGCTTTTTTAGGGCTGTTTTTTAAACGAAAAAACTTGTGGTATTTGGCACACGTTTGTGACTTCTAACAAATCAGGACTTCTTGTAGAGAAAGAGAGCATGTGGAAAAGGCTAAGAGCACAGACGGTAAGTAACCTCTTTATATAAAAAGAGTTCCTCAAGAGTTGTTTGGATGGTGTTGGGCTTGCAAACTTTTCTGAAAAGTAGGGTACTACACAAAACCTTTAAGGGTTCTTTCAGAGGGACAAACACAACCCTTTCTAAGGAGTGGGACAAAAGGAACAGGCATCATCAGAAAGCTACTACATGTCATTATACAAATGAGGCTAGAGTCTAAAGACGTCATTTAATATGTACAAGAACTTCATTCTTGTTGAATTGCTAAATGTTATACTTTTAGAAAAAGGGTTAGCCACATGTTCTTCAGATCATGAACAGTTCTAGATTTCTAAAGGTGATTGACTTGGGACCTTTTCTGAAAGGGAACCAATTTGTTCTAGTGAACTTTAAAATGTTCTCTCAGAAATACAAGACTGAAAAACTAAAATGGTGGTACAATTAACACTTTTTTTTGTAAGTTTCTTCTGCTCTGGTTAACCATCCAATGATTTGGTGGTTTGGATGGTTCTGTCTCTCTAAGGCACTTCTACTTGGAACCTTCTGTGAAAGCAAGACCCACCATTGGAGGATTTTAGATAGAACCATTAAAGTTTCACCCAGAAGGACAAGACTTGAAGAAACCTATATGTCTGGATGGTTAATAGTTATATCTCCCTGTGAAACAGCTCTTAAAACCCTTAAACTCATAGAACGAAGACAGAAGAACCTATACAATGATGGATGTGAATCTTTTTTTTTTCCCCGAAGATTGACTTGCCTTGAAAAACGGTTCTGAAGTGGTTGTTTAGATGGTTCAAGGATCTAGCTTTCTGAAGGCAGACATTCTAGGGAAACCCTCTGTTACAGGGTTTACATAGAACTTTTAAAGCATTCCCCAGAAGCTGAAAAACTTAAGGATTCTGGATTTAAGTTTTTTCAAGCATGGAAAAATTAACCTTAGAAAAAAAGGTTCTTTAATAGTTCTTTGGATTGTTAATTGTTCTAGCTTTCTAAAGGGATTCTACATGGAACCTTTTATGAAAGGGAAACCCTCCATACTAGAGTTCTACTTAAGACCTGTAAGGGTTATCCAAGAAGTACTAATAGTGTATGTCTTTGGAAAAGTAGTATCATTTAGCAGACTATTTACATCATATAAGCATTTCAAACTACTCAAAACTCATAAGTTATCATAAGCATGATGTTGCTGTATTTTTCAAAGTACCTTTGATTCTTTAGCCTCTCTGATAGTTAAGCAGTCTGTTGCAGCATTCCACATAAAACCTTTAAGAGCTCCCTTTAAGAACAAGTCGAAGAATTTAAACAATTTTAAGAGTATAATTCAAGGCTGAATTAATGTCTAGCTGAATATTAACAAACATACTTGACCATAATCTGAACTTGACCAAACTTGATCCCACTTTAGGATCCAATCCACATGGGATCCCAGAGTTTTTTCTTTGGATTCTCAGTTGGCTTGGCTATGTTGTCCATTCTCTTTTTTGTGTTTATGGTCAGGTCTTATAAAGGAAACCGTTCATTACAAGACGATGAGATTATCCCTTTATCACAAAGCCACTTCAGTCATCAGTTCTCATAGTAACACTCAGTACTCAGGTAATACTTCATCAGCTTCCTGAGAATCCATCCAGCTACTCAAGCAAGTGAAGGTGCCACTGAACGAAGCTTTTGAGACAAATGAAATGCAAAGGAGTACAGGGAAGGAAGTGAAAGTAGAACCCATATCATCTCCATTTCCTCAGTCAAACTTCACCTCTTTCCATGTTTCCTCATATCTCCCTGTCCTTGGCTCATCCCTCTATTTGCATGTGTGAATGTCATTCATGGTCTCGCAGCGTCTGCAGCGCACGTAGCAGCACCAGATGAACTTGCACTCGCAGCGCTCCACATGACGCACCACGTGTGTGTTGTATCCGCGGCCGCAGCACAGCAGGTTGCAGCCATCCGGCCCAGCAGAAGTGCGGTTACAGCGGCGCCCTCGAGTCCCGGCCACGCCCAGCCGCCGGTCCTCCACACAATAATTGGGCGACTTGTTGAGGAAGATGAGCTCCTCCCGGCCGATGGGCATGTGCCGCTGTTCCTTTTCCTTGCGACGGAACTTGCGCTTGGTGCGGTCTAGCACCTGTATGCTATTCTCATAACGGTCCTTTAGGTAGTTGCCTACACGCACAAAGGATGCCATGGTCTTCCAGCATGTCTTTACAGCACAGGAGCCTGAGACGCCATGACAGCGGCAGTCCGTCCACATTGTCTTGGCTACAGCCTACATAAAAAAAGAGGACATGATTGATGTTAGTGGATCAGAGTTAACCTGAATTCACATCAGACAGATATTTCCCCTTGTTGCTATAAAATCATAGTGTACAAACATGTTGTTATGCAATCTCAGGTTGCACGGTCATTACATCTTTGTAGGTTATGATTTTAAATGAAAAGCACAGAGTATAGAAAGTATGGTTTTGTGATGTCAGTGGATTTACTTTGGAGTTTACACTTTCCTCACACACACACAAGCAAAATAGCAGTTAGCGAAAACGAGTAAAACGAGCAGCGCGGCATGTGAGCTCAATTTGATGTGACACAACCAGTATGAATTGACCTTCATTCAGGTCTTGGATATACACAGCAGTGAAAACACATGCACTAAGAGAAGGACTTCAAGCCAAATCTTACACAATACATTGTGGTGAACAGACATCCTGTACTTCAAGCAAAGCAGTAAAATAAATGTCCATCACCAGAGGAATTTACACACTTTCTTTTTTCCGAACTCTAACCCCAGCAGGCACGGGAGAGCGGGAAAGCTGTGAATTTGTGAATCATACGGGGGTTGACAATGATGTTTAAGAAAAAAATTCCCAATTACTCATCTAAATAAATACTCTCATAAAAGTTGAATTACAGCTTCAAATTCTTCAGTCAAATGAAAGTATAAACTTCCTTGGTTTCACCAAGGAACCGAGGAATGTGGAAAAACATTAGCAAATGCTAACTAACAGCAGCTTTATTCCTACTGTCGGTTAGCTAGCATAGTAACTGACGATTCAACCCAGCTAAATGCTAACGAAAACAAATGAATACAAAGTGCAGGTAGATCGCAATGAAGGTTATTAGGTCTCATTCTCATGGTAACATCTGTTAAACTTAGATTTGTTAGGAATTCAGATCTAAGGAGATTCAAGGAGTTGCTAAATAGCTGGTAAAAGCTGCCATATGACTTAACAAATTTCTGATTATAGAGAAATGTAGTAATGTAGTATTTGAAAAAAGTAGAGATTTTTCTTTTGAAATATTGGTGGACCTGTTTGGCTGATTCTTTGTATTCGGCTCTAAGCGCTGTTTGTGTGATGCTTTGTGGTTCCAGACCAAAACTGTTTTCAGGCAAGTATGCCTTCTAACTTCCTATATTGTCAGTTCTTACATATTTACTCATATTAGTGAAAAGCATGGCACAGATATACCCAATGCCACTCAATCTAATTGATTCATTATTAATGTAAATATGCCTTCTTATATATTTTTAAAATCTCTAGTTGGCTGATTATCACCTAAAAGTTCAATGGTCACTATCTGTCTGTCTCTCACCTGTCTCCCTGCCTCGCTGTTATGCTGGTTCATTATGAGCAGGGCCTCATCTCCGTGCGCAGAAGCGTTCTTTGTTGCATGGTCAATAAAACGGCGGCTGAACCACATCCCGTAGGCGATGTCATCCGAGCAGCCACCCCAGTGCCAGACCTCAGATTGTGAGCCGCTGCCTGTCAGCGTGGTGTCACACGAGCACTCGGTCATGTTCCCCGCACTGCAGGACCGGGTGACTGAGTGGACCAGCCCTGCCGCCATGATAGCATAGATGAACGCTGTCTCTTTCGTTCCTGAAAGCAATAAGAGTGGAGGATAGAGAAGAATCACATCAGGCTACTTTATAAACTTGTACATATTTTTATATACATTTCTACCTCATGGACCCACTTCCAACATATTTACTTGCATTAACGGCACTGATTTTTATTAAAAGAAAATTCATCTTTGAACACCATCATCGTTTATATGCCTACAGACTCTCACTCCTGTGTATATACAATACAACACTTCAAATCCCGGGCACAGTATAAAAAAATAAAAAAAAATTCTTGCTCACAGCTACTAAGATTGAAATGGTTTTGCAGTGAGAATATGCCTTCGTCTAGAAAAGTACAGGAATTCATCAATATTATTTATTGAGTACACATTAGAATATTTTTTGAGCACTCTATTGAGAGAACAGATGCACTGACCTATAAACCTATAAACAATCCAGCATTAAAGCAAAGACAATTCCTCTGTTGATCATTTATCATTTTGCTAAAAAAAAAAAAAAACTGAAAGAAAAGTGGCTCAGACTCTGCTTCACAAATCCTCCAGGAAAATCCCAAACTTGATTTAAGGATCATACTATTTATCCATTTACAGTTACATAGTGAAAACAGAGACACGAGTGGCATGCCTCTTTTTGAAACAAACAAAAATAGAAATCAGTGCTGTGTACTTATGGTTAAGTAGAAGGCACACATGTATTAAGCAGCATGAAAGACTAGGACTAGACTACGGCGCTAAATAGTATTTTTTCAAAGTAGTACACCACCTCAAGCCTAACTATGCCAGCCTCTGGTGGTGTGTTATTGTGATATAGTATTTAAAGCTGCACTGGTTGATTTTTATTCCTTACTTGTACAAATAATCCGGAAGATCTATAGAACTTGATTTAAAGAAAAAACACACAAAGTTGTGGCTTTAGCAAAAGTGTATTAAGTCAGTGAGAAAACCCGACTTCCGCTCCAGAATGCTTGTTGGTGTTTGAATGCACCTCCTGTCAGTCATTTTAGAGATACTCTCCGGACCACTGTAGATGCTAGGGCAGAACTTCGTGAACATGCAGGCAGGAATCATTCAAATGTCAAACCCATCTAACCATTAGAGACCTAATCTTGAAAAAAAAAATAATAATCTTACGTAATGCATCTTTAATAGACCTAAGACCTTTAGGATGCAATATTAGAAGATCTGAGAAGTGCTTGGATTAAAACTGAGAGGTCACTTCGACATTTAGACTGGAAGATGCTTTCATACTGAGGCAGCTAAATCACTGCACATAGGCTGTTACTGCATAGTCAATAGCTGTGTTTAATCTTAAGGAAATATCACGCTACAACCTTTTAATAATTTTAATAATAATAATAATAATAATAATAATAATAATAAATAAATAAATAAATAAATAAAAATGATGAACATGTGGCATGCCTAAATATTTTGATATTTTGAAATTTTGAAATAGAATTTTTTCAATTAATTTCTTTTTGATGATATGATATGATATGATATGATATGACAACCGCGATGGGTTAGCACCCCGTCCAGAGTGTCCCCCGCCTTGTGCCCTGAGTTCCCTGGGATAGGCTCCAGGCTCCCCGTGACCCTGTGTAGGATGTAGGATAAGCGGTACGGAAAATGGATGGATGGATGGATGGAAGCTATGATAAGATATGAACCCATCAGACAGCCACCGCATTCATCTGAGGTCTATAAAGTGTTTTCAGAAAAGGTACCAGACTGTACTTTTCCTTGCTGCTGGTTTGGTACCATGTTCTGTACCTTCAGTATGCAGCTTTCACCTGGAAACCTGAATAAAGCATACCTTTGACAATAATTTATTTGCAAAACCATAAGCACTGGTGCACATTCAGCTTCCCAGGTAAAAGATTCATATTAAAGGTACTAAAGCGGTATTAAAGTGGAAAAAAACACAGTTTGGTGTGTTTGTGAAGCCTGTTCATTTAGACTCGTTTAGAGATGATGAACTAGAGAAGTAAAGGGTGGTTTGTTGTGCATGTCCTCACCGCTGGTGAGCTCGTGGCCGAACACAGCCGGCTGTTTGCTGGTGCTGCAGTTCCAGCGCTCGTGCCTGAACTGGGACTGACACTCGGCGATGCCCAGACGCGCTCCGTCTTTAATGCTGGGCAGCAGGTAGGGTTTCCGCTTACACACGTCCTTCTGCTTGCTGGACAGAGGCAAATTAGAGCAGCCCATCTTCTCCACTACTCCTACAGACGTGATGCCCAGCCACCTGTGCAAAAAAAAAAAAAAAAAAGCCTAGTGATTAAAAAAACCCAAAGGATGCACTCTACTCTACTCTGAGTGTAGGCTCTTCTACAATGCACCAAGCAAACAGCACAGAAGAAAATAAAGATGCTATAGACTACTTACATCCAGCTTCCCTGACAGCACAGCGGGTAACCCGAGAGCAAGACGAGGAAGAAAAGCTCGGATAAATGTAATCCCCAGCTGCTGCTCTTCTCCATGACCGCCTCATTTAACAGGACGACTGCAGCTCCATGGAGCAACTCCTAGCCGTCACAGCTCCATCAGATATCACATCAGTAATCCTTTATCTTGGTGAGATTTTTTTTTTTTTTTTTAAATGTCGCACTCATCCGTGCGATCCAGCAGCTGTCAAATCCTGGCTCCTCCGGCAGGCGCGTGCACAGATATACAGCTCCTCCGCCTCGAAGCGCTTTGAACTTTTTTTTTTTTTTTTACTCTGCCGCGCGCTGCTGCTTCCTGATTGGACAAAAGATATATGAATATTCATAAGACGCTCTGATTCTGTGCGCTGATTGGTCGGCAGGGGTTAAACCCGCTGGTCGCGGCACGCAGTCAGAGTGAAGCGCCTTTTACTGCGCCTCCAAAAAGAGAAAACGCGATCACTTCACTAATAAACTTATTAACATGTGTCTTTCACTTTAAGAGAAAAAGAAAGAAAGAAATTAAGTGCGGCAATCATGGCGCAGGAAATATTATTATTATTATTATTATTATTATTATTATTATTATTATTAGTATTATTATTGCTAATAAATATGCACAAGTAAGAAGAAAAGGGGGATGAAATTCAACCAAATTTTGTAGGATTTAAATTATTTCATTCATAAGCTTCAATTAATATTTTCTTTAATTAGACGCCCGAAAAAAAGTAGGCTAGTTCGTGGAGATTTTCCCATTTCTATATAATAATTCAGCAATTCATATTCTATTCTATTCTATTCTGAAATACCCTTTTAAAACGGTGTAGAAATAGCTTACATGAATAATAAGTTAATAAAGCATCATTTCTTTTATTAAAAAAAAAACCTGTATGTCCACCTTTTCTGATAAGTAATCTTTATGAATACATTCATATATATATATATATAAAGAAACATCCAGACATAAAGGACCAGAGAAAGAAAGAAACACCAACACCTACTCTCTCAATGCCTTTAGGTTTCAAACCAGGTTTGATTTATTAAACAACAGTGATATATATTAAATACATTATAATAGCACAAATTACAAATTAGATAACTTTCTAGACGTGAACCAATAAAAAAAAAAACAAACAAATAAAACTCTGGTTTGATTAATTCTTCTGCACTTCAGAAAGGACAAATACCTTTCACTTTCCTCCTAAATGTAGACATACTCTTCCTAAAATAAAATAAAACAAGATATAACAAAAGAAAAAGGAAAAAAAAAAAATACTGTTTGGAGCCTAAATACTGGCTGCACCATGACAAAAGCAATCCTCATTCATAATCCTTGCAAAAATGAAACACATTTTATATATATATATATATATATATATATATATATATATATATATATATATATAACATTTTGTGCTTGCTCCTAATTTGAGAATATTTGAATTGTTCATTTTTATAGATTTTTTATATGGCTGTGTAATAAAATAGAGGAAAAATGGTTTGAATTGACACCTACAGTGTTGTTATAGGTGCAGTAGACGACCACTGGCTGAGTGGCATTGACTAAACATCAGCCACATCACAGCATCAGGCTATTAAGGGATTTCACCACATTTAGAAATAAACTTGATGGCCTAGAATAGCTACTAGATGGGATAGGAATAGCTTATGCCATTGCAATTGCTCTAGAGACCAGTAAAGTTAATGTTCCTTAATGCGTGAATATAAATGTGAGGAAATTAAGGTAGGCATGCCAGCATTCCAGGACAAAGCAGAAATATTCATCAGTAACCTGAACGGCTTTTTTTATATATATATTTATA
>CM075020.1:6710980-6768896 GCA_037576675.1 Pangasius sanitwongsei | reverse complement strand
ATATATATATATATATATATATATATATATATATATATATATATATATATATATATATATATATATATATATAAACAGCATGTGCAAAATATTTTACACTGATTATATTACATTGGCCATTAAAGGCATGGAAATAAAAGACATCTGTAGAAAAATATATGGGCTATAGAAATGTGAGGTATACATAATCTTCATAAGACCTTTGGCATAAACGCAGCTCTGCACTTGTGAGGGATTGGAAGGTTTGAGGCTAGGGGCTAAACGCGACACTTCACAGAGTCACCCGAGCTTCCATAAAAGTGACAATCCGACGCCGTGCGACATCAAAGGCACCCCTGGAAAACCATGAAACCTTTCCAGAAACATCCTGGAAACGTTACATGGATGCTGTGGAAAGGTTTCACAGTCGGCTTCCACCAGTGTCACACTTTAGAACTAAGGTGCAGCTGCTGAAGTCGTTTTGGAAGACTTAACACACACACACACACACACACACACACACACACACACACACACACACACACACACACACACGAAACCCTCACCCCTCACTTTTACTGCAGAGCACTGCATGGCTTCATTTCATACAATTATATACATCCTATGGATGGACGGACAACACACTCCCAACACACACACACTTTATTCACACCAGCTAACAGCTCAGTAAGTCTCTGTCAGTGCTGGCTAGTGGTCCCGTTGTGGATATAAGGCATGCACACTCGGCTGAGCAGGATCTCGGAGTACACTTGGTTCACTGCTCCCTTCACATGGTAGGATGAGCTGGGTCGAGACGACGGCTCTGGCCTTGTGCTAGTCACACTCACACTCTCTCCAGCATGGCTCACCATCTGCAGCCTTTTGTGGGCAGGCACTGTGGGAAGCGACGGCTTACCAACCTGAAGGAACACAGTGACAACATTGTGCTGGGGTTAATGAGATCAGACGGTGTTCAGGCCATTTGCTCGGGTGGTATTAGCGAGCAGAGTGTGGTATCTAAATCAAAATCCAATCAGTGAGATTCTCTAAGACTGGAAATCACACGTCCACGCTTGTCAAAGTAACTATAAACAAATAAAAGTATTATAATATTGAGTTCTTATAGCTATTCACCTGACTGACTGCTCACTTAGACTGAATGGGTTTAAGTCAAACCTTAATAACTTAAAAAAAAAAAAAAAAAAAAAACTCAATAAAAAACACATGTAATGTTGTGTAACATCCGAGAAACAAGTTAGTTCCTGTTATCACTTGTATTAAAACAGCTATACACAGTTGTTCCCTCACCATTGCCTCTCTTTTCTATTTCTTTTGAAGGTAATAAGTCAAAAAATGCATATCATGTTATTGAGAAACATGTTCTTGTCATGTTACTGAATCCTCAAGACTCTGGCATTAATACCATGTTCTGAAGATTCTCCAATGCCAAAAAAAAAAAAAAATGGACTGCTACAAAGCAGTGACACTGGAGACCAAAAATACTAAACAAACATCTCCTCACAGAAAACTTCACACATTGTACACAAGTACACATTTTTAATCTGTTTATGTGGAGGGTGCATACAAGTCCCTACAAAAAAAACTGTGTTAGTTACTATAGAAATAATAAATATATGGAAATATAGAATATAGAAATAATAACTTATTAGAAAGAGCGCATTAATATAGACCAGCCGGAGCTACTGTCAAAGCTGCTGTTACTGAAAATGAATCAACACCTTCTGACCAATCAGAGTGGAGAATTCAACTGCGCTGTTGTACTAAGCAAGATATTTGAGAAAATCTTTTACTGATATAATTTATTTTTACTATTAATACCTTATCATTCACTATTTGTCCATTTTGCTACCATTATGTTGTACTTTTGTTATAGTTATAATACATAGTTATAAATTTCACTGTCTTTTTCATTTGGTCTTGATTTCTGATGCACTGAAGTGTATATTGACAGCACAACTGGCTTCGCATTGTTTCAGTCCCAGGTTAAAAATTCCTTTATCATGAGGCTGTGACAGTTGACGTGGACGAAGCCTCATGTTAGGACACTGTGGAGTGTAAACTGATTGTCTTGGGTAAATATTTACAGTCAATAAACACGAGTAACACCATATAACCTGGCAAATATCTGCCTGATTGCTTGCAATGGAAAAAAAAAAAATCCTGCTTTGTCTAAACCGAAAAATCCTCTTTTATTCAGGCAGTGGGGTTAGTTGTGGGAGTTTGATATTTGAGTGCAGTTCCTTTATAAGCCAAGCAAAATGTCCAGTTCTACATGGCTTCCTTTAAAAAGTAGCTTTGAGTCTCAAAGCAAATCATGTGATGATGGCCGCTGGTTAAACTACACTGGGTTACAGTCGGCCTGGTGTGCTCTGCTGTACTAGGGGATCGCTTAGCCATATTTTAGGCCCATATGGAAGCAAAATCCACCACTTCACACACTTTTCCTCCCTCATCTGCACCCAACCTGTTCTTTACAAGCTAATAAAACCCTGCCTAATTGCTAATATCTCATTAAACGATCCAACGGCCAATTTATAGTGGAGTAAAAAGCAGCATGAGTGCTCTTTAAAGCTAGATTTATTGGGCTGTGTTTCTTGAACTACTTGTCATATGAAGGGAAGCAGTTGGACTGGGTAATTGGAAGAACAGCGGCTTTCTCTCTCTCTCTCTCTCTCTCTCTCTCTCACACACACACACACAAGCACACACACGCACACACACAAGCACACACACGCACACACTGGGGACTGGAGTAGAGCCTAGCCTTATGTTCCAGGAAAATCAGGTTTACGCTGAAAGATGGTGAGTCAGCTCATGTGCTCTCTGGGTGGTAAATGCAGCCCCATAATTTTATAATTACAGAAACAAATCCACGGCATTAGCACACAGGCCACCGCTGTGTATTTTGGCTCCTTGTATTTTATACACCGCGAGAAGAGATTAATACGATAACCCCAGCAATACAATATCAAAGTAATGTTACTCAGAATAAGTGGTTAAATTGTTTTTATTTGGTAACTGGCATGTGTGAGGCATTTTGATATAATTTTGGCGTTAATGTGCATGGAGCATTTGCCGACCTCGACAGCACTGAATCTCCATTTGTTACGGAACATCCACACGCTCCTTATAAAACACAGCAATTTTCAGGTCAAGGCATGAGAGTGGATGATTGCAGGTTTACCTCGTGGAAATGGCAGGCACAGCGGCCCTGAAGAAACTCCTTATAGCGGCCCATGGTGATGCTGAACGTGTCGATCGCCTCGTACCTGAGGCGTTTTGCACTTTCCAGAATGTTCTTGTTCACGCCATAGAGGTCCTGCACGCCATTCTAAAAGATGCAGACGGAATATAAGGTTTAACAGTACTGAAAATACTGCTGATATCCCTGACAAATAAAAATGCTTTTGTAAATATAAAACAAAAGGATCATTTCAATCTTCTGTCACATCTCTTTCCAAGCTTGTAGATCAGTAGTAGTGTGAAATATTTATTTTGATTGCTTATAACTGACATGAAGTTCGATGTATTAGATATGATGAAACTGTATTGCTATAAAATCAAATGAGATGGACAGAGTAAATACACTCGTACAAAAATGCTTGCAGCTAGAACATTTAAAATTTCTTCAGTTTCTCTTGATGTGGGGAACACTTATAGTTTCTGCGCAGAACTCTGCAACGGAAGGTTTCATGTACAAACCCTTTAGAGAGCTAAGAACCCTTGAACTGCTGAGTACTGAATAAAACAGGGGATTTAAACATGAATAAACTAGCTATGAACATATGTGTAACCACTGTTCCTGTAGTTTTGAAACAAGAGACCAAAAAAATTTTTTTAACATACATACCATTATATCACTATGATTACATTTACCACTAGAAGTCATGATTTGCTAGAGCGTATTGCCATTTTTAGCTGACACGAGCTTCTTCAGCACTCACCAGAGAGAGCGAGTGAATGCCGTCCACTGGCAGATGAAACCCCATTCCTAACGACTTCACCACCACCATGATGTTCTGCAGCTTCTCTCTGGGAATGATTGAAACCAGTTACGTTACGCTAAAAGAACACAGCTGTAATATTTTAATATACCTTTCACTCAGCAGGCAGTGGCAGGGGATATTTTATTATGTTTTTATTAAGACAGAGTCTAGCTTTAGGATTTAGAGCGCTGCTGTAAGAAATGGTATTTGAATTACATATTATACGTCATTCTATCACTTTTCCACAAGCTGTATGCAGATCCAGTTATATTTACATCCGAGCACACAGTCAGGATCATTATATTTTATGTTTTAAAATAAAAATAAAAACAGCCAAGGCATAACTTTAACAGAACACATGCACTGGTAGAAGCAAACAGGCATGTGTGTGTGTGTGTGTTACCTCTCAAGGACCTGCTGCATGGTCCTCAGATGCTCCAGACTGAGCCACTGGACCCCTCCGGCAACCAGCACTGTCTGAGGGGAGTTTTCCAGAGGTCGTGACCTGCCATGGATGACAGTCAACAGTGCCAAAGGTTAAAGTTCAAAGCCACATCTGTGAGAGGTAATCATCAGCTCTTCATTGTTTATGAGCAAGTGTGTACAAGCTGGAGCAAGCACAAACACCATGTATTAACATTTTAAACTAATCGCTATTGTCAAGTGCATGTGTCTACCGAATAGAACGGAGAATTTGTTTGTGGATTTTTTTTGTGGAAAATCTAAAGATGTGTAGCACACAACATACAGTATATCTCTCTCTAAGACCTAACTTCCTATCCAAGTGTACCTGCCTTTCATACACCCATTCATCTTTAATATTTTTCCTTATTTAATTATCATCCTGTGCCTTTTTATTTTATTTTCTACATGGCAGTAATACTGATTAAACTGCACTAAAACATTAGAAACTCCAAGTGTCTAAAAACAATGACTACCAACATGCATAAACTGATATGTAGTTAGTAATTTATCTGATTATTTCTGTTTCTGAAGTCTAAAATGTCCCATTTAACCCATCCTTACTGCAAAAGCAAACCTGTTCCACTGCTCAGTTCCTCATGCATACAAACACACTCGGTCATTCGTAGCATCTGTGCTGCATATCTTTCCCCTCCTCAAGTGCCCACATCTGTAGCTAGAAGAGTTCAGCAGCAGCAATCTTTTACACACCCCAATATCCTTCCTGATTACTTACACAGCTCACACCACACATGACACATGCTTACACTCGTATAGCCTCGTATAGCATTCACAACTTACAGCCCACAAACATCACACACACACACACACACACACTAATCATTCTGATTCTCTTATATTGCTTATACTGTTATACTAAAATTAAACATGGAGTTTAATTTCACCTCATACCACAGCACTGTTGCGTTCTCAATTCAGCAGCTCTAACTGTAGTAATTAAAATCACAGGTTCGTATTAATGTTGCCATTATAATATGTTTTTGTTTCTATAGTAACCGCTAATTCACAGGAACTTGGATGGTGGACACTCCACATAACTGAAGGGTTAAAATAAACGTATTTTAAAAATGTGCTCTTCTTTAACAAAGAAAACTGCAAAAGGTGTAGCTTTCTGTACGGTTGTGTTTAGTTAGCGTTAATGGAAGGAGTCTCCAGTGTCAGCAATTTATAAGAGTAAGTGAGTTTTCCATCAGGGAAATGGTTTCAGGATAAAGGACTTGGCCATTTCTTCCAGCTTATTGGTAACATGACAAGTGTATTAACTTGAAAGGGAAGGAATGACTGTTTATAGCTGCTATAACTTGGAATTAACTTGTTTCGACGTTAAATGTAGCATTAAACAGATAAAATGCATAAGTTTCTTTCTTTAAAAAAATAAAAAGAAATGTTGTTGGCAAATTTCTGTGGTAACAGGGGAATAAAACAGAACTTGCTGTTATCAGAGTGAGAACAGTACTCCTCTTTGCGTCAGGCCACATCACACCCCTCCGCTGTTGATTAGTTTATTTACATATTAAACTCAGCAGGTACATACATTCATTTAGACAACTGACTGAAAACCATTAACTATAATTAATGGGAAAAAAAACAGGTAGAAGTATGTAAATGAGAAATTAATTTACAAAAACTGATGAAAGATTTACCAGGATCCTAAATTAATCATCTAAACAAATGAAGTTAAATACAGTAAAGGTGAAGAAAACAACATGCAAAACTCTCATTTGCAAGGTAAGTATAGTACTTGGGAAAAAAAAAATCATATTATAAGTAATAATATAAAGAAAGTTTCAAGCCGATTTAAAAAAAAAAAAAAAAAAAAACTTCCCATGATTACTACTTTGTAATTTTTTTGTATTTTTTTCTTCAAATGGCAGAAATGAGTCACCATCAGTTAGTACCTGCTCATCGGTTGTATTAATCTACACACTGAATCACCACTCTATTTGCACAGACACCCAAACTGCAAGTTCATTAAGACAAACCTACAAAACATCATTTGAAAAACCTGTTAATACATCTGTTTTGATTATTATTTTTTTTTGTTGGTGTTATGAATTTTGCATATGTTTTAGGAAACCAGAGCATAAGAGCATTTAAATTTAGTTTATGGTCCATGTTTTACATGCTTGATAAGATATTACACAATGTAAAGTATTTGGACAAATGTTATTTCTCTCACATACATAAACATTCATAAACATTCACACACACACACCTTTCTATGAGCTGTTCCAGTGCTTGCTGGAAGGTGGGTCTCTGGTTCTTGTGTAGCCAGAACTGGGGGTAGTAGGAGTAGCTGATGAGCGTTCTGCCCTGGTTCAGATTGTGGTAGATGATGGTGTCATGAGCCTTGTCCCAATCCTCCAGTGTAGTGTTTACTCGCTCCATCAGGTAGTACATCATCCCCCGGTTAGTAGAATCACCGATGAACAGGACCTGAGGGAGAACAGGAATCACACAGTCACGCAATCACACCACAGGTGATAGAAACATCAACTGAGCCTTTTTTATTAGTGTTATTTTATAGATGTATCTCTATAGTTATAAAGACACCTTAGGAGTTAAACTGATTTATAACATTTATTTAGTAATGCAAAAAAATTTCACTCTCCAGAATGTATTTGCCAATTTATTCGCTGTCTCATTAAAGGAGTAGTCCAGTGTTTTTCCGCATAATCTCTCTCCATTTGTAGTGTGATTGTAAGAGAATTTACAGGAAAATTACAAGAGAGATTACAATAATTTGTTTACACATTTTCCTGTACAGAGAATAAGAATAGAAAGCCTCAGTACTTAAAACTTAGCTATAATGGAACTCTAAGGGCACTTGCAATTCCATGAATATACATTTAAAATACGTTGAAATTATTTTTCAGTAACAGCACATCCTGAACTGAAACGTCTGAACTCCATCGCCAATTTTTTTCTTAGTTAATGAACAACACGTCATACTTTATACACTCTATAGCCAGAAGTATGTGGACAGCTGACCACAGCATCCATAAGTGCTTGCTGAACATCCCATTCCGAAGGCATGGCATTCTGGGAAGGCTTTCCACTAGATTTATTAATTATCAATGCTGCCTTTCATCAAATTAAGGGTAAAAAAAATTCAGAAAATTGTAACAAATATGTGGAATTGACTTGTGAGACAGACTTGCATCATGACAGTGTGATGGATGTGCACACAGTTACACGCAAGTCAGCTTGGCAGGAACAGTGTGTGCCAGACCAAAGTCAACACACACACACACACACACACACACAATCACACACAATCACACACAATCACCATGGCATCGGAGACAAACAGTCCAGATCAAACTGAGAAATTCAAGCCAACACACACTTCTGCCACTTCTCCCCTCCGGTCCTCCCTCTCTCAGCCTGCTGCCGTGAATAAAGGAAATGAGGGATGAATGAAAGGAAAAAGAGAAGGAGGGAGCGAGTAAACAAGTGTGGCATTGTAAGGGTTTTCCACAAGCTGGTGGAGATCACAGCCTCTCAGCGGCAGTTCACATGTCCGTGGTGGACAAGCTGGAATGACGAATGCCAGCATTAATCACAAAAGATACACATGTGTGTGATGAAGACCAGCTCAAATTTCTGCTAAGTGTTGTATCCATGGTCATGGTCACACAACACACACTACAAACACTCAGAACAATGCACAGATTCATCTAACTAATCAATCCGCCGTCTCAAACACACAACTGTTACTCATTAAAAAGAAAAATTTTCTTCTGCCAAGCTAAAGCCATGAAATATTTTTTTTGTCTTTTTTCAATTTTTTTTTTTCAAATTTAAACAGAGACCATTTGGTACATACCAGTGACAGATCCACAGACACGTTCCATCACTCTTTAAATAAATAAATAAATAAATAAATAAATAAAAAGATAAATATTCACAATGTTATTTGATCACGTGACAAATATACAACACTTTAAAACAGTTTCTTTTTTTTCTGACTGAGACTATAAACAAACAAACAAACAAACGAAAACAAACAAACAAATAAATAGTCAAAGAAATCTAAATATTATATCATTGGTTGATTTTATTTATTTTATGATTATGATTATTTATATATTTATTTACTTATTTATTAATTCACTCATTTATTTGAAATACTATACTGGTTTAAAAAAAAACATTATGTATGTTGGCCTAGGAAATCTCTTTTCACGCACCATTTTCGTAAAATATATTTGTTTTCCTAAATAGTTAAAGTATGTTATTTAAACAGAAAACCCAAATTCTTTCTAGCCAAAAGCTAATTATTCATCTTTCTAGCTCAGGCTGCTTTTTAAAGAAATCCTGAACTAGCCCCAATGAGCCAATAATATTCTGTGGACTATTCATCTCCAAGACCCTGAGAGCTCTTTAACCGAGGACGTGTGTGTCACAGCTGATCTTGTGCCTCTTAAATCAGGAAGCGGAGGAGGAAAAGTCCTGCTGAGGAGCCGAGAGCCTGTAGTGTGCATGTAGAGAATCAGGACACAGGCTTTGGCTCGGAGGTCTGAACCTGCACTGCTTTTAATGTAATCATTTATGAGAGATCTTCTAAAAGATGGATGTGGAGAGATTCCAGATAACGTGTGGAGGAGATCAACTTGCCCTACGTCAGAATGGAAAGTAAAGCAGCTATAACTATAGCAGAAGAGAAGGAAAGAAGGAGATAGACGTCTCAATTCTTCTTTTGACCCTCCTACTAAATCATTCATTTTTCCTTCAATCTGGCCTCCAGAGACGTTCAGGATAACACTGTTCTTTAACTGTGTGCACTCTAAAGCTATCATTAGTGAAGCTGACTTTTTACACACGCCTGTGTAACTGATACCCCGAATAGCCGTACTTGGAAAACACACTTAAAGCTACATTGCTTATATTAGGCTGTATAAGCCATTGTGGAAATGTAAATATTTGGTATTTGGTACCACTTCATATTAATTCTAGCTTAATTATAGCTAATTAAGTCTATAAGTAGTGAATACAGCATTTATTGGACAACATTAGGACCTCATTAGTGTTTTTTAAAAATGTATGTTATGTTCTCATACTTTTTCCTTATATTGTAGCTGTTATCTGTTCCTCCTTAATAATTACGGTTTCTATATATTAATATAAACACTTTTAATTTGAGAAACTCACATATAAGATGAAAATCTCTCTGAATATCCATGCGTCATATATTTTATGTCTTCTTTAATATTTAAAACCTTTTTTTCCAGTGTATGCGTTCCTTACTGTCTTTCTACCAGCCTTAGCCTTTATATGTACTAAACACAAACAGTTAATATTTATCTAAAGAGCCACATCCTCTGTGCTGAAGACTTTCCTGTGCCAAAAAACTTACTGCTACGAAGTGCTGACACTGGAGACTCCTTCTAGAAATTGTTAAATAAGCCTTTTCTTACAGATCACCATAACAATCTTCTAAATTTCTTAGTTTGATGTGTTGTTCATATATCTGAATTTCTTACTGTTAAATTGTTGTAATAATCAATTAGATATTTCAATCCAATAAATTTTTGTTTATGTTTCAACGGATAATTTGCATTTTTGCCCAAAAATAAATTGTTACTATACAAAAATGGGTTAACAAAATATTTGCATTGATAATATATTTGTGATAATAATACTAATACTACTACTACTACTACTAATAATAATAATAATAATAATAATAATAATGTGTCCTTACATGATTGTGCTTAAATAAATTTAATAAATATGATGTAAACATACTCATCCTGAGTATTTCAAAATCCTTAATTACCAAAAAATCATGTGTGTGTGTGTCACTGAATAGCTGCTGTATTCATTACTGATATACACATACAGTATTAGCTGTGAGTTAATACCATGTGAGCCTTATACTGAAGTGTTATTACTGATTTCAGTTAAGAGGATGAAGTGATGGCATTACTTATCATCTTACCTTCTTGTCCATCATGCATCGCTGCAGCTGTGGCTGCTCCAATACAGGGTAGTAACAGCTGTCCGGTTGCCAGGCAACCTCCCGCCAATCACAGGTCCTGTTGTCTGAGCAGCTTAGGCATGGCACCACCCAGTGCCCTGTACACAACCATGGAGATTTTTACAGCCTGATCCATATCAGTAGATTTCCATTTAAACTATAGACCTTTCATTTATGCAGCTGGATAAATTAGTCATCATTATAAACTCGAGTTCCGGCATGTAAGCAACGTTTTAGTAAGCTGTGAGATGGATAAAACTAATGCGCTTTACTGTGCAGGGTCATGTTTTGGATAAAAGCATATGGGATTCATTTGGAATAGAAAAGGGATTGTAAATCTTGGTTCAGCTGAAAAAAAAAACTGCATTAATCATCATGACTGGACGAGAGCAAGCTGATAAATAAGGATATCTCCAGCCAAAGAGTATGATGACATTTACTCTAAGTGTAACAATGCATCAACTCTCACACACCAGCTTAAAATCCCCCTCCTGACCGTCTGTGGGACATTTGTTTTGTTTTTGTACAGTTTCACCAGATCCCTAGACTGGTCACAGTCACCAGTCATCAGTGATTCAAGGGTTAAGTAATCTCTCATTTACACTAAAACACACAAAAAGGTAACTGATTAAGGAAGACACTTTTTTCCCCCTAATAATTCCTAATATTTCCCTGTGTTGACATTACGCGATATTACACTGATGTTAAAAATACAATGAAAATGCACTTCGTAAAGAGTTTTGAGAAGTTGGTACCCCATCTGAAGAGAAATGAATTATACTTGTATTGATTTCTTTTTTTGATGTAACAAATATTCTTCAATGTAATTCTACTGCACATTAACTCAAAATCTAACCGAATCAATATCATTCATTTGTGCTAAGTTCTACAACAAAACCAGTCTTTTTTTTTTATTATTTAACAGAGCTCGAATCTGATTGGTCAGAAGGTGTTGATTAACAGTACTAGCAGACTGTAATTCAAATCACAGGTTTAATTCACTACCCTCTAATACATAATTTTTTTTTATAATATAATAACAACTAATTAAACAGGGCCTTGGTGAAGTTTTCTGTAAGGAGATGTTTTATTTAAGTCTCCAGTGTCAGAGGTAAAGCTGTAAGTTTTACACCATGGGAAAGAGTTCGCGCTTTGCAGTTAGTAACAAGCTTGTTTCTCAGTAACAGGCTGTATTTCTTCTGTCTAATTAACTTAAAGAGAAAGTGAGGGAACAACTGTTTATAGCTGCTGTAACATAAGTGATAACAGGAACTAACTTCTTTTGCAGATGTTCCGCAACATTAAATGTAACTGTAAACAGATAACAGATACAATGTGTAATATAGCTTTGGCAAATTGCTGTGCTATAAGAGGAGTAAAACACATCAGGAACTGAAAAATAATGAACTTTCCATAGGGTGGGGGTCTGTTATTATTCGATTCATTTTTATTTGAATAGTGCCTTTGGATTATAAACTATTATTAGTCTTTCATCTGAGTGTACATAACCAATATTTTTATATTAAGCATTTGCTTAGCACAGAACAGTTTACTCTTGAGGATACTACACCTACTGTATGTTCAGTCTGCAAACATAACTAGAAATTATTTTCCACAACTTGCCCCAGCGTCAAACTCATACATCATTTTGGAGGGAGGAAATAGACCAAGATCATATCTCTAGGAAAGCATTTGCACCACCTGGTTTATCGACATTTGAGTTATAGATGTGCGCATAGCTACGATAGGACTGTAGATCAACAATTACCAAAGGGAGTTGTGTCCTACAGTGTACTGTGTCACAGAAAGTTGCCTCAACTCACCAGGTTCATCTCCTGAAGAGCAAGGCTGAGATGATTTGAGCTCAGAAACAGGCTCCAGGCCACAGGGTTGATCAGGTCTGACCACCAGGCCACAGTCCTGCATGCGAGACAGAAACCCACTGTGAGAACTGCATGAGAAGTGAGATGAAGCGAACCCAATGTTTACTTGACTGAAGACAATAAAACACATACATCTTAGTGAAAGTAAACTCAGTGAGGTTGATTTTTCCATGTGGATTTTCCCACTCTAGGGTTCCCTCTCCTTCTCTCTTCCTCTGTACTAAATCAAAGCAGGTTAACACCACTGCCTGCCCTGCTACAGCCTTGCCAGCCATCTGGGGTCAGAGGTCAAACTAACTGAAGAGTATCGAGGAGGCCGATGTGACCTCCGCAGGCCCCAGTGGGAGCCATCAGGTCTGGTTCTCCTACTGAGAACCGATCTCCCTCTTACCCCCACTACCCACCCTGCCTTCGCCCACTGCGCTTTACACAGAGGCTTCACACGGCCGCGTCACATTCCCCATCGAGCCGCCGCTGCTCTCAACAAAGTGCCACAAGACAACTTAACAGGGATTT
The DNA here is from genome assembly GCA_037576675.1 of Pangasius sanitwongsei. Classification (NCBI taxonomy): domain Eukaryota; kingdom Metazoa; phylum Chordata; class Actinopteri; order Siluriformes; family Pangasiidae; genus Pangasius; species Pangasius sanitwongsei. The sequence goes on along the minus strand of CM075020.1, from coordinate 6,756,045 downwards.
TCTTGTTCATACCTGCGGTCAGTGTATCCGCACAAACACGGGCGGGCTTTTTGATTCAGCGCAGGGCCGCATAAATCAGCGTACTCGGGCGGCGGAAACTGATCGGCGCTTTTCTTCTGCGCACCCGCCCAGAAACCTCGCACCCTCGCGCTAAAGAAAAACGTTTGTAATTACAGGACATTTAGAGATGGATCATTTTTCTTTCTTCTTCTCCCCATGTGTCACTCTGCGAGAAAAGGAGGTCAGGTTCATTCAGCTGGGCTGAAAACAGACCGACAGGGAGAGCCAGTAATGTGCCCTAGACTGAGAAAGTGAGAATACTAGACCCCAAGAAATCAGAAATAAATGTGACACATCTCACACTGGACACTAAGTAGAAATTATTTTTAAAATAATTATAAAGTAACCATTAAGTGGATTAGATTAGAAAATACAGTAGAAAGAAGTAATAGCATTAAAAAGTAATTAGGATTATAATAAGGAATTGGGTAACTGGGAATCGTAGCTATATATATATATATATATATATATATATATATATATATATATATATATATATATATATAGTTAATACACTTAATACATATAAACATAAAAACATCCTCATAAAATGTCAAATGATAGAATAAATATATAACTAGAGAAAAGCTAAATTAAAAAGATTTCCTTTGTGCATATGCGTGTGTGCATATGGTAGCTATTCATGTCTATTACAGTACTGTAATCTCCAGTGATCAAAGCGTGGGCCTAAGCCGCGCCGATAGAGCCGTCCGGATTACCCTCCCATATCCTCCATTAGATCAGTTGCCACAGTGGCACCTACTTCAGGAACAGCCTGAATAAAACCCTCAACACTCCTCAACAGCCCTCCAGCCAGCCCTTATCCCTCAGAGTCCATTCTTCAAGAGAGCTCTCAGAGAAAAGTCCACCTGGGCTATAATAAGCTTGTTTAAAGGACAAAACATTGATCAGTGGCTGCTGCGGGATGAAAGAAATGAAAGCAACACACAAGAGATCAGAAAGCATTTGTCCTAAAGCAGACAAAGAATCAAGAAGGATCTAGTATTTTGTATATTAGCAAATAATCGAAATAATGATCCAGGCATGAGTGGAGAAAATCATTTTATATATATACAGTAATAGCTAAGACACGTTACTTAGCACACTGCAACATTACCCCAAAACCAGTCATATTAACCTTTGCTCATAAGTCACGATATCGATGATGCTAAATTGTCAAGGATTTTTTGATATTTCAAAAGTTGCCATGGAGATGAAAGCAATTAACATGACATGCTGTGCAAACAGGAAATCTGGCCTAATTCCACTGTGCTTTTTGCAATGTGGCTCACGTGTATTTCAGTGACGTGGCATAATAACATCCACCAGCCAATACTGGCTCATGAAAAAGACATTGCTACACCCTTGGTGCTTGGACCCGCTAATTGCTGCTTGCTGCTGACTTCTATTTATTGTGTTTGTGGTTTATTCTTTTATTTTTACTGTTAAATGAATTGTAACTGCTCACATAATTCAGTTTTGTTAAATTGCCAGGTGATTTTTTTCACTGCCAGGTGAAATAAAGTCATAAACTTGATCAATTTAATTAGCTAGATTATAAAAAAAAAAAAACACCATTTGATTAGCTTCATATTTTTCTTTACACTGTCCAAGATTAAATTACAGGTGAGCAAGTGGCCTCCAACATCCCAAACAAAGATTAGCACTGAAGAAATCACACTAGCTGATTGGAGCAGGTGCACAGCTGCCATTCTGGTCCATTTGTGGTCAAAGAGTGATGTGGCCTCACAAAGTGAATCCCATGTAATCCTTTAGAAAATAGGATTAGATAAAAAACTCAAACCTGTGATCTGATAGAACGGTGTATTGAGTCTAGGATTAAAGTTAATCCAGACTCTACAGAGGTAAGCCACTTTGCCTTCTAAAAGAGAGCAGCTGGAGAAAATGGCACCGAGTTAAAACTTGTCAGGTCTCTTTATAGAGAGAGAGAGCAGCAGGGTAGACAAAGGGGATTCGATTTCACTGTAATTGGACTAGCCGTGTTTTGTTTGGTCGAGACACTGGACACAGTCTAGTTTTGAGAAGGCTGTTGGTGGATCAAGAATGACAAGGCAGAAATGGTCAAAATTTGTCTGTAGAAGAAAGAGTACAAGAGTGGAAGTGCTGAAAATAAAAGGACTGGTAAGAACAAAAGGAAAATAGAGACGAAGAAATCTTAAGCATGGGATCCATTAACCATGGATTCAAACCAATAAAATTATATTCAAGTGATATTTTGAGCTTAAACCCTTTGGGACACGGTACAGTTGTATCTTTTCACACTATATTTTTTTTCAGACATGAAATGTTTTCTTAAGAAAACATTCCCCTTCAAAACATTAGTGTCAAAATTATTGGCACCTCTTTACTAATATTTCCTGGAGAGAATAACACCACTCAGCCTGTTCCTGGCAGGTTTTCATTGTTCCAGACTTTTGGCACTTTTGTTTTTTAAATGTTTTATCGACAAAGAGGGATGTTCTGGAGATATAAGCACTCTGATTTCTTCAAACATGAGAGTGTGTTTGCATTTATTTTGAAAAGACCTTAGGGGCATGCATAGTTTTGCCATTTTTTTTTCCTTCTGGAGAGAAAATAGTTTAGAAAGATTTTTAGAGGAGATGGTCACAGGGAGCCTGGAGCCTATCCAAGGGGACTCGGGGTACAAGGTGTGGGATACCCTGTACAGGGTGCCAACCCATCTCAGGGCACAATCGCACAATCACAATACGGACAATTTAGAGATGCTAATCAGCCTACAACGCATGTCTTTGAACTGGGGGAGGTTTCCCACACCTTGTACCCCGAGTCCCCTGGGATAGGCTCCAGGCTCCCTGCGACCCTGTGTAGCTTAAGCAGTACAGAAAACGGATGGATTGTAATGATTATTTCTAATAGCTGTTGTTGCCCGTAATTTGACAATAATTTTGAAGTTGACCATATACACTTACTAAAAAAGTAAACATTATGAAATTCATGGTGATTGTTCCTAGTGATACTACAGTGTTGTTTAATTCTCGATTGAGGTGTTGATTCATTTGGTGTAACAGTAGTGCCAGCTGTAATTCAAATCACAGGTTTATATTAATACTCGTTCCAGTACGTTATCATTTCTATAGTAAGAACTTACATGTATGGTGGACATTTTACATAAAAAATTTTAAAAAAAATATATATATATAATTCTTGATATGGTGAAATTTTCTGTGAGGAGACATTTATTTAGCATTTTTTTCATCTCCAATTTCAGGAAACAACTGTCTATGGATGCTATGATATAAGCGATAAGGGGAACTAACTATTTTGTGGATGTAACTATAAATAGAAAAAAGTATGATGTGTCATTTTCTTTTTTTAGATTCAATATATAATTTCATAAAAATGGAACAATAAAAAGACAGATATTTGCTTTTTTGATGGAATATTTTAAAAAATGTGAAAGAGAATTTTATTACTCAAAAGAGACTTTAAGACACTGTTAACAAAACCTTAACCACTTTAATTGAAAAATGAAGCTGATCTTATGAACAATCCTTTTTTTTGTGTCATCCTTTAATTAATAAAAAATTAGCATTGGCAAATCGGTGTTGTACAAGAGGAATGTAACACTGTGGGGTGGTAATGGTAACTCTGCTTCACGTTGGGCCACATCACACCATCCCATCAATGATTATTATCCTATAACAGCACACACTGTGCTGATTCATTCATCACATTTTGTGAATGTTCTCTCTATCACCCTGTGTGAATCCATGTTCGAAAATCTGTACATGGACCCATACGGGTTTGCGATCTCATTCCCAGTTAATACCTACAGAGACAGAGGAATCTGAGTAAGGGGTGCACTCTAAGAAATCCGTCAATCCTGAGACACAAGAGGAATAAAAGAATATGGACAATACTGACAAAACCAAATTATATCCATATGCTGTATCTTTCAGACACGTCACTATCAACTATCTTTTTTTGTTGTTGATTACTTCATGTATATAAAAGCACACATGGATACGATCAGCTGGGACAGATGCCAGGGATCATCATACCACTGAGATGGGAGCAGTGTTAAGGTCAACTGTTGTGGAGCTGGTCTCTCCAGGATTGCTCCTACTTGAATTTCTCTTACAGGAGGCTGAGAGAAATCAATGACAGCTAAACTCTAAGGAGGCATATGGAAGTAAGAAGATAACAACGCAGATCTGGCTAGATCAATGGCTTACACACAATCACTGACACAGCCATAATTACAGCATAACTACAGCACTCAGGGGAAAGTGGTGGAGAAGGAGCGAGGGATTACTACAGGAGCGCAGCAAAAAGGAGGAATATGAGCCTACTTGCATGTATATCGCACAGACCACTCGCACAGACCATGTGAGTAAGACAAAGAGGATAGAAAAGCAGAACAAAAGTCTGTTTTGTTTTTAGTAAATCATGGTGACTTGACTTGTGGGGTCCTGAAGACTTTTTTTCAAAGGCGCTCATCAGAAGTCGTTCATGAGACGTGATAAATTTGAAAGAGTGGTGAAATGTGTTCAGGTCCAGCTGCCTTTACTGTTATTAGACATAAAGAAAGACAAACTTCAAGTCAAGCTGCAGACAGATTTGGATAGTAATATAGAAGTGGATGGATAGATGGTTGGATGAATGGATGGATGGATGGAAGGATGGTGGAAATAGGAGTTTTATAGTTATTAGAATGTGTTCTCAGAGAAGAGGGAACCACGACAGGTCTAGTTAGCTGACCAGTTTCTGCTCTGAGAACAGATTTCACTGAAACTTGTATGTGTTGGGTAGATGGGTGGATGGATGGATGGATGGATGGATGGGTAGATGGATGGTGAAACTGGGTGGGTGAAACTTCTGACATTTGCTGCAATCGGGCAAGACAAAAGTTGATGGAAGCTAGGTCACCTGAGGGGGGTAATAGCTAAGACCTCTCGTTGTATGATCAGCTCACAGAGTCCAATTCCAGCACAGATCAAAGCATGTACAATTAGATTAACTTGGGCACTTTGCAACATACAGTATTTTAGCCATCTAAGCTGATTTCATTCCAAATAGAGTGAAAGAACACCTAACAGACATGCAATAATATACAGCCAGAAGTCATGCAGGGAAAGAAAACGAGAGATTTCATAAGCTTTATACACCAAAATGTCTTACTGCCTTCCATGCATTCACATGTGCCATAACCAGTTCTAGGAATACATAGTATATTTACACAGAATAAAAATAAAGAAATTGAAAGTCAGTGTCATTTCAAGCACATATAATACGTAATTAATAAAACACTTGGGGGAGTGTTGTTATAGGAAAATAATCAACAACAGGGTGGTGTGACGTCGGCCTGACGTGGAGTTAGTGTTATCACACCAAAATTGAATTCTTTTCTTAAAACAGCATATCCTGACGTGTTTTATTCCTCTTACATCAAAGCAATTTGTCAACAATAACAATTACGTATGTTACATATGTTTTATCTGTTTATGATCAATTTTGCTGAACATCCATGAGACAAGTTCGTCCCTGTTTTTGCTTACATAATAGCGGCTATATACAGTTGTTCCCTCACCTTCAGCCTCTTTTTTTTCCTCTCTCTTGATGCTAATAAGACAAAAATACTCTCCCATGGTAGAAAACTTACTGACAATTACAAAGCTCTTACAAGGACACTGGACAGTCCTTCCATAAATGATAAATAAACATTTACCTTCCAGAAAGCTTCAGCATATCAACACATCCATTTTACTTTGTTAAATAACAATACTTTTTAATCCATTTATTATTATAATTAGATTACATGGAAGTAACCTACTGTAGAAACAGCAACATATTAGAAACAATAACGCATTAAAATAAATGATTTGAACTGTAGGCAGCAGCACTATCATCAGAGCTGCTGTTACAGAACGTTAATCAACACCTTCTTCTTCTAATTCTCAGTCAGATTTGAGAATTTAACCATGTTCTGTTACAAAGAAAAAAAAACTATACACACACACACACACACTCACACAAAAACCTCAGCTGTTAAACTTTCTCTCCAGTTAGCCCACCCACACACACACACACACACACACACACACACTCGTGACTGTGTAGCAATGCACAGCTCGAATCCCATCATCAAGTTCGCCGATGACACGACCGTGGTGGGTCTCATTAGCGAGACCAATGAGCCAGCATACAGGGAGGAGGTGCGGCGGCTAATGGACTGGTGCAGAGCCAACGACCTGTCTTTGAACGTGGACAAACCAAAAGAGATGGTTGTGGACTGGCTGTTGACTGGCTGTTGATGGTTGTTGAGCAAACATCGATGGCTCCTCTGTGGAGATCGTCAAGAGCACCAAATTCTTTGGTGTTCACCTGGTGGAGAACCTCACCTGGTCCCTCGACAGCAGCGTCCCTATTTTCTGTCCATATATAGTATAAACTTATCTGCTGAATACAATGTCATAGTATGTTACGTTTACAGAACTGTATACTGGTCGGCACTGCACTGCCTCTTACTGTGCCTATTGTCCTGTCTTGTGCTGTTTGCCCACTGTTTGCATGAGCACTTTATGTAGTAATGTATAGTCGCATGTAGTTCTGTGTTGTTTTACGCAGCACCATGGTCCTGGAGGAACGTTATTTCATTTCACTGTGTACTGTACTAGCTGTATATAGTTGAAATGACAATAAAGCCACTTGACTTGACACGACACACGCACACACACTCTCACTTCAGCTATCAGTACACTTTGGTACACTCTCACGGAGGAGGGACACGGAAGCAAACATTTGTCACTCTGGAATGCTTTGTGAGATTTTTACGCGGTGTCGGGGACATGTAGGACAGAGTTGATCCGCACCGCGACTAAGCTGCTGAGACCCAAATCACACACTTCAGAGGATTCAGACTTGTACCACATCCAGTCTGTAATCACCTGCAGTCCTTGACGTGAGAGAGCTTACATGACATCATTCAGGCTTTTTTCCTACAAAATCATTAGTTCTCGGTTGATGACAGACCAGAGAGCTAATGACAGAGTCCTGTTTCCTCACTGAACCACAGCTGTGTTGATGAAGACTGAGATCACTCCAGATTATGTTCTCCATGCAGTTCCTGGCAGCACGCAGGCTGTTCTGTGTCAATACTATACAACCTGATTACTTCAGAGATCCGCTAATTTCATCATCATGTCTCTGTCGAGTTTTATTAGACAATGTGGGTACCAGATAAAGACTGAGGCCTTCATGACACTCAGCAGAAACACAGCAGTCATTCATGAATGTACACAATATACGGATGTATATATATTATTCATGTGCATGAAAGTGTGTTTATGTGTTTCCAATCCTTGAGGACACACTGTACAATGAAATTTGGAGTTTTCCCTGCTAATGCACCTATTTTTACTCAATAGCAACTGCAAGGCCCTTCAAAAATTGAATTACTGTATATGTCGCATGCAAAAAAAAAAAAATAATAATCCCATAAAGTTGATTACTGTCCCAACACTTCCCGAAGTGTATTTTTTTCCTCTTATATCACAGCAATTTGCAAACAATTACTTCTTATTTATTTATTAAAGAAAGATGAATCATATATTTTATCTGATTATGTTGGGGAACACCCTCAAAACAAGTAAGCTCCTGTTATAACAGTTATAAACAGTGGCTCCATCACTTTCTCTTGACGGTAATCAAACAGAAGAATGGAGCTCTTTACAGAAAAACCGTACTGCACAAAATCCTTTGTTCTGAAGACTTTTCCATGAAGGAAAACTGCTGACACTGGAGACTCCTTCTACAACTGTTAACTAAATGTCTCCTCCCAGAAAACTTTACTATATCAGTGGTTAGACATTGTGTTTGTTAAATAACAATACATTTTGTTCATCTGTTTATTATTAGCCTTAGATTACTGTATGTGGAGCATCCATACAATTCTTATGAATGAGCCTTTACTATAGACACGATGATATATTAGAATGAGCATATTCATTTAAGCCTAGCTGTTACATTACAGCCAGCACTACATTCAGAGCCGCTGTTAGAGAACATAAAATTAACACCTTCTGACCAACCAGATTTGAGAATTTAACAGCAGTGGTGGATAAAAGAAATATTAGAAATAGGCACTAAAGCTTAGGAAAGTTACAGGCCCAACAATGAGATAAACACTACATCATAAAGAAAGTGGTTGTAGTATAAAATGTGTAGGGACTTACTACATATTCAGGCTATCAGAAGACATTGCAGCGTGGGAATACAAATGACCCATGTTACCTGATGTACAAAAACTATTTGAATTTATATAATTTATGCCACACTCTATTTTCTTTTTTTTTACCCCAACAGCCTCTTATCGGAGTTGCTCTTTTTCTGTGTGATTGTCTAGGCTTTCAAAATTGACGTTTGGCATTATTAGTACGCAAATCCATTCAGATGCTAAATATTTCAAGTAAAATTCAAAACTGAAATCGACAGCCCTACTATACCTTGAAATATTTACTAAAAGTGAAAAACCGACTGACAGAACAGAGATGATTTCAAGTCTGACTGAACATTGCTAGATCTTCTACTTACTGGGGAAGGGATTAGGAAAAACACAGAATTATTTTGGCTAAATCTGATACGGGAGGGCTGATTAGTTCAGAACCGGAGACTGAACAAGAGCCAGACCACCTAATAGCTTAACATATTGATTTCAAACAGACACACACACACACACACACACACAAATACACACAAACACACACACATATAACATGAGGTTTTATTTTGGAAACTACTCTACCGTACAATGCCTGTCATGCTGCAGGCTACAAGACAATGTAAATAGCTGATCTGCTGAGAGATCTATATTCCTATTTATGTGTCACTGTAAGATCCACACACACATACAGACACACAGACACACAGACACACACACATTTAGTCATGCTGTTTTATTCAATGCCAAAACTTCATGTTAATGAGATTCTGGCTTTGGTCTGGTGATGAATCCTTGAACATCAATATTCTAAAACTTATCTATTTCTACTACAGAGAAATTGCACATCCGGTAGCCAGAACATTACCTGTTTCCGTTTATACGCACACCTCAACCAGTGTTTACAAAGCCACCAGAGTGGATATCTTGTTTTCAGCCTGAGGATGTGTGTGGTTGAATAAAAGAAGTAAACTCCACATGTGTGGAAGAGTAAAAATGTTCCACTTCTCCTTCATCATGCTCTACAGCTCCGGCTCTCTGCACCGATTCCAGATGTGTAAAGCTTGCCAGCTTGTTCTCCAATTCTAGACCTGGCACGGACTGGCCTCCAATCAGACATGCAGCGCCACGGAAATGTAAGAAGTGCTCGGAAATGCTCACAGAAAATTACGCACATGGACGAAAATGAATGTAAAGTCGCCCAGCATAACAACAACAACACCAGCACCACCAACAATACCAACAACAACAACAACATTAACACCAACATCAACAACACCAGCACCACCACCACCAACAACAACAACAACACTAACACCACCATCACCAACAATAGCTACAACAATATCAACACTAACAGCAGCAACAGCACCTCCTCCACCACTAACAAGACCGACGACAACACCACAATCACCAACAACACCAACAACATGAACACCACTACCAACAACAACAGCTACAGCAACCATGACACCACCAACACCACCACCAACACCAACATGGTCTCCCTCTTTTCTAAATATGTAAATTATAAAAATTCATTGTTACATTCATACTGCTTTGAAATAATGCATAATAAATGCATTTATGTACAATATAAATATATAATAATCATTTTAAGCAACTAGGTAGGTACTTGTTTGTTTATTTATTTGTTTGTTTGTTTGTTTATGTGTATGTAGCATACACCATACAGTATATATAGTACATGCATCATAGTGTATATAAACTTCAGTGCAAAATAAAAATGTAAATATTTTACACTTTGTCTAAAAAAAAAAAAAAAAAAAATCCATGAAAATAAAAATGAAATTTGGGATTTGGTTGTAGGACATGACAAGGCAATGATTCAGAACATAAGACAAAATAAAGAAGAAGAATAAACCTCGGTCTGCAGACATGATGTAAAGAATGTAGAAAGAGAGATGAAAACTTTTTGAACTTTTAATTTTTTTTTTACTATTATTATTTTAACTTGCACCATTTTGTAAACCAAACACACGGAATGTTTTGTTGGCATAAAATAAATTTCTTTGTTTCCTTCATTTTGTCTTAAGAGTACACAGACTTTTCCAGTCAGCTGTACATTAAGAGAGGGCATGTAGAATTTCCTAAACTTTAATTTATAAACTAAAAAAAAACACCTATTGTAATTGTGCATGAAGTAACAACTAAAAGGCAATTTGTCCAGGTTTCATAGAAAAAAAGAACACTCTACGGGTTCTTCAGTGGTATTTTGCATAGTTATTTCTCCTTTTTTGTAAGAGTATACAGGTAAACATTTGTTGTGGGTGGCCACTGCCGGTTTTGTGGGTGGCATACATCTTTTTCATGTTTTTCGCTGTCGCACTCTTTCTCACTCTGACCCGAGCTCACGCACAGATCAAATCTGACTGACTTCATGCACTGCACCCCAGATCACGTGCACACACTGGCTCAGCTCACAATCCCCTCACAATTCCATACACCATCCTGACAGACCAGAGACCCACAACAGAGACCAGTCTGCGTGTGTTTATAAACAGCTAGACAAAGTAAAGGAAAATCTGGTAGCTTTGTTATACTATAGGGGACATTTATTTATTTTTGTCGGCATGCTCTGACTCCACTTGTCCTTGCAAATCAATACAAAGTTCTTCTGATTGATCAGCTTCATCCTGTGGCGAAACACATGGAAACACTAATGGGTGTGGTCACTTCCAGGATGACCCCGCCCCCATCCACAGGGCACACGGGCTCACTGAATGACTTGATGAGGATGAAAATGATGTAATTGATATGCTATGGTCTTCACGGTCACCAGATCTCAACTCAGCTGATCACCTATGAGAGACTTTTGAGTGACATGTTAGACAGCATCCTCAGAGCACCAACCGAGGGAATATCTTTTGGAAAAATGCCGATCATCTGTCCAGTACAGTTCCAGAGATGTATAGAATCAATGCCAAAGTTCATTGAAGGTGTGCTGGCAACTCGTATTGGCGCAACACCTTACTAAGACCCTTAATGTTGTTTTTTCCTTTAAATTGTCACCCGTCTATACAGTATATGTGTGTATGAGTGAGACAAAAAGTTGTAGTCAGTATGCTCATTTCTCTTGCTCATTTATCTTTCACCCTTTTATCCTGTGCATTCTGTCCATTTCCATTTCGGATGTGAAATGCACAGCAGGGGAAGTCATGTGTTTAGGAGAGAGAGAGAGCGAGAGAGAGAGAGACAAAGAGTTGAGGAGGAAAGACCACATGCCAGTTTCTGCACACACATTAATCATGATCCTAAAGTTGCCCTGTCATCACCTGTCTGAAACTGAAGAAAAAAAGGTGGAAAATTTTGCAGAAAACAGCAAAAAGTTGCACAAACATGCACTCACATGGGTAAGATTGGCTGTGAAAGCCAAACTTTAGGTACATACGTGTGCAAAATGCTTAACAGCCCTAACAGAAAAGAGACACATTTAAGAAAATGAGGTGAGAAATTCCAGTCCTGAAAAGCCAGATCATGCCACAGGGTAATGTTTTCCCTCAAGCCAATGATCATCTAATTAACCAGAGCTGGCGCTGAGCTGGGGTGTGGAAGAGAAGAAAAACACTGCGAGTGTAGTGTCTATTTTAGCCTGCTAGCAAATCAGCTGATTATTGCTTCTTACAATACACACAGTTGCACACTCCACAAAAATGGATTATAAACATGTGTAGTTCTTGATATGTTCTTGATAAGTTTTCTGTTTGTTATTTAGCATATAAAATAATAGCATGTTATATAATGTCTTCATTCCAACACATTATTTATTAAAAGTAATCAAAAAAGATTAAGAAAATTTTGATTAACGTTTATAGAAAAGTTAAGGTGCAAATAAGAGTGCAAAAAAGAAAGAGAAAATAATGTGGTTTTTTTTTCTTTTAACATTGAAAAATGTAAAATCATTGATACATTTCCATGGCCAAGATTTATGCAGGGATAAACGGTCGACTACTGGAAAAGTCTGGTTAAAGCTGGATTTCAGGATATGAGACTCTGCATTTTTGTTTGTTCGCTAGCTAACAACAACCAAGCTAGTTAGTGAACTAACGTCAGCCGCTAGCAGAGTGGCTACGAACAAGGAGTTTTCTACAGAGAGGGAAATTTAGAGCTATGGCTCAGGTCCGCTTAAATTTTGTTCACTTGTAATTTGCAGCGAGGACATTCTGTCTAATAGAAATCCCTTTAAGAAATAACAATGTAGTTTAGTAGTTAGGATGCTCCTTTAAATAACTGACGCTCCAGTAAGAACCCTAAGAGACATGGGTTCTCACGTGGGGCACAAGCTACACGTTACAAAATTCTTCTATTAGTTATGCACGGTGACTCTACAACCTTTCACACCCTCAGTATTATACACTGTGGACTTCTGAATCTTAGCACCATCAGCCACACAACTCTGCCATCTCCTAGCAAAGAAATAGAAAATATCCTCCTTATATACTGTAAATACTGTAAGTCTAGCTGGAAAGCACAGCTGTGTATAATTTACTATCTGTAAATGACACACTGCATCAAATTTGCTGTTCAGCATTAACTGCTAATAAGGCCAGTGAAAACAACACTGTGGATGCTTGTTCTCCGGCCCTGACTCTCTGGACTGAGGAGAACAGAAGGAATGTTTGTGAGGGAATGTTTTTAGCACCCATGAGAGGCACACAGCAGTCTTTTTCACCACCGGCTGAAGAGGAATTCCCAGCTGCCGCACTTCAAAGCTTCACTGAGTGGACGGCAGTGAGAGGACTTAAATCCTCCCAATAACATGAGGAAGTGAGCGCTTTACTCCCCATCACCACACTGATGCGTGTGCACACACACACACACACACACACACACACGGGAGGAGGTTGAAGATTAGACGAGATGTCTGAAGCTGTCGCAAAGTTGGCTTCATTTAAAAAACACTCAATGAAATGAGTTATGTTCGCTGACATCTGAAAAGCGGCCACACAGTATGGAACAGTGGCACCGACGTATCAGTGTGAGGAGAAACACAGAAGCTTGGTGAGGAACCTGGATGCTGAGCTTGTGTACATTTCTGAGGGCTTTACACTAAAAATAAAAATATTACTTGGTAACACTTAATTATAACATCATCTTATGAAATGTTCATAAATTAATAAGTTCAATAATTAATGGTAGCATTAAACAGTCAGCAAAAATGCATTACAGTTAATAAAAGGTAATGCTTGATAATGATAGCACCTTCTACAGTGTTCATAAACTATGAAAAAAATAACGTGTTACATAAGGAATAACACAATTACATTACATGCTGTTATAGAAAAATATCAACAACTCTGAAGTTGAATATTTTCAATAACAGCTCATTTTAAAGTGCTTTATTCTTCTAATAGCACAGCAACATTTTTTTATTTATTAAAGAACATCATGTCGTACAGTTTTTCTGTTTATAATGTTTTATGTTGTGGGACTTCTGTGAAACAAGTTAGTTCCTGTTATCCTTTACATTGCAGCAGCTATAAACAGTCACTCCCTTATCAGCCTCTCTTTTTTCTCTCTTGGAGTCACGAAAAAAAAAAAAGTCACTTTTCATGTTACCAAATAACCAGGTACAGGTTACTTTTAAGTGCTGACACTGGAGACTCCTTCCAAAAAAGCTAATCAAAAGTCTCCTCACAGAAAACTTCATTATATTGACAATTACACACAATTTTACACAATCCTTTTTTTTTTCTCCTGTATAAGTTGTTACTATAGAAACAATAATGTCTTAGAATTTGTGCATTAATATTAACCTTTCATTTGAATTACAGTCAGAACTACTGTCAGAGCTGCTGTTATAGAAAAGTAATCAACACCTTCTGGCCAATCAGAATTGAGAATTCAGTGCTGATAGATGTTATATAATAAAAACATGATTATAAACCATTTGGGCAAATTGATATACAGTATCTTTAATTAATAATTTAACATTAAATAGAAAGGAGGAAATGTTTAATCTCCTGTTTCCAAGTTGGACAGGATCCACAATATTTCAGAAGTCAATCCTCACATAATTTATTACAATATCGATATTATATCAGCACATTGCCAAGGCGTAATAGGTCATCAGCATGTTATAAGGTAGGGTTATTATACAGCATTGCTCCTTCTCTTTGCTCCAATATGTAATGAGCTGTTTGACACAGTAGCTTACCATTGCTTTTTTTCATAGTACTTTTTATAATTATAAAAAGACACCTGAAGGTGCATGAAGGCTTGAAAAAAAGCACATGGCAGGTGCTGTGTTTGTTCTGTGTATCCCAGAGGGGGTGGTTTATATGGTAAACTCACACACTCTCCTCCACTGTGTCCTGCTGCTTACACATTCTACTCCATATGCACTAATGTCTCCATAGGGTAAAGGCATTAACACAGTGAGAGCATCTGTGTGTGTTTGCACAAGGGGTGTGAGCACTGGGGGTGTGGGGGGAGTAGGGGGATGGATTTAGTCCTGCAAGCTGAAGACTTGTTAATCACATTAACATCTATATAGATATATAAAGGTACGTGGATATATGAAAGGTTACTGAGAATGCGTATATATGTTTCAGCACCTTGTGGTTTGGAGTAAGAAGAGTTTGCATGCCTGCCCCACTACACCATGCTTGTTCGGCTTATTAAAAAAAAAAATCAAATTGCCCCCAACATCCCAGCAAGCTTTCCCCCATTAGCCTGACAATTTCCTCGGCCAGGCTCCCAGACACATGAGAACACTTCAAAGAACCCCAGGGTGAATGGACTCAGTGTTTTTGGGGGGCCCCTGGTGGTCCAAATTCTCCCCTCCCCATCTAAATGAACCCAGTCTGGGCATCTCACTGACCCATGGATAGAGGAAAGAGAAGGAGATGAGGAGAATAGGAGAAGAGACCAGATGACAGAGAAGATGGTGGCTAGAAGAAAAGGCACAGGTGTTTCTGGTGAAAGTTTGCAGTTAACAACTGCTGCTGTAATTGTTAAAAAAAAACTCTTATTCACAATCTGCACATCCTTTCAACACACTTAGTACTGTTTTTCTTTACTCTTCTTCCTGTATACTTGTATACTGTAATGATTTCTAAACCTGCTATCCGGTGTCACCCAGAAGAGGATGGGTTCCCTTTTGAGTTCCTTTCTTGCCACTGTCTTTTGTTCTTTACGGGCCGAATTCAGAGTTGAGTTATATTTACTTAAAACAGAGACGTATATCAGTTATGCAAAATTTTGACTTTGAACTTAGGCCCCATTTACCTTGGGGCTGCACTGAGTTGTACTCACGAGTGATTGTTGGAGCGTGGTAAAGAAAAACGGCAAACTAATTAAGATGTGCTGGATCAAGTGCTATTCTATAAGCTGCCAAATAATGAGGGTGGAATCCAATTATACCAATTTTGTAAGGATTAGTGTGATAATAACAATTAGGAATAATCATGAAACAATATATTGGTAATATATTAGACTCCTAATAGATGATTATTTCAATGCTTGCCATCTTCTCAATCATAAATCATCATCTTAGTCTTTTATTTATTTATTTATTTTAATTGTCACTTGCTTTTATGTTACATCAAAATCCTTTGGCAAAGAAAATACTATTTCCTTCTTCAGTCCACAGTTTCTATGCATGATTTTTTTTTTTCCATGTTCAATGGAAAATGTATGTTTTTAAAGGTAGCGTTCTAAACACTGGGGAAAAGAACAGTCTCAGGAAATTTTACTCAAGAGTTGTGAACTACATGCAGGTACTGTCCATAATCTGAATGGGGAGCCGAGAAAATCAACTTAAGCATGTGCGTAACCCAATGCTGAATACATGAACATTTCCCTGCATAAATATTACTTTTGGACTGATGTGGAATCAGGCCCTATGAATCTGAATCTACATCCAGATTTCTGTAAAGCTGCTTTGTAACAGCGTCTGTTGTTAAAAGTGCTATAGAAATAAAAAGTAAATTTAATTTAATTTAATCTAATATAGAGTCTACAATGTTAGCGTCAGGGATTGGCTCTGGATGATTTAAAAAAAGTTCATTGGACAAACTGGTGTGTTGACAGATACTAATAAGAAAGATCACATGGAGATTTTGTTTTGGAATTTCTTGAAGCGGAACATTGAGATACTGCAGTGTTTGCTTTGTGGTTGCCATGTTTGCCATGTACTAATCAGCGCTTCATCATACATTGGGAATCGAACCATGTGAGCAAGAGGAAGTCTGGATAATATTCCAGTTTGCTGATGGAAACATGAAACACTTGTCCCTCTCTCTTCTTCTCCTCTCTGTCCCTGCAGTTGGGGTCAAACAAACCAGGTTTGAAAAGTGAGCCATTTGTCAGTACATCAAGCATATGTCAATTGCCATGCAGAGAAAATCCCAAATCCTAATGGACCATTACATCTTGGAGGAGTTGTATAAGTTTTGGCGATGTGGCTCTATTGATATAACAGGACCTCATCTGGGTCTTCATGGTGCCAAGCTGATACACAATAGTTTCCTCTCTTATTATAGACTGCACAGATGAGGGAAGAGGTTGGGGAAGTGAGGGTCGTTTGACTAATGACTACACCATACGTGGGTTCTGGCTGCACTCAAAAGAATCAGAGATGGGAAAGCTTTCAGCTTCTAAATGGGGCAATGAGAGTCTCACAGCTGCTGGAGGCTAACGACAATGCTGGTTAGTCCAATCACATATGGACCATAGGGTTAGGCTATGGGATGTTTGTTTCCTGCTGTGCGGCTTTGATGGAAGCCTGTGATGGCAGACTTATAGAGGGATCAGAGGACGAGAGGTGGAGTAAGAGAGCTGAGAGAGGACGAGAAGGTCGACAAGACTTGGCTTCAAAAGAATTCTTCAGTTCTGCCACCTTGGCACCTGTGTCCCGTGCGTATTTTATTATGGTTCGAGTCCTGTGGTAATGTTTATGTAATGCTAAAAAGATGAATATCTGGCAGCAACGAGATATAAAAAGTGTATGTGTTTGGATAGTGGTGAAAGGATGTCTGCAGCACAGCTGGAAACACACAATATGAATGTGGGGCAATCAGAGCAATACCCTAACACAGGACAGGAGGAAAGAATTCATCTTCGGGTCTTGTATTCCCTGAAGACCCTCATGCCTTTGCACATCTTGGCCTATGTGTGTGCATCAATAAGAGAAAATATACAAAACTGTTTAAGGTTAAAAGTATTAAAAAAAATTGTTTTCTTCCCAAAAGCAATTTTGTCTGTCAAAATGTGACAGCGGACTCAAAGAAAGAGTTGGGACAAGACAAGGAGGTAGAGTGAGAAGAACCAGAGATGTACTCAATCATTCATCTCCGGTAACTGCTGTATCTTAGTCAGTGTTGCAGAGGATCTGGAGCCTATCCCAGGAAAACCTGGCACAAAGCGGAAGAATTTACCCCAGATTGGTCACTAATCCATCTCACACTCACATTAATTCAAGCCTATAGTCAATTTAGTGTAGCCAATTTGCCAACCTGCATGTCTCTCGGAGGTGGGAGGAAACTGGAGAACCTGGAGGAAACCCATGCAAACACAGGGAGAAACACGCAAAACTCCACACAGACAGTAACTACAGCTCGGGATTGAACCCCAGAACTGTGAAGAGGCAACACTACCCACTGCACCACCATGCTGCACTGCCAAAGCTGTACTGTTTACAGAATTGATTTGACTCATTTAACAAAAACTGCCTTTCAATTAAAATTGAAGCAAGTAGAACTCCACGCCAGTGGTGATGACTGGCATGCTTTCCTTCAAGCAGCAGGGAAGCGATTGAAGAAAAACATTTTCTTTCTCTCTCAACATTTTAGACATGACGTGACTTCCAAAATCGAATCAGTTTATCTGCTGGTTACAATGATAATTCCATAAACATTCAACCACTTGTTGTTGAGATATTGTGTTAACCAGGATCTTGGACAGACACAAAGATGGATGGGTGGATGGATGGACAGATGCATAAAAATCAAATCAACTTGCTGTCACTCCAAAAATTCACACGCATACCGGTTTCTCTCTGCACCTTTCTTTAGAATGGCCACATTATTACCTGGGACTTATAGCCTCAAAACTTTTCGTTGGTTGTTTTTCTAGTATCTGGTGAGTGTTTTGTCTGTCTTTTTTCATGTAGGTTTGTTGCCATGTCCTCCTGAGCTTTCTTTCTAAATGTTCTGACTGCTGCTCTCTGAAACTAACTCCTCCACCTGCCAGCTGCAAGGCCTCTCGCTGTGAGTCCGATGGGGGTCTACACACTGGTGAGTAAATCCCTACTTTTTAATTAGCCATATCCATTAGTATCCCTTAGTCTTTCATCTAACCAACAATTTTACTGTTTGGTGTTGGGCTACTCACGTTGGGTAATGCCTCTGTGCTCTGTTAGTTTGAGCGGTTATGGTTCTGAGCTAGCGATCGTTTCCCGAGTTCAATCCCAGGACTACCAAACAACTCATGTCCTTAACCCCTTACCTGCATAGCCCTATACCTGCGTAGGAAAAATTCCTCTATAGCAATATTGTTTGGTGGACATTTGACAACATAAAATGTAACTACAAACAAATTATTATTTCTATAAAGCAATCTAGAGCCAAATTAACCTACACACCCCTGCTGATAAATTAAACATAATGCCATTTATGAGCATGTTAAGATGCTCAGTTTCCACAAATGATTCCACAAGCATTACTTGCTGCTTACTGTAGTGTATATTAGAGCAGATGAAAATGAAGCATCAGTTGATCGCATATTTCATTTCACAGTTTATCTTCAGTAATGAAGCATGGGTCAAACATGCACACAGCCAGGCTAACCTCAGAAAACAAACTGTTACCGACATTGAGTACACCCACGCTAAGAAAAAGCTTTATGCGTTGCATATGCGTCATCGCATGAAACAACCACACAGCATGATAAAGACGTCAGTAAAAGAGTTTATTCTCTGTCTGGTGCCCCGTAATGCTCGAAACAAGAGAACAAGAGGATAAAAAAGAGACTGTATAGAATATACAGTATAGGTTTAAAGGGACTTCATTTTCCACTCACACATCCTCAGTAGTAACACTCCAGGAGTCTCTAAGTGAGAACACAAACAATGTTTACTGCAGTTGTGTCCACACTGGAGGAATGCACGCCTCTAAACAGGGACTTATTGCCTGAGGAGCTGCCAAATGCAGAACAGCACTAAGATTCCAGAAAAGCGAGACAGAGAGAGAGAGAGAGAGAGAGATCAAGTAGTAAAGTGAAAAATGCAACTGCTTGTCGGACTGTAAAATTACAACCCAGCAGACTTCAACTCACGCTGTTTCAATTAATCCACATTCTGATGTTCTTAATGTTTCATGGCTAAGAGATTCTTCTGGTAACTCTTTTTTTCTTTTTTCGCGAAGTGTGGCTTTATAACCATAATTTGTTGTAAACTTTTGGTGACCTTAGTAGGTAAATCTTAGGTTCAGTGGGGGTCAAGATTCAATGGCAGATATACCCTTATAATAGTAAGGTCACAATTTTTATAAATACTAATAATACTTTGTAAAACTCTAATAAGATACTATAATTCCTTCATAAATTACAAACATACATACCATTGTTGAAAAGTGACCAGATTACTACTTATTATTATTACATTTTTTTGTGCGATCTGGAATTTGTGTACTACACAAAGTAGTCATCTCTTTCTACGTTTTTGGAAAATGTAAACAATTATGCAGGTTTTATAATTATTATCTGTAGTCTCTTTAGGTTCTTTCAAACTGTACAACTTATTAATGATGAAAAAATACATCTGAATATCAATAACTGAAAGAGGTCAGTGATTATATTATAAATGTTCATGCTTTATAAAGTTACTTTTGTCTTAATAGCTCATTATTTCGACTTAGGAACTCATTGTTTCAAGATATTAATGTCAAATTCAAATTGTCAAAAAATCTTGAACAGACATGAATGTATTTCAGTAAATTGCATATACGTGTGTATCTATCATTAGATATACGTGGCTACTAAAGCAACATTTTGTTTACTTACTTTATGGGAAACAGCATAGGGAATAAGAACTACAAGCCAACATTCAATACACTGTTCTTGGTGTTAGATTCTAAAATGTTAAATATTAATTCAAAATAATTCATTTGTTGAAATAATGACATTACAACTTGAAATAGTGGGATATTTACAAAAACTTTGAGTAACTCAGATGAAATAATGAGATAATATGTCAAAATAGCACGATAATGTTCTTCTTTCAGCCGCTCCCGTTAGGGGTTGCCGCAGCGGATCATTGGTCCACATGTTCGATTTGGCATAGTTTTTACTCCAGATGCCCTTCCTGACACAACCCTCCCAAATTTTTATCCGGGCTTGGGACCGGCACTGGGAGCTGACTGTCGTGTGCAACCCCACTAGGGTAACCACTAGTCCTCCAGGGACCCAAAATAACATGATAATAACTCAAGATAATGACATACTATCTCAGAATAATGAGTTATAAAGTCAAAGTAAGTGACATAGCACTTTCAGCTCTATTCTTTTACAACATGTAGTTCAGGGCTACCGTAAGTGTGAACAATGAATGTATTTCAGTAAATTGCATATATGTGTGTGTATCGCTCATTAGATATATGTGTCCACTGTAGCTAACTATAAGCTAACATTCAATACATTGTTCTTAGTTTTACCTTGAAAAGTGTTAAATATTAATTCAAAATAACAAAATAATACCGTGGCGCCGATGCCACTTGCTCCCCACTATAATGTGTGTGTAATTCCCCCCTCCCCTTTTTTTTTTCTTATAATGTCAATCATTGTTCATTTACCTGTTGATTGGGGGGAGGTGTCAGGGTGGGAATAGTTAGGAATTACGATAAGACAGCGTTAATAAGGGGCTGGAGGAAAAGTTGTTGTTTTTTTGTCTTGGGGAGAGAAGGAGGGTGTGCTTGGTTGCACTCAATCTGGTTTAGAGGGAACCCTGTTTGTTTTATCATTTTCGGGAGTTAGGACACCTCTTGATACTCATGTTCAGTTTGTAAAATTACAGGGAATAAATAATGGCCCACTGGGTGCTTTCGAACTGGAAACATTCTCTCCTGGAAAGAGTCACAACGCCACGATATGTTGAAATAATGAGATAGCAACTCGAAATAGCAGGATATTAACAAAAACTTTGAGCAATTACGTCAAAATAATAAGATAATATGTCAAAACAACAAGGTCATAACTCAAGATAATGACATATCATCTTGAAATAATAAGTTATAAAGTCAAAATAAGTGACATAGCACTTTCAGCTTTATTCTTTCACAACTAGTAGTTCAGGGCTAAGTGTGAACAGCAGTCCTACTAGATTTATTTTATCGTAATTAAAAAGTAAATCAAATCATTGCTTATTTCATTCAGATTCATATGCTGCAAGTCCTTAAAACATCCACAGTTAAAACATGGATTAATTAGGCAGATTTGTTTGACACTCTTGAAAATTGTTTGACACTATTTAAACAATGGTGCTCAGTTATTTCCCTTCTCCCCACTCATTTCTCTCTCCCTCTCTCTCTCTCCTTTCTCTCTCTCTCTGTTCTCCTGCCAAATTTACTTTAGACCCGATCTAATGTGACTGATCTGTCAATACACACTGCCACGCTGTCAGACACGGTTATACACTGTTCAGGAGTGTAACAGACACACACTCTGATCCACCCTATCACTGAGACCTCGATCAGGCCTATCAGCTTGCACTGAAACCTGAACAGCCACAACCACGGCTCGGATGAAAGACGAAGAAAGCAGTGGGACTTTGGACAAAAAGGCAGTGAGTGTACAAAAGAAGATTTTCAAACATTTTAAAGATGGAGTACTGTCAAAGATAGCTGAATCAAAAGTATGGTGCATGATTCCCTCCCCATTTCATGCACCAATCCGTGACTGTACATCAAGTCCCTGAGTGGCCAAAGCAATGTGTAAAGTAATGCAATGGTTAAAATTCAGCCTTAGATAATAGAATCCACCTAAATCTCACCACTTAATGATGATCTTACACCAATTTCCTCAATTCCACAGCATTATTGCAATCATACACTCACAAAATACAACCAACAGATGGTTGAGCATTATAAATATGCACTTCAGTCCAGACTATCTCGACATCTGATGCAAAAAATCAAGGGTGGCTGGTATAAACTACTATGAATAATTTAGTAATTACAGTGAAACCAATAGCTGGGAGATTGACGAATATTACTCTGGACCCACAGACAGGAGTCTGAAGGGATAACTCTGTTAAAGTCTGCTAAAATTTATCATCGGAAGAAACCCTAATAAATCGCACTAACAGTTAGTCTCTATGACAAAAGTGTCTTTGTAGTTTCTGGTGGAAAAAATGAATGTGTGTGTGAGACTTTGTACCTGTATGAAGCCGCACATCACATACTCGTCAAACATCGGCAGGCTGGGCCGGCTCTCCCGGAATATGTGCAGAGTGTATATCGTCATGACGACAGGCTCCTCCCCTGACTCGTCCATCAGCAGAATGCTGATGCGGCTGTTGCCCAGGCCGAGTGGGTAGTTCGCCATTCTGAGGAAAACAACAAATAAGTTTATGAGAAACTGACTGTGACTAATTTCTCTCGCTCTCTCTCTCTCTCTCTCTCTCTCTCTCTCTCTCTCTCACACACACACACACACACACACACACACACACCTTGAAGACTACTTCCTCTGTTCCAGGACAAGCAAGATTATAGTAGATTAAAAAGCAGGGTCAGGTCAAAAGACAAACTAATATCCATGTTCAAATAAAGACACAATTACTGAGTCCAGCACATGCAGCCATTATTAAAAGGAATTCAGGTAATTGACAGGAATGTTCCATTTTCCTCCACCACATCTTGACACGAAACAATGCAATGCAAGTCTAAGTGCAGTTGTCAGGGCAGTTAATAAACATTTATGCATAACACATATTTTTGTAAGCTGCTTTCATGTATCAGTGAACCAAAGGTATTTAAGCCCCAAAGGCCACGGACATATTAAAATTAAAAGTTGTGCTGATATTTACATGGGAAAAGCACTTTCCTTTATGCTTGAAAAAAACATCATGGGAAAGCAGACCCAGAAATTAATCTAATAAATCAGTCAAAGGGCCCTGGGACTGTGAGCAGACACATCAGAGGAGAAAAAGCGATTAGCACAGGAAAGCTGGAACCCTGCTCGCTCATTGTTCATTGTTCTAATGATGACTAGATTTTATTAAATATTTTAATAAATGAGTATTTTTCCTTTCTGGTTTGCACTAACCAAAAGGGCTGTCTCCACAATATATATATATATATATATATGTATGTATATATATATATATGTATATATTGTAAACTTCAGCATATAACAATATAACAACCAATATTTAACCCACAAGTCCCTGTGTAATTTGTTACTATAAAAACGATAATGCATTAGACCAATCAGAAACGAGTTGCTTAACAGCGCTGTGTTATAAATATGTGTATACATATAATATATAAAATGTATTCAGGTTACAGGCCTATACCAAGGCATTAACACGTTTTTTACATGTCTTTTGGTCCAAAGGCTCTGCATGAAAGGAATGACCCAGCTGGCTGTTTGAGTGTATATGAGAAGCACAGGTAAATAAAATGTTAGGATTCAGTCATACCTGGGGCCGCGATGTTCATCCAGGTGAACGTGGCACTTTGCGCTCACAGGCTCTGGCCTGATCCGGATAGTGACCACGTCAAACGGTACCTCAGCTCGGTACTCCTTCACCCAGGGGTTAAAGAGCGGCGTTAGAACCAGAGGAGGATCGGTATATAGCTGACGGAGATGGGGCTCCACACACCTCCCTATGGAGCACAATGTAACATCAGTTACATGAAACAGTAACCAACATAAATGTTATTGCAGCAATGTGAGCAGTAAGTACCTGATTCTGGTGGCTGTGAATCCCACTTCTCAGGCCTGTCTGGATCGTCACTGCTGTGAGAAAAATGTTAATGGAGACTGTCTATTAACTTTCCATATTATTCTCATAAAACTGACCACAAAAGCACAACCAAATATTCCAGTTATAATAAATTTAGTGGTTTTATTGCATCCATCACATTTTACTATTAAACACACACAGACACTAAAGTGGCCTTTATTTGTGTTCAAATCTGTTGGGCTGAAAAGGCCCAGATGTGATCGTAACCCATTCAGGATTTGTTTCACAGTTTTGTAAAGCTCCTCAGGGATACTGCATTGTTGTGTAATGGTGTTGTGCTCCGTCCAGCCCAAATTCATCCCACCACTTAACACAAATGGGAAAATGTCTCCTTCAGTGACTCTTAACAACATGCCCTATGGGAGCAGAAGCAGAGCCAGTTCTGTAATCGCTTTGGTCCGGTCTGGCAGTATGGAGCTTTTCCTGTCTGTTACGAATCTGAAAGCAGCACTTAGCGGTTTAACGTACCAAACTCTGTCCACTCTTTCTCTCAAACTAACATATGGGGCTCACTGTAGAACACAGTGTGCTGGAACACCGGTGTTGAACATATTCTTCACATACTGTACATTCAACATTGCTGTTGAGCTGTCAAATCTGACTAGTCAGAAAGGTTTGATAAATGTTCTATAACAGCAGACAACAGCGCCAGCTGCAAGGCGAACATTACATTAATGTGCTTCTTTTCTATAGTAACAACTTACACAGAAACAGGTACAGTATGGATTGCGCTTAAAATAATCTAAGGCTAATAATAAAAGGGTTAAGAAACATGTTGATATTTAATAAAACAATGTATATTTTTTATATATTTTATGCAAGGAGACATTTATTTGATATTTATGTATAGAGTCTCCAGTTCCAGTGCTTTGAATTTCAAGTAATGTAATTTCAATGTAAACAGTGTAATGTAAGGGCAAATATTTAAAATTTTTAAGACACATTAAATTAGTGTGTCTGTGTGTGTGTGTGTGTGTGTGTGTGTGTGTGTGTGTGTTACCTCTGTGTGTAGGACGAGCTGAGTTGTTCGAGTAGGGCTGAGAGACCTTTTGCCCGCCCAGAATCCTCTGCAGTAGGGAATCTTTGAAAGACATCATGCTGGAGATTGGAGAAATGAGATGATCTGGGGTAGAGCTGCCAACGCACACATGCACACACACACACACACACACACACACACACACACACACACACACACACACACTGTCTTAATACCAACAGTAATACCAACAATGTCTAATGAATTAAAAGTAACAAACAAGAACTATCAGGATCACATACTGAATTTGGCATAGCGTACTATATATAAAACTTTACTTAATATGTAGAATGTTTACTATTTAATTGCTACAAGATTCAGTGATGGTCACTTACCAGATGAAAGCTGCCAGAGCTCTTGAGCTGCTGATGAAACTGAAGCAGGAACTGCATTTTATCCGGCGTTAAGCACAAACTGTTTGTCTGCTCACAGCCACTGTACTGTAAACAGAAATAAAGACAAACCGTCACATATGCACTGCTTTTACAGGTATAAAGCTATGTACTGATCAACTGATAAATTAAAGGGTGACAAAGCATTTAAACCACCATACATAAAATATGAACCGTATAAACTCCAAAAAAAAAGATTTCCGTTTCTCTGGAAACATATTCTCCAGTAATATTACAATGAGTTATTCAGTAACTCCAGTTAAAATAGGAGAAATATATAGTCACACAAGTGAGGAATAAATCAGTAATTGCTCAAGGCTTCTTGAGCAATGCTAAATAATGAAGTGTGACCTAAAATCTCTATAACCAAACTCCATTTTTATAAAGAAATCATTAGAACAAATGAAAAGCAAAAATGAAATATTTATCCACAAAACACCCAGCATGCATTAAATAAAAAAAACAAAACAAAACACACACACACACACACACACACACACACATTACTTATTACTTCTGTGTGCAGCACTTATTCAAAAATCTGTTTATACTGTACATGTTCATGGAATTTATGGCATGAGGAAACCATCTTCAGTATCAAATATTATTTTAAAAAATGATGAAATGATAGAGCGAGCATTACTTTAAACACTCTCTCACCCAGCTAAGATGGTAGCATTACTATGTTTTTCAGGAAACTAGGCCTTAAACACTAATATAATGTTACAGTTATTCAGACTTTTTTTCTTTCGCTTTCCAGTAATTTGTCTGGGCTGTGAATCTTGAAAATAAAAAATAAACACTTCATCTGCTGCATCAGATCATGGCAATAAAATGGTAAGGAATATAAAAAAGAGACATCTCAAATATTAGCAGGTCCATACTTACTTTTATCACTATATAATAACTATGTCTATTCGTTTCACTGAAGTTACTGAATAATGTGCTTTAGAATTAACTGAATAACAAGCTGAGACTTTACTATCAGTCACATTCTACCTTGATTGCTGCTGTATCCTGAATACTTTGAGGAGATCTGTCCTCACTGCTGCATGCTGGGAAGAGGAGCTTCAGCATGTCTTCTAATATGTACTCTTTGGTGATCTGCCCATCAAAGTCTGGATCTTTTATACCATCAAATTGCAAGTCAGTTTGCACCTGAGAGGAAGAGTGTAGGAAATGAGTCAAACAGATTGAATGTGAGCTTTTGCTGCCATCTAGTCTTCAGTATTGATGGCAGCAGTTGTAAATGGATGACGCATGCAATGAAGCTTTTTTAACAACTGTAGAAACGTCCACGAGCAAGACAAACATGCCACACTTTCTACCACGCAAAAGCAGATTAGTACTCTTATAAGTACACTTCTAATTTCAGAGGAAGAAGGGATTGCATTGTCAGTGTGAAGTGATACTGACTGCTTCAGGGGTGTCCAAACTTTTATTCAAAGTGTACCAGATTAGACCACATCAAAATTCCCGAGGCCTGGTTAGCAAAATATTATTCATGAATTATGCAAAATACTAAATATTTACTATATATTGGTAATAAAGACACCCCTGGTCTATATTACCAATAGCAATTGCTAATAACTGCATTAGCAACACAGTACAGCTAATTGCTAATTGACTCATTAGATAAAAACATGACAAGTTCAATTTTAATCACCACTAGCCTGTATTATTTTTAACATAAAATATTGGTTTTATTTACTCAGCAATAGTTTAGTTAAATTAGGTAAACTAGCCAGCTACTCAAACATTAGCATTAAGGTAGTTAACTTACCTAATCTTACCCTTCAGCAGTATTATTTTAATATTTATTATTATTAGGTTAGGATTCCTAGCAAGCTAGCTACTGCTAATCAAACTAGTACATCGTGTAATTACTAGCAATCTAGCTTGGTTTAAGTGAACTACTTTAACATGTAAATAAAACTGGTAGCCATGTTTGCTAGAAAGCTATTAGATCAACTTATTTACTAACAACAAGTAAATTAGGTAAATATAGTATACATTACTACTTTCACCTGAGCATTAAACATTTCTGCTTTAAATGAATTTTACATGATTTATCTTTATGTATATATGATTTTTTTTATATGTTAGTGTAAAAGCCCTCAAATGTGCAGTATTTACTTTTGACTTTATGATATATAACCAATATTACCTGCTATTGCATATAACTGCAATTCGCTGATATATTAAGATATATAACTGAAAGTAGCTGATATATCAATGTATATCATTACAATTTGCTGCTACATTAATGTATATAGCTATAATTAGCTGCTACTATATGAGCAATGATACACTGATGACTCATAATGTGACATTTATTTAGAGTGTACCGGTTAGAAGCAGGTTTGCAGTCATACCTTAACCACTACAGGATGCACAGAAGCATTGTAATGCAGTGTGAAAGTCATCAATTGAAAACACAGTGAACACCTAGGAGGAAAAAAAAACATGTATAAATGCTACTTGTATCCCTCTTCATGTGTCCCTATATTATAGTGTTGAAATATCTGATATGATGTGTGTGTATATATATATATGAGATGACCTCGGTGGAGAGCTGTAGTCGGCTGTGGTTAAAACAGCAGCTGTTAGAACTTCACTGATGACCTGCTTCATGAGTTCAGAAGCCTGGAGAGCCGCTGTAGGATCCAGCCTATCTGCAAAGAACGACTGCAGCTGAAACACAAACACACACCATCGCAAAATGTAAGGCATTCTTAAAATCTAAATGTAAATTCATTCTTGATTCTTGTACCACAGGGACAGAGATAGGAACAAAAGCACTAACACACACCATTCGTGTACTTTACCTATATTAATTTTGCAAAGGCTTTATCTCAAGTACTTCCTGACTTAAGTAAGACACCATCCATTTCATGCACTTAAAGTAGCAAACAGTAATAAAGCACCAGAATGTTTGGCATTTTACAGTAACTGTCCGTTTTCCATTGGGCACCAGTCTAGTACCAGAGATTACAGTTCAGCACTTTTAGAATCTTAATGGAACTCTACTTGTATTTTATTGGAAATAATGTCTTGTTATTGGAAAGTTATTGGAAATAACAGTGGGTGCTTTGGGAGCTTTTAAATCTAAAATATTTTCTTTAAAATTAGAGTATTTTCTCATTTTTCTAGAGTATTTTATCCTAGTACTAGATGTGCTGTTTTTCCAGGTAATTTCAATAAAATTTTGTAAACATATTTATACAGCAACTTTGTTTATTAAAAAAAAAAAAATTACAGTGGAAAAGTGCACCTTTAAGATTCTTAAAAATATCATACTGAATTCCCATATAGACCTGAATAGGAACCCAAATGGATCCCCTTAAAAATCCCTGTAGCAGTGGTCCTACAGGATATTTATGTCTTGTCCTATAAGACAATTCCTACAGGAATCTTATAGGAATTGTTCCAAAATATGAGAAAAATTCTAATTAGAATCCTATACAAGTTTCTTATTGGAACTCTTTAGGATCTTTTGACAAGGGAACATTTAAACTAAGCATTTTACATCCCAGTTAAGCACAGTATGATAAATGGCCAAATAAAAAAAGTACTTTTCAGTCAAATGCAATATCAGAAATACATGCTTGAGCAAACATGAAAGACAGTTGTGAGGAGAAACCAGTCAGTTGTACATTATGTGCCATGAAAGCAAATGTCAAACACTTCAGAAACTTGGTAATGACACAATCGTCTCTGTAGGTGGCAGCAATGTGTAAAACATTTGGCCCAGATTGAAATGAGATGTAGATGAGATGTGCTGGCTCGCTTGTTTTCCCACGCACACACTTAGAGAGTTTATTGACTTCTGAATAACCCACAGATACACTGGAGAGCGTGCAAACAAATGTACACAGACGAATGGCTGAAATGCATTAGCACACACCAACACAAATACACAAACTCACACAAACACACACCCTATACATCCTTGTGAAGTAAAGAGTAATTTGTTTTAAATTCTTTCAACATGTTGCTTCTTCTCCATTGCATCAATGGCTTCCTAGTTGGTTTGGAGTGAAGCGTCATAAATAATCTCCAGTCTCTATTTTCCACACGCACAAACACACACACACACACATTTCCCTCTCTCCTCCTTACATCCTCCATGTGATGAGAGCATTTACACTCACCAGTAAAAGTCTAATGAGCATCCCATGCCAAGTGTTAACTCCATCCATAAATGCACCAACTTCCAAAACCACTCTGTTTGAGGCCTTACTCAAATCTTCAAAATATGATTCTAACCATTCACAAACATAGAAATGCCTTGTAATAAACCCACAATTTCCAAATATATGCTTTAGGTTTTCTCGCTTTTGCTGTTGGTGGCAACATTGAAGCAGCTGCCCTCAACTTCCTTCCTTTGGAGCTTTCAAAGGAAACAAATGGTGCAAGACCTTGGGTTGTCTGTCTGTAGGCCAGTGTATTAAGGATTGTAAGCAGAAAAGAAAAAAAAAAAAGAAGAAAAAAGGCATTTGCTGATTAAAAAAATATCATGTGCTAAGTGATCAGCCTTCCACCACAGTTTAGAATATTATCAATATGACCCCCAGATTTTCAAATTCTGGGGGGCACCGTGGTTAGCATGTTTGCCACGTTTGAGGTTGGGGGTTCGAATCCCACCTCCACCCTGTGTGTGCGGCATTTGCATGTTCTCCCCGTGCTTCAGGGTCTCCTCCAGGGTTTCCTCTGTTTTCCTTCCCCAGTCCAAAGACATACGTTGTAGGCTGACTGGCATTTCCAAATTGTCCGTAGTGTGTGAATGGGTGTGTGAATGTGAGGGCGATTGTGCCCTGAGATGGGTAGGCATTCTCTCCAGGGTGTCCCCTGCCTTGTGCCCCAAGTTCCCTAGGATAGGCTCCAGGCTACCCTGCGACCCTGTGTAGGATAAGCATCATGGAAAATGTACTGAAGGATAGATTTTCTAACTCTACTAGTTACTAGTCACTGGGTTACATGAATGACTTGGGCTGGCTTCAATAATAATATAGCTAAGCCATTTTATCAATTGAAGCTAGGGTGTCTAAAATTTATATTGTAATGTATAGTATAATATGAGTTTTCTGGGCTGCGATGAGTCACTCTGATAATCCTATAATAGTAGCTCACAATAATTCACTTTCAGAGCTGTTACACAAGTTTCTCACATACACCATACACCAGCTCATATATGTCCAATATCATTACACTTGAAAGCAGTACAGCCAAAGACCTGCCAGCAAATTTCCAGTACAGTGTCACAAAGCTGCCGACATCATAACACAGAAGCCTTTCCCCTTCAACATGGTCTTGTCTTTTTAGCTAGCTAGGTAAATTTAGCTAGCTATCTCATAACCATTACCCCCACAGAGAGTAGCTTAAGTCACTTCGCAGTCCTGTACAAGCAACCCATTTCTATCGAATCTTCGTAAATAACAAGGCTGCTTAAAATGAAGAACAATGAATATGGTACAGGTAGCTAGAGTCAATTCCCTTCTCAGGATAGCCTTTTATAAATCTTGAAACCAAAATAATAATAATAATTAATAATAATAATAATAATAATAATAATAGATAAATGTGTATCTCTATCGTCCCTGAAACGTTGTAGTGTCACAAATCCAGTTGATTCCTTTTGGTCTGGTTCATGTTTTTTTTTCTTTTCTCCATTTCTTCCTCCATCCAAGTAATAGCTAGCTACAAAGATTTCTTCACTCCCTGATCACAGTCTCCTCACATTTTCCATAAACTGACATTGATTAGATAAATGGTTGATAAAATGTGCTTATTTCATAGGAATGATCTGTCAAGTAGAAATACGTAATGTAATAGCATGCAAGTAGAAATATGTAATAACATGTTGCATAGTAAATTACAGGCAGATTCTTGGTATAAAATATTCTGAGCCAAAATAATCATATCATTTAACATTTTTTGTATAAAATATTGCCATTTGACATGCCAGACGAGCAACAAAAAAAAGAATCTCCACCCCCACCCGAAAAAAAAAAGCTGAAATGAAATCACTGCATGACAATATAATGAGTATAGAATACAGTACGTAGATCATTGGTACATGCATATTATATATATATATATATATATATATATATATATATATATATATATAACACTACTTTAAATAAAAACTCCAGCCAAAAAGTTTCCTGATGATGAATTCAATGAATATATTTGTGGAATGACAACTTTATTAACTGAGTGGCTAGAATTTAGACAGCTCGAGGCATAAAGTAATATAAAAGTATTAAGATTTAGCATACTGCATAGAAATTATCATATAATATTAAGTCTGCATGTTGATGCGACGCATAACATATAATATGTATAATATGCAACCAAACACCCATGAAATCTATTTAAAATCACTAAATAAGAGACAGCTTTTCATTCAGCTCTCTGCTGGCTTCTTATTTTTATTTTATTTTTAATGTTTAATTCTTGACATGTCGTAGCAGGATGGCAGGCTAAACAGATAAGAAGGCTACTTTACCTGAGAACTATAACTGTGTTTGTCCAGATGAGTCCTAACCAAGCCTGTACGATGCAGGAATGCAGTGAGGGGCGTCGCTGACGCGACCAAGACATACACATTCACTAAGGCTACCAGACCCTGATTGGCTGGGGAACCAGACTGGGCAGCTTGGGACCTAACAAACATAAGAGCAGAGATATGGATGTTAAAAAAAAAAAGGAGTGATATGTGATTTTAAAAAAAAAGTCACTGTTCAAAAAACTTTTGTTAAAAGATGAGGGATCTAACCAGATATGTTCAATGTGATGAGGAGTTCTTCCCAGCTCTGGTCCAGAGGAGGTGCAGGCAGATGGAATTATCCATAATGACATGCCTGAAAATGAAAAAGCAAAAGTGGAAAGGGAGTTCGAAATATTTATCTTTGCATAAGCAGTTGTCCTGTTTCACAAATATTGACAGATTTTGGGTCTAAAAGAAGAACTTCATTTTACATTCAGAGCAACTTACATTTATCTTATTCACACACCTGGAGAGTTGAGGGTTAAGGGCCTTGCTCAAGGAGTGGCAGTGCTGGGATTTGAACTCACAACCTTCCAATCAGTAGGCCGATATCGTAACTACTGAGCTACCCCTACCCCCTTCGTGAATGATGCATCCTAAAACTGCAAGTCTGAGACCTCTAGTTCTCTCCCTGAAAAGTCCCTGTAATTCCTTGGAAGTCAGGGATGGGATGCTCTGGTACAGCATTCCAGATGGCAGGGGGTCATGGAGGCCTTGGCTGAGGGGTGTGATTTAAGATTATGCTGTTGGCTTCCCTCACAAATCTCTTATTGTAGATGTCCTGTTCGGGTGGGTGAGTGATGAATTGGGCTGTTTTTGCCACTAGGAATGAAAATACCATAGAAGACCACAATGCAGCTGGTCAGTATGTTCTTCACTTAATTTCCTAGCTTAACAGACTGGGGTCTGCCAGTAATAAAGTCCCAAACCCATTTGCAGAGTGTGTTGTTTAGACCTAGTTTTCAGAGTTTAGACACTAGCTATGCAGGGATAATGGTGTTAAATGTAGAGCTGAATTTGTTAAATAGTATTCTTACATAGATGGTCTTTTAAAAAATAACAGTCCCATGCACATCTCTAGTTGAGATCAATTACAAACTCAGGTGATGATGCTGAGGATGAGGCACCATCAGAGCCAGAACTCACACACCATGCTGACATCACTGGCATTTCTACTTCTGGATTTTTTCATTACGTTACAAACCTATCGTGAATTCTGACTGGAGTGAGCATTACTGGGTGATAATTATCATTATAAGCATGTGGCAGTGGATTTCTTAGGCACTAGGCTGGTAGCTGTAGCACTAAAGATGAAGTAGCCTGGGTTGGTCCTGTAGTAAAGATGGTGGCCAACTGAAAGGCACAAACTTTAAGTACCCATCCTATGGTGTCATCCAGAAGGTCATCGAGAAGCAGGCAGCATAGCAGCTGGGACACTATTAATTTTGGTCTTGTAGTCAGTAATTGTCTGAATTCCATGATCCATTGAGAAAATAGTTATTGAGAAAATAGTTTTCTACTTGCAGTAGCAGCATTGCTGCCATGAAAGCTTCTCTTTGACTGGATTGGACCCCTGCACTTCAGTGTTTGGTTAGGGAGTCTTTTTGACAGTCAGTATGATTGAAGTCACCAGCAATGATGTTTGTGGCTTCTGGGTGAAGAGAGGAGATAGAGTGCATCTCTGTTTGGCAGGATGTTAACTCATTTTGCTGAATGTGAAGTCTAAAACACTGCAGTAAAGCTATCTTTCCATAAGACATTCAAGTTTTATGGTTGGCATCATCACTTCTTCGGTCTCTGGTGAGAATGACAGAAGGACTGATGAAGCCTAGGTCTGGAAAGTTTTCACAGTTTAGCTTTCTTCCAGAACAGAGTTTATTTCAACCAAAAGCGTGTTTGCTCAAAAACCTAGGAGCAGTTCCTTTGGTCCAGCAGTGGTCTGGGGTTCGCTTTGAGTGAACTCAGGGTCACGTGTGAAAGTGATCCACTCTGTGGGCTGCACATCAAATATTGTGATTTGGTTCAATTTGTCATGCCACTTCCTGTTTAAAATTCCAGCATGGAAATAAGCCCAGACTCCTGTATTTGGGTTATGTGTATAAACACCCATCTAGAACATTTTCAGTG
Organism: Pangasius sanitwongsei; assembly: GCA_037576675.1. Lineage (NCBI taxonomy): Eukaryota > Metazoa > Chordata > Actinopteri > Siluriformes > Pangasiidae > Pangasius > Pangasius sanitwongsei. The sequence goes on along the minus strand of CM075020.1, from coordinate 6,721,683 downwards.
TTCGTGAGGTTTGCCAATAATGTGTGCAAAGATGTCCTGATCAAGTATAATGAAAATTAAACAGAAAATAATAATACAAAGTGTCTGAAAAATTATGTTGTAAATAATAAATACAAAATTAATTATATATAGTTTTACACTTCTAACAATTCAGACAATTTTATATTAACCAACCGGCCTCATATAGATGGCGCTAGCTCTGCTGCTTCTGGAAGTATGTGATGTGTAAATGAGTTAAGGTATTTATGAGTATAATAATCAGCAATTTACTTCACTCTGTGTATGTCTATGAAATGTTTATTCCATCAGTACATCTTATTCAGCATAAATAGGCTGTCTCCATTCACAACCAGGCTTTAATATATGGCCAATACAAACTACAAATACAGCACTATGCATGATACAGACTCAAATATTTTACTCCCCAAAGCCTTGGAAAAGTGGCGGCCCCATTTCATGGAAAAACCATAAATATCTCCTTAAAACACTTGAACGTGAGAGCAGTGCTTTAACTGCATTCAGCCCAATCAGTGACTAAACAGATACCTCATGTGTGTTTGTGTATGTTCCATGCCTTCAGATGTTATCATGAAAAGGACACAACCTTTCCCAGCTGCCCCTTCAAACAACCAGGACTCAATCGGCCATCATTTGTGTGGGAGGCATGCCAAGAGGAAAGACAATATTGTTCCAGACCTGGAGACAATAACCCTCTTTCACAAGGAACAGCACGGCTACACAGCCATGGGCCAAGGAGCAAAATCAATCACTACTGTCCTGAAACGGACAAGCGGTTATCTTCGTCCAGCGGTGATAGCCATAATTAGCTTGAAGAATCAAACACAAATAGACATCATGATCTTCAAAGACCTTCCCGGAATGCCAGCTTTTTATAAGCTGTACTGCTTATTTAGAAAAAGATAAGTCTTTTATAATGGATGTATATTATAAGAGAGGTTTAATGGGCCATTATAAAGATTATATGGCATTTGAATTGTATATTTACCCTCTTAAACAGTTACTGTGGCAAGGACGTCTGGGTAAATATCATCTAAGATGCTGACCTTTCTCAGTAATTACAGACTCAGCAGAGATCTAGGGTACACTCCACTTTCATGACTAGGCTCTACAAATGCTTAACTGTGCATCTGTGACACACACACACGCGCACACACACACACACACACTCTAAATATTACTCCTAATCAAGATCGGTTTATTACATTCTGGTTGTTTCAATAAACGATTCTACCTTTTCTATGTAGGAATCATTGACACACTGGGTTACATCAGATATGAAACTTTTCATATCCGCAACACCTGAATGCAGTTTGACACTGTCACATTAAATACTTTTACCCACCTGAAAAACGGCTGTCCGTCAGAAATCGACAGACTCCGCCCATGTCCATGAAAGCCCCAACAAACGCTGGTATAATGTTGACCTAAGAAGAGACAGGACCGTTGTTTAAAGACTAACAAAAATCACTAGGCTGTATGTCTAAAATAACATCATGCCACAGCGCCGTTGAATTCTCAAATTTGATTGGTCAGAAGGTGTTGAATAATTTTCAATACAGCAAAGCCTGGACAATATTGCTGGCTGTAATTCAAATCACAGGTTTATATTAATGCACTTGCTGTAATATGTATTGTTTAACACTTACACAAACACTACACATAATCTAAGACTAATAATAAACAGATTAATATGTGCTGTTGGTTAACAAAAAAATCTATAATCTTTAATATAGTTAATCGGAAGGAGTCTCCAGTGTCAGTGCTTTGTAATGGGAAAATCTTCAAGACAGACAACTTTGCCTAAGTTGCATTTTTTTTTATCTCTTATTATCTTGAGGAGAGAGAAAAGAGAGGACTCTTTTCTGAGAATGCTGGACTTCCCACAACATTAGATGTAACTATAAATGCATAAAAATTATGCTGTAACAAAAAAAAAAAAAGATTGGCAAAGATTATCTTTGGCAAATTGTTGCTGTATAAGAGGATGATTATACGGCTTTACGTTTTCGACACAATCTCACCACCCAATCATTAACTATTATCCTATAACACATGCTGCATAGTGTTTTATTCCTTACTTAATGTATGGTTAACTCCTCTTGGTTGGACGATTCTGATGGTACACAGTAGTGTTTGCATTAAATTTGTTAACTCAGTGCCACATATTAACACAAGTCCTCTAAACACAAGAGTTTAGAGGATGACGTGATACCAGGAAACTTTTAGCTTCAGAATCGCATGCTAAGATTGCTAATCAGCTGATCATGCTAGCTACTGTTAGTGATAAAAACTCTTTTTATTGTTATGGTATATTTTGTTATCTACTGCTGGTATAATAAATCAGTGAGAATATGACAATGCAAATTGAGACTTTGATAATGAAATGTCGGTTGTGTCTACCTGTAACAAATGCAGGCTATTTTACTAGCAATTAGCTAGCAAGATAGCGAAGGTGCTACTGTATGTTAGATAGTATGCTAACAAAATCTTCATGCATATTTTGACAGGTTTAGCTACTGTTAAATATCAAAAATCACAAAAAAAATACCATATACTGCAATCTTGATAAAAGTGACCTAGTCTATTAGCAGTTAGTTAATCACTGAGAATGTGATGATAAGTTAATCACAGAGAAAGTCTAGAGTCAGATACTGAAATGTCACTCTTGTCTACCTGTGAAAAAAATGCAAGACAATGTACCCAGAGTTAACTAGCTAGCTAGCTAAGTTAGCTAATATATGTGATATTAGGTTATTTATGGATATAGAGATGTTCCTAGGCCATTTTAAGCAATTTATTTTTGTACATAGGTTATTTTTTGTTTTCAAATGACAAGTTCAGGGGTCTGAGAACCTGAGGGCCTGATGCCCACTAATATTTGAGCCAGTAAACAACAGTTGTCCATGGATTTTGTTAAAGATATAGTTGGCTCGTCGGCTTGGTTACGGTAGCATGCTAAGTTATGTTAGCTGTGTATTGGCTTTATTTGGATAGTTTATTTGGACAGGGAGATGAGATCACAGCATGAAGAAGTGCTCTTTCTCAGCTCCGGGTTTGAGCCACGCTGAGGTCTGCCTTCTATAAATATTTTTGACTCCCAATCTCTTGGCTAGATCTGATTTCACATCCATTTCCAACAACACAAAACAGGAAGAAGTGGAATTTCATGAAATTGCTTTCATATTGTATTATACTACATATGAGAATTCTTTTATATGGTACTGAGCCTAAGCGTGATGTGTACAATTAGCTTTCTTACCCTCTGGTATGGCTGAGAATGGGCAAAGTTGATTTTTCGGAGGCAACTTTTTTCTGTTCCTTTGAGACATATCAAGAGAGACCATTCCTGACCATCTGTGGATAGAGAGGATGAGAGAATAATGAAACGAGAAGGAGAAAATAAGCCAGAAAAATGTGTGAGAGGCTAAGCTTCAGAGTAAAAATGTGCTTTTATAGCCCTCAAAAGAACAGTAAAAGTAGATTATATAAGCCTACAGCAACACAAAATGAAAGAATGGAAGCAAGAGACAAGAAAGAATCATGAAAATGAACAGAGGTCAAATTCTTCATGGTTATAGACTTAGTGTTCAATCCCCCATTTAAAGCACAGGGCCTCAAGTTCCTAATTAACCTGCTGTAGCAAACCTGTAAACCCAAGTAAAAGTCAAAGAGTGGGGTTACCCAGAATCCTATGCTGACCTCCTAATTCCTGTCGGCAATTTAGTATGCAAAATGCCTAGATTTCCAATAGATAATACACTTATGATCAAGCTTAGAGACGCAAACAAACACAGAAAAGGAGAAACATGTAAAAATCTACTGTTTTAAGAGGCGGGAAAGTGTAAGAGATTGAAAGGAGACACATCTGGGAGTAATTGTGGTGGCCAGCAGAGCTGGAGGAAATGGGCTGTGTGTGTTTAGTGTTGAATCCAGGCACTGCTGTGTGTGTGTGATTCTGAATAACAGGAAGTACCGTGCAAGACCTGAGGGCATTGTTGCAAATCTGCACTGTTCAACTCTTAACACAAGATATTATTGCGGGTGTGCTACTATATACTATACTAAATAATCAACAACACGTCATACTTTTAAACCTCAACACACTCAAACACACACCACGTTTTCTCTCACTATTTAAAGACAGAGATGTCACTTCTACAGTTGAGGTATTTCCTCAGTAGTGCTAGTGTGCGTGTGCGCGCACGCGTGTGTGTGTGAGACTAGCATGTCATCAGCCAGCCGAATTCTCAATCTGGCAGGCAGCTGCTTATGGGCTTCTTCTGAGTTAAACATACAATAAATACCGGGCATACATTTGTAAACACTGAATACACACCTGCTCTAAGCCTCACACACACGCACGCATGCACACACACACACACACACACACAGTCCCACAAACTGCCATTACATCAGTCTGATCATACCAATCAATCGTACATGCACTTGAGGCAGGATTATTTGAATATTACAATATACAGATATACAGTCAGCTCCAAAATTATTGGCGCCCCCAAAAAGATTATTAAAATATGTCTTTATTCTTAATTTAGCATAATTTCCTACTGGAAAATATGAGTGAAAACATTTAATCTAAACAAATTAATTCCTAGAAAAAAAAACATAACTTATTTATTGAATATTTGCTGTTATAAGATTACAATAAACAAATATAAGATTATTAAACATATCTCTATACTGATTTTGTTACTGATTTTAAGCTTGAAATCATCTTAGGTTTTCTAATTGTACGCATTTATTTCTAGAGAGAAGCTAAATGATCTGCCAACAGAATAAGAACATGTAAAACACACATCCAGAAACAAGCCAAATAATCTTATAATTGATCTATAATAATCTCATCAGAAGAAATATTAGATAGATTCACCCATATTCAAGACAAGAGAGAGCGAGAGCAACGAATACTTACTTGTATCAAGTCAGTACTTGTTTAACTGTATTGTTTATTTGATATCATACTGTATACTATACATCAAGACAGAGAGAGTGATTCACAGACCTAATTCACAGACACTCATCCATAACAAGGGTGCCAATAATTCTGGAGCTGACTGTAAACATTCTACTAGCTCTGTTTCTTTTGCAAGTATCTCTCTGGCATATCAAACCAAACATCAACAGCCCCGGGAGTGTATATGAAATAAGTTACTCTTTAATTAAACATAATACACAGAGATACTTGGGTAAATTATTATCATTATCCCTGGTAAAATATTACATGGTAGATTTTGCCACAGTGAAGTGAAGTGAAGTGAAGTTCCATCACAATGAACTCATTTCACTGATTTTCTTATAACCCTGTGGTAGAAGGATGGAGGGACGGAGGATTACAATTTAAACAGGGTTTAAAATCAACAGGACTCATCGGTCCAGTTAGCAAGTAAACATAATAATGTGAAGATGTATCAACGTTATGAATTACATCACAACATACTTTTATGATAGTTGCTATCATAGTAGTTTTACAATACTGACTAAATCCAGTTTTACTTACAATAGTTACGTAAGTATCTGACGGAAATTATTTTACCTCCTTTCTTTGTTCTTTGTTAAATACTTCATTTTTTTTGTAGAGAAAAACTTTTGATGTGTATCAGGATGTGACATTTTTTTTTTGTAGCTCTACTACACCCTAGTGCAAACATGCTACCAATTACAGCATTGAAGGGGTGTGTGTGTGTGTGTGTGGGTGTGCATATGTGTTTGTGGGTGTGTGGGTGGGTGTTTATGTAGGAGAGCAATACAGCAGAGATCAACTGATATGCATGACCCCATTTTTCAGTGATCCTTACATCTTTAGGCTACTAATAAACAGTGGAATCTTGACCAAAACAAGCACTAAACGTCCTTTTCATTCCTCATTTCTTCTTTCGGGACTAAGTTCTGTATTTCTGTACTGTATTGTAAATACGCTCACGTGATTCACCGTTTATGATGTTGGGACAGCTACAGTGACTGAAAAATCAATCTGTGTTAATGTTGGAACTGCAGAAATCAAAGTCACTAAGAAACAGCTACTGTTTTTTTCTGCTACATTATACTTTTGTTCTGAGACGATGGCTTAAACAATTATTGTTGACAATTCCTACACAAATTTCCACATTACTTGTATTAATAAGAAATAAAAAATATTGATTATTGCACCTTAAATAATTATTTTACTTTACGCACTTGGCTTGCTATAGAGATATTTTCGGTGTCTTGAAATGCAGGATATAATTAACCACACTGCCCTCAGGTGGATTATTTTGGTGCAACAGAAAAGTGTACGTCCTATCGCCAGGACTTCACAAGCTCGAATCCTGATGATACCACCGCCATCCATGGCAAACAGCCCAGGGAGCCTAATTGACCATGCTCTCTGAGTGAGAGTGATGGCATACTCTCTCTCTCTCTCTCTCTCTCTCTCTCTCACCTTTCAATCAGAGCAGCATCTGTGAGCTCATGTATGTGGAAGAGGGCAGATTGAGCTTTCCTCAGACTGCCCTGTGATGCTGCACGAGCAGCAGTGCGAAAAGACGCTGTTGGTGTTTTGGAGGTAGCACGTGTTAGCCTTCACCCTCCCTGGTTGATAGCTCTTGTATGATAAGGGAGAGCTGATTGGTGGGAGGGAATAATTTATAATATGGTTTTTAAGATTTTCTCAAACATATTCTAAATCATTGACTCATCCTTAAAAAGAACACAGAATGCTTAAACCGGGACCCCATTCACGACTCAGCTTAGACTCTTACTAGGCTTGAGAGATAGTGACCAGACACCTGAATTGGACTTAAGAGGGTAAGACACTTCACAAACCCACACAGACACACATACGCCACACACATACAGTACACACCTCCACTGCTGTGTGTGAGGGTGGCACTGGTCTCAGCATAGCGTCCCTGGTTGACATGGTAACCCTGCTCCTGGAGGACTCTGTGATAAAGCTGCACCTCTGTGTCCGAGGGGACGTGCTGCCCCGTCAACATGATGGCCTTCCCTGCACAGCTCCTCTTAGACCAGTGTACCTGAGAGAGAGAGAGAGAAAGAGAGACAGATGAAGAGGAAGAGAGAACGAAAGAATATCTAAAGTTAATCAGAATCAGGGATATTTCCCCAACCTGAGCGATGAAATGAATAAGGTTTCCCCTTTAAACGCCTATTTAAAAAGCACGGCCAACATAAAGCACTTCAAAGCTGGTCACTGATAACAAATCCAAATACTGACTGTTACATGTACAGATCACAACATTACTCGCTAATGAGCCAAGCAGTGCAGCCAACTAAAATACCTCATTATAGATCTGCTGTAGAGCTGCTAGACTAATATCCTCTAAGACGGGTCATGTAGAGGGGTGAGAGGACAGCAGGCCAAGTTTACATTCTGAACAGGATTAGGACTTCAAACAGCTGAGCATGCACCAAGCCAAGATGACGAGGCTCAGGTGGTGACCATGACGCAACACCAGTCTTGGAGAGTCAACATGGCCATGAGTCAAGCAATACACAGAGCACAGCATGTAAGGAATAAAACTTGACATATATCATACATATGATGTCCCAAAGTGTTCGTTTCCTCTTATACCACAGCAATTTGCATTTATTTGAATGAAAGTGCAACGTCTTATACTTTTAATCTGTTTATAGCAACATTTAACATTGTGGAACTTCCATGAAACATGTTAGTTCCTGGTATCACTTACGTTATAGCAACTATAGTATTGTTCAGATGTTTATTTCTGTCGAACAAGTCAAACTTGACACCAAAGGTGTAGATGGGGATGCCTCCACCACCACCAAGTCTTTCTTGTTACTAAATTGTATGCCAGAAATACCCTTAAAATATACAGTGGGGTCCAAAAGTCTGAGACCACAGTGAAAATCTGGGATTTTTTTTTTTTTTTTTCATTTAAAACTGAAAATAAACAGAAGGTTTTAGAATTGATTCTGCGCTATTTCTAGGTCCCTATTCAAATGTAAACAGATTTGTGATATTGACCATGTTAACTGTTTTGTACAAAAGGTCAGATTTTCCTCATGTCTAATCTCTTCTTTTGAAGCATGTGTTCAGACAACACTGGATTCGATCTAAAATAGATCATAAGGTTTTGAACAAATGTCTGGAGTTCATGCCAACTTGAGTGCATGCTGTCATTCAAGCAAAAAGGAAATGTACCAAATACTAAGAAACTTATGTAAACATATCAAAGATTCTACTTTCACTGAAGCTGTTGTTAGCAATATAATTTGTAATGAAAATTGTTGTATTAAATTAAAAATGAATGCAAAACAGAAGCATTTGCATTAGTGGTCTCAGACTTTTGGACCCCACTGTACTTCAAACATGAAGGAAGCTATTGAAGAAAAGTTATTTCAGACCTTGACCTTGCTGTGACCTTGACCTTATTTGGATAAATTCCAAAATCTAATCAGTTCATCTGCTGGTTACAATGATAATTCTATATAAACCCTACAAACGTTCAACCACTTGTTCTTGAGATATCACTCTAACAAGAATTTCGGCCAGATGCATGGACGAACACACAATTGGCCAGATTTCAGATATCTTAGATAGTAAGAAAAGCCTCGAGTTTCTAAACACGAGTATGCAAGTAATATCTCTCCATGATAAACAGGAAGGAAGCTATTGAAGAAAAAGTATTTCAGACGTTTGACCTTGCCGTGACCTTGACTCAGTTTGGATCAATTCCAAAATCTACTCAGCTCGTCTGCTCATTACAATTATAATTCCACATAAACAGTCAAGTACTCATTCATGAGATATCGCCTTAACAAGAATCTTGGACGGACAGATAGACGGGCGGACGGACAGAAAAGTCCTCTATCCTGAAGGCTTTCCCTTCACTTACTGACTGCTGCAAGGTGCTGCAAGGTGCTGACACTGGAGACTCCTTCCACAAATGTTAAATAAACTTCTCCTTACAGAAAACTTCACCATATGAACAAACAAACCCCTTTTTTCTTTATTAAAGAACAGCCCATTTTTAATCTGTTTATTATTAACCTTAGAATATGTGGAAGTTATGGAGCATTGTTTTAACTACTGGACATTGCAAATTGACCTGAATAACTAACAATATTTTTAGGCGTCACCTAAAATGTAAAGGTATAATATTCTCAACTGTTCCACATACAGTATGGGATCTGAAGAATGAGGAACAGAGAGGGGAGAACTGAAGATCTTTTGAGAACAGTTAAACCCCCTCTTGTCTGCTGCACTACAGATGAGCGAGCGGTTATTTTCTTTTCCCCTGCTCTCTGTTTATGTTCTGTCCTTTCAGCCTTGTTGTTCCTCCATCTCTGATGTCTCCACCTCTCTCTCTCTCTCTCCCTGCTTCTTTCTGTCTGTCTGTTTGCTTCAGGCCTGTTCAGGGAAGTTCTGTAATGAAATAATAATGTTTGAGTCTTGGCCACAGCCGGGCCCCGGGAAACGAAGGCAGCGCAGTAATTGCATGGTTTAGATTAGCATCTGCAGCTGGAGGTCTACAAGAGGAGGCAAGAGAGACGGTGGAGGACTGGCTGATGGACTTAAGTAGCGATAGGGGAGGTAAAGAGAAGAGAAATAGTATGTTTGTGTGGCTTCTGTCAGGAGAATAAACAAACCTTTGAGAAAAACTGGCAACTGGTTTTGGCAATAAGGCAACACTAGAGGAAGTCGGAGCAAGAAGGAGAGAGAGGAAGAGAAAGAAAGAAACTTCATGATGGGCTCTGGGCATATGAGTTTTCTACTCTCTGATGTGGCTGAGCTCTCAGATGGAAATATATATATATGAGCTGAAAGAAGTAGGCCACGGAAGAACTGTCACAGAGCGGAAAAACAGCATGAGAGACGAGGAAAAAAGAGAGAGTAATAGAGACAGAGCTGAGAGAGCAAAGTAAAACTGGCGCTTATCACTGGCATTTCCTCCAAACTGGTAGGCCAGATTTCCCAAAAGCCCTGCAGTGTTAACATCACACTAACAGTTAGAGGGAGTAATCAAAATAAGACTCCCTCTATGATCTTATTATGAAACAAGCAAAGGCCTACATTTAAGCTAGCATATATAACAGTGACTTTAAATTAGAGTGGAATATCAGCTTTAATAAGTAGTACAAAAAAATAGATGGTTAAAAAGTATTTAATCACTAACTTTAGTAATTACAGGTCAAGTTGCATCTTGTAATTGCATATAAAATACAGGGTAAAGACAAAGTCCTGTAATGTGCAATGTAAGAAAAGGCAAGGTGTCCTGAGCTCAGACTGAGTGGGAGCACAGAGAATTCATTAATGATTACGATCAAAAATGTTATGTCCCATGTCTCAAGTCATTCATTTTATCGGTATAGTTCAATTTATTTGTATAGCGCTTTTAACAATCAACTTTGTCACAAAGCAGCTTCACAGAAATCCAAATGTAGTATTAGATAACCAGTAAGCAAGCCAGAGGTAACAGTGGCAAAGAAAAACTTCCTGAGACGACACGAGGAAGAAACCTTGAGAAGAACCAGACTCAAAAGGGAACCCATCATTACATCAAGCACTCACACAGGAAAAGGAAAAAAAAAAAAAAATTATATACAGTTGAGGACAAAATTATTAGCCCCCCCTATGAAATTTTAAGTTTCCTCAAGATATTCCCAAGTACCTATTTAACAGAGCAAGGAATTTTTAACACAGC
>CM075020.1:6684075-6710880 GCA_037576675.1 Pangasius sanitwongsei | reverse complement strand
TATATATATATATATATATATATATATATATATATATATATATAGTTGATACCGAGTGATTTTAAAGCCTCCATCAACAACTTTCAAATCTTTTTAAAAAATCTTTGTGATACTAGCGATCCATTAGTTAATACACCCAGGCAACATAAGCAAGGACAGTACTAGAGCTAGAAAAGAAAGTGGGAATGACAAAGTAGAGTCTGCATCCATTTTGTTTGTACACCATTTTGTGTATTGATATAATTTATATATACACTATATGGCAAAAAATATGTGGACGCCTGACCATGACACCCGTATGTGGACCTTTCCCAAACTATTGCTGCTACAAAGTTGGAAGCATACAATTGTCTAGGATGTACAGTATAGCATTATGATTTCCTTTCACTGGAAATAAGAGGCCCAAACATGTTTTAGCAAGACAATGGCCCTGTGCACAAAGTGAGCTCCATAAAGACATAGTTTCACCAAATTTGACGTGGACAAACTTAAGTGACCTGCACAGAGCCTTGACCTCAACTACAAAGAACACCTTTAGGATGAACTGGAACGCTGAATGCACCCCAGGCCTCCTCACCCAACATCAATGTCCGACCTCACTAATGCTTGTGTGGTTGAATGAGCACAAATCCCCACAGTCACGCTCCAAAATCTAGTGGAAAGCCTTCCTAGAAGAGCGGAGGTAATTATAACAGCAAAGGAGAGACCAACGCCATATGAATGTCCATGATTTTGGAAAGGGATGTTTCCTGTAACATAAGCAAGACTCACCACCATATATATATATATATATATATATATATATATATATATATATATATATATATAGTGGTGCAGTGGATAGTGCTGCTGCCTCACAGGCTCTAGGCTTCGATCCTAAGCTGACTGTCAGAGTTTCACATGTTCTCCTCGGGTATGTTTCCTCTGGTTTCCTCCCACCTCCCAAAACATGTCAGTATTGGTGACTATAAACTGCTCTGAGGTGTAAGTGTGTGAACGTGTATGTGCATGGTGCCCTGCAACAGACTGGCATCGCCCATCCAGCGTGAATTCCTGCCTCATGTTCCTGGGATAGGCTCCGAATACACTGCAACCCTGACCAAGATAAAGCAGTTACTTAATATATACAGTGTATCCTGTATCTGTGCGTATGCATGTGTGCAAAGATAACCAGACAACTGAACATCTCAAAGATTATGGGCAATTTACAATCATAAAAGCCACTCCATAATTTAGAGTCTATGTTAAAAAAAAAAAAAATCATCATCCATCATCAAGTTTGTTGGAGTTTTCCATTACCAGATTACTTAAGCATATGTAAACACATTGGTTGAATTATTGCAAATCTCTGATTTTCTTTTTTAGTTGCCAAACTGATCTAGCTTTATATTATGTTTATATGAAAGGAGTGATAGTGCACAGCATTACGGACTCCCCTTTCTCATTCTCTCCCTCCCATGACTCAGGTCTAAGATTGGGTAAGCATGTGTTTGTGTGTCTGGTGACAGCACTGGTACCAAATTCCACAGTGCACAGGACAACTATATTTAAATTCTACTATTTTTAAAAGCCCTACCTCCTTCTCCTGTCCCTAAAGGTCAAAACTCCTGCTGAGCCGGTGTCTCTTACAATGCTGTGTCTGGTTTGTTTTATTCAAGCCCCGTTCGAAAATCATAACGATAAAAACACACTCCTGCCTCGGTCCGGCTGTGTAAGCATGCCAAGCTGGCACAATCAGTGGAATACTTTTGATAAGACTCCAAGGCATGCTGTTCATGCCAAAATGCTGTAGTATGGAATATCATGTTAATTATAGAAAAAGACGCCTGTCCCAAGGTGCCTGCCATAACACACGGTTAAGATACTGCTGAAAAGAAAACGAATATGCATCAAACTACTGTAAATGTGATTTAACCCCTTCAAATCCTGGCTGTATAATGTTTACTTATGCACCTTATGCAGTGACTATGAATAATTCAGTAAATACAGTGAAACTACAATGAAAGGAGTGCGGTTACGAGAGTGAAGAATGTAAGTTCTGGGACTTTAAAAAAAATAAAATAAATACCCTGTTTTGCTAAGCGTAAGCTTTTTTCTAAAAATTGCTTACAGTTTCTTGAGGACAGTGTTCAATTACATACATTCTCTCATTTAAACCTTCGCTTTTGACCTAATTTAATTCCCACGGATTCCTATAGTGAGGTTTTACACGCACACACGCGCACACACACACACACGCACGCACACACACACGCACACACAGTAAGAGAGTCTTGATAGAGAGAGAAAGAGACAGAAAGTGGGTTTTGTTAGTATTCAGTGACGACCTCAGGGCCTGATTGTCTATGCAGAGTGGATGCTTTGCTTGGTAACTGGCAAAAGATTTGGCAACAACTCCACATTTTATTCAAGCTTTCCTCGATTCCGCTTCCCTCTCTCTTTCTCCCCATCGCTCTATACCACCTCCTTTTTCCTCATGTGGGGCTCTGTTACTGCTGACTCCATATATATGGTTGTCCAGAGGCCCAAGTTATAAATACTTTCATCGTGTTTAAGAATTAATTTGACATAACACGGTGTATCTTCTTTTTCCCTCAGATACACACTGAACAAAAATAGAGATAAACATCTGAACATGAGCAAACAGTATAATACACGTTTACATACTTTCTATATACTGTATATACTTTATGTCTTAACGTCCATTTCGGTCTGCACTCAATCATGTCAGTCAAGCGGTACATTCCTACCCAGCTAACTCAGAGAGCTCACGCTGGGAAGCATATGTCATTCATCCAGAAGAGAAAAATCTGCCTGTACATGAGATGTATTCCAGTTTAAATGCCATACTGTGGCTGTGGGAACAAACTTCATTTTAAATACCATCCAAATTTCCATAATATCTACATTGACATTCTAATGAGGAAGATCTTATGTCCTACTTTACATGTATAACTTTGGCTAAATCCCTAAAAGAACCAGAAGAGAGAAAAGAGGTATAAAATAATATGCTGAACAAATGCATGATGTTTATGTTTTTTTTAATTGGCCAGCAAAGTTTCAACATTTATTTAAAAAAAAAAAAGAAAAAAAAAAAAAAAAGGAGTAAAATATCCTGTCAGCTCTTGTTAGCTAGCTGACTAGTATTAGCAGTGAAGAACAAAAATATTTTTAAATATGAATTCATCACCTCAGAAATCCTGTCAGGTTAGCTCTTTTTTTTTTTTTTTAGCTAGCTGGCTACTGTTAGCAGTTAAGATGAAAAACTTTTACAAATATGACTTAATCATCTGAGAAATCCTGTCAGGTCACATTAGCTAGCTGACTAGTGTTAGCCCTGATGATTAAGAACATTTATTTCCCCTCAGAAATCCTGTCAGGTTAGCTTCCATTAGCTAGATGACCACTGTTAGCAGTGAAGAATACAAACATTTTAAAATATGATTTAATTGCTTCAGAAATCCTGTCAGGTTAGCTCTTTTAGCTAGCTGGCTATGCTAGCACTGAAGATTAAGAACATTAATTTAATAAATATTACAATCACCTCACTAAAGGCTGTCAGGTTAGCTCTTATTAGCTAGCTGTCTAGTGTTGTGCAGTGAAGATTAAAATAATTTTTAAATATGAATTAATCACTTCAGACATCCTGTCATGTTAGCACACATTAGCTGGCTAGTTTTAGCATTGAAGATTAAAAACATTTTAAAATATGTTAGCTCACATTAGCTATCTGCTGTGTTAGCAGTTAAGATGAAAAACAAATGATAAATATTATAATTATCCTCTCAGAAATCTTGTCCAGTTAGCTCTTGATAGTTAGTGTTAACCGTGAAAATTATGAACATTTATAAATATGATTTAAATGTCCCCTAAGAAATCCTGTGATGTTTCCTCACGCTAGCTATGTTAACAGGTACAGCTTTTTAACCTGTTAAACATTTATTTTAATTTTTTTTTTAAGAATTGGATAGTCCGATTATGTAAACAGCTGTGTTTATAGGCAATGACGCAAAAGATAAACTACCAAATCTGTATTCTGAAATCAAATTTGAGAATAAAATATTTCAGCTGTCTGAACAGCAAACAAACACTAAATTATTCATTCATTCATTTTCTTTCTGCTTTTCCTGGTGGGTTCATTGAGATTTAGCTTACTGTGTTAATAAAATTTCATGGCTCTAATCGGTCCCAAAGTCAAGCTAAAATCCAGTGACATGAAGTACACAGTGCTCTATACAGTACATGTGAGTGATGGGAGTAGTCATGAGAAACACTATAGACGGAGCATGAATGAAGCCGTAACGTTTATGGAGGGTCAGATGGACACTGACTCCCGAGCGCTTTCACAAAACTGACTCTTCATGTAAGAATACACAAGCTTCTCTATTTACAACAATGATAAACAAACATCGAGAAGCCATGATGGAAAACTGAAACTCACATACATCTTAACACTATGACTGCTGTCAGTCAAACAACAGTCCTGATACATTCCAGTGTAACACACACCTCTGTGAATCTGCTTATGATGCTAATCCAAAAGCGTGAAACACGAGTCTAGTGCTGGTTGCTGTGGAGCAGCAAACAAACAGGGCATGAGACAAGCACACAGCCCTAAATCTGCTGAGACAGACTTGTGACATTTGACCTAGGCCTGGATGTACTCACACACACGTACACAAAAGCTTAAAAGGACAACGCAGGTGTTTCAGGCTCAAAGAAAGTCATGCTGAGGTCGTTTGAAGGTTCTGCATCATGTTATGTTCATCAGATAGCTAATAAAATAAGGAATATAAACACTTAAATGACAGACATTGCAAAACAGAAATCATGCTCCTGTTTTGAACATGTTTTGAATTTAACTTTTATTAGTTAGCTGGTTAATTTTAGCAGAGGATATTGAACATAATCTTAAAAAGTATGTTTGAGAGAGAACATACTCTCTCAAACACTGTCTGGATAGCTTTTATGCTGAGCCAGTGCACTAAGCAAAAAAAAAAAAAAAAAAAAAGCACAGAGCAGTAAATTCACATCAAGGGTGAGCAGACGTCCTGGAGACATCTATATCCAGTATAAAAGTTTGAAATATAAAAATACAAAGAAACACAAAAGCTATCATGAGAGTTCTCTAGCTAAACAACCTGACAACTGGGTAACAATGCAAATTCCGCATGACAATCATTCAGTAGCTTCGCAAATGATTAAAGAACAAACCTTTTCTTGTTCCATCAATCCTGGATCCTTTTTTCCTCTTAGAGTATAATATCAGACACTTTCACTCACTTAATCGAGTTTGCTTTGTTTACACTCATTTTTTTATGCATACACAAAGTTTTACTTTTTCCCTTCCTCTGATTGGCTGCAGCTCCTGCCAGTCACTGTTTCTTTTGTGCCTAAGGTAGGACATGATGACATTTGATCTATCTAAGTTGTGTATGATGTATGCATATAAATTTGCTGCGAATTTCAACTGCACACACACACACACACACACACACACACACACACACACACACACACACCCCCTTGGAATAAAACAGACAGTACATTCTATTACAGGATTGTTGGTGTGACACACAGTGGCTCAGGACTATCAGATTATTTTGTATTTTTGTCCCATGACTCTTTAATAATAGCCAAACATCAAAACAAACCATAACAATCAGAACCATTTTGTTCATCACTAACATAATTTGGACCACAGCACTTTTGAATTCTCAGACTCTGGTGAGGGAATGGCTGTTTATAACTGTTGTAATGTAAGATATAACAAGAAATAACTTGTTTGATGGACCTTCCACAACGTTCAATGTAACCGTAAATGGATAAAAGGTATAATGTGTTGTTCCTTAATACATTAAACATTATTAGTGACAGATTGCTGTGGTGTTAAGTGGAATTTAAAAAAAATCTGAAAAGTTCGAGGAAAATAATCAACTTTCAGGTGGTAACAGTAACTCTGATTCACGTCAGGACGCATCACACCACCCTGCTGTTGATTATTTTCCTAGAACAGCACAACCCCAGGTATGTCTCTGATTTAAATGGGAAAATTGTGAATTCTGCACAACACCATTTCTATAGAATTGGGATCCGCCAATTATGAGGAGTTAGCCATTTCAAAATCATACTTTAGAGTTTAAAGGTAGACACGTGAACTAAGAGAGATACCTTCTGTTGTCTGTGAGCTGCGGGTGGACATATGGGCTCATTTAGTCAGTTTGAATGTAAACTCCTCGCTCACTGCGCATTACTCAGAGCAGAGACACAGTCCCGCACAGCATGAGAAATCCACAACACTATTAGACTGAGTGATTGCACACACCCCTCACACGGAGGGCTCACAGCTGATCGGAGACACCTGTCACACACCACAGCACACACACTTCCTCCTCAGAGCTGGTTAGCACAGGGATTATCAGTGGCTCATTTCCACAGTATGCGTTAAGCTGCTGCTCCATTCACCCTTGTTCCTTCACTTTTACACTTTTAAATAGACAGTTTTTTTTTTGCTCCCACTATGGCTCACAGCTCAGACACCAAAATCTGGACCAAATCAAGAATAAACAGACTCTTGGACCAGAATCAAGAATAAACAGACCACCAAAAATGTTTTATCTTAAAAGCTTTGCTCATATGCGCTCATCCTGCACTTCTAAAATGTTAATGCAGGTGGGCGCCATGTCAGCGCTGACCAGAAACATGTGCGCGGTCATAAATCGCCCCTCCTCTCTGAGGCCTCTTAGCCAACTGCCAGCCAGCCTTGAGTCTGTCCTCCCAAAATACCCTCACAAAGACACCCATCATAAATAAACAATACTCACCCACTATATTTAACAAAGACTTAAAATAGGGTGAGTGGGGACCGGGCAAAAGAGCTCTAAAGTGACCACAAACTTTACATTTCATGGATTTTTGGTTTTTTACAGTGTGCCTACTGAACTGGACAATATTGCTGATTATTTTTTTTTGCATGAAATCGTGCTGAAGGTCAGTAGGGTATTATGTGTGTGAAGGTTTTCAGTCATCCAGGTCATGGTGAAGGTCAAATAGTAGAGCATTTTAATGACAATTTGTTCTTACTACAATGAGACAGTGAGGCATTGCTGAAACACAAGTCCTCTCTATTACTCTACCAATTCCATGACATATATTGATGTCGCCCAAACCATCTCACTGAAATAAGGAAACAGATTTGACGACTGGTTGAATTTTGATTACTCAGTATCAAATACAGGTCTACCACTCAAACTCTCTGACATGGAAGATTTCTGAACGTCCAGCACACCTGATCCAGCTCATGAAGAACCTGACACACACCTTATTACTGTATCAAGTGTATTCATAAATCTGAACAACTGTGCCAGGACTGTGGTATGCTATAATTATGACCATGCTACACTCTCAGACATAAAGGTACCAAACTGTACTTTTCCTTGTTGCAGAGACATATTTTGCCCTTTTAGTATATATATTTTACTTGGAAGCCTTTACAAATAAAGCTACATACCTGGACCAGTACTCTAAAAACTAACTAATGGTGCACCTTCTCAGGTAAAAGATACTGTACATACTAAAGAAACCAAAAGAGAAGCGATGGAAGGTGCGAAGATGCGAGAGAAGAGAAGTACTTTATTTTTGAGATTTTCTGGAAGACCTTGTAGGAGTTTTCTAGGTTGTCTCTCTCACAGAACCTTTGTTAGTGCTTCCAGGAACCTCGTTCCAAAAGTTGTGCACTTACTTCATTGTGATCATGCCACGCTTCCAGTAAAGAGACAAGCTCTTCTGTGTGCTTGAGAAGCACTGTGCGGTCCCTCATCACAGATTTGTTCTTTTGGTCCTCTTGTCCAGGTCTGAAGCCTGTCCGGTTCACCACAGAGGAGTGGTAGATAAGAAACACAGCAAGCCCCACGAGCACAAGGGGGGCCGTGCGCCATGTGCGCCTCAGCGTCCCGATCCCCAGGATCCGGCGCAGCAGCATCCCGATGCCCAGACACATAGGGTACCATGGATGGGATGGGATGTGATGTGATGTTAGAGTCGCTCTTGCATCCTTCTAAATGGTCACCGATGCGCTCAGGATTCCACGCACACGCAATTTAGGAAACCATCAAACTTTCAAAGCTGCATTCAAACTTTTCTGGAGAAGGAAAGAGAGAAATAACGCGCAGTGACGGTGGCCAAGGCAATGCGCCTTCACAAACCTGGCCACATCCTCACGCAGTGCAGGACACGCTACAGAATATGCAGGCAAGCTTGTGGAAAAAGGTAAAAAGCGCTCTTTCTTCTTCTTTTTCCCCAAGGAGCTGCAGAGTAGCGGAACTCCTGCACGGCCTCTCTCCCTCCGTCTGCTCCAAAACTGCGCTCCTGAGCTCTGGCCAAGAGGAACCGGGCGGGAAAGTAAAGGCCAGGATTAAAAGCACATATAAAATCTCCCAGTACGACTGTGAAACTTATTCCATCAGCAGGAAAGAGGGATCAGACGTTGTTTTCGTCCGCTTGCTGTGTAGTGCGCGGCGGAGCTCTTCCACCTGGTTTGCGTTAATGGACAGAGAGAGTGAGAGAGAGAGAGAGAGAGAGAGAGAGAGAGAGAGAACAGTTACTTCCTCTCTGGACTCGGAGTTTGTGTACGAAGCTCCCGTTTCTGCTCTCAGAAAAGAAGGGATCCTTTACAGGAGCAGCCTGAAACAGCGCAGATGAACTCGCCTTGGACTTCTAAAGCGGAATAACCAAATTCCAACATGGGGTACACACACACACACACACACACACACACACACACACACACAGACAGTACATACATACACAAACAGTACATACACCCAAACATAGCACGTACACACACACACACACACACACAGTACATTCATACACCCCTGCACGCATACAAACAGTACACACACACACACAGAGTACATACATACACAAACAGTACATACACACAAACATAGCACTTACTTACACCCCTGCACACACACACACACACACACACACACACACACACACACAGTACATTCATATACCCCTGCACGCACACAAACAGTACACACACACACACACACACAGAGTACATACATACACAAACAGTACATACACACAAACATATCCGTGGATATGTTACAAAGGCTACTTAAACAATTTTGGTTTTAGTTTAGGAAGCAATAAAATATATATATATATTTTTTTTTAAATGAAATCAGGGTGCAAATAAAATTGGTGGTTCTGATTTTATATAAACATTCTTCTTTGAGTAAATCATTTATTTCAGGGATATACCTGAGAAAGGACAAAAAAAATCTGGTGGACAAAAGGATTTATGTAAGAAATAAAACACGAGAAACAAGAAAATATCAAGGACGTGAAGCAGAGTTACTGATACCACACCAAAGTTTTCCAGGAACACCACATTCCCAAGTGTTGTGTTATTAATGAATACTTGTTTTTTTTTATCCATTTATGGTCACATTTGTTTAACAAGTTCCATGTTATTACTTATGACAGCTATAAACAGTTGTTCTCTCACCAGCCATTCTTCTGTTCTTTCTTGAAGTTAAAAAGACGGACCATAGCCTGTCATGTTAACAAGAAAAACACAAACTCCTGTCCGGAAGATGTCACTATGGTGGAAAGCTTACCTACTGTTACAAAGCACTGCCACTGGAGACTCCTTTCATACATGTTAAGCATCTCCTTGCAGAAAACATCATCATATCAATGATCATCTAATCCATTTATTATTAGTCTTAGATTATGTGAAGGGTCCTCCATACACGTCCCGGTGTAAGTGGTTACTATAGAAACGATCAGACCTGTGATTTGCCTTGAAGCCAGAACTACTGTCAGAGCTGCTGTTATAGGAAAACACCTTCTGACCAATCGGATTTGAAAATACAATGATTCTGTGGCATAATACTCTACAAATTCTTTCACATATTGATTACATGTAAAGGTCATATGCCAATCAGGCTCTCATTTATTAATTTAGAGATGAACATTTTGCCTACTTTGGCCTCCCGGGAGAAAAAAGATGCCTGCGTAAGAGCTCTATAAATGGAAAGAAGTAAAGCACAGTACAGATGCAGCATATTTGGTATACTCAATGTCTATTTTTTTTTTTTTTTTAAATAAGTTTGCACACCTGCATTTATCATCCTTATTGGAGATGCAAACTCATGAACAACTGCAACTGTGGCAGACTGGATAATCCACGTTACTTTAAATGTACCAGAAACGCAAGAAATATGAAATGGGGAATTCTGTGCTTTTATTCTGTGCTGTATAGGCTTAAACTCAAACAGTTTGATCAAATTATTCAGCTGATGCAACTGTTGAGTTGGAAATTTCCTACTTTGTGACAATCCTGACCAAGGATCAAACTGATTTTCGCTAATGTGCCAAAGAACTGTCTGAGAAATAAAAAGCATATGCTCACATATAACTGAGAAAAAAAATGGGATGGAATGGGTTAAGCAGAAAAAAAACACCCTTTACCACATGAAATAGCAAAATTATTGATCATTTTATTTTTTTTCCCCCCCATCAGGAAACTTTGAATCACCAGTTCAGTGCAGGCCAGACTACACATTCACACACATTCTGTACATATCATATCAAACACACACACACACACACACACACACAATATCACTGTGTTCTTTCTATAGTACACCTGGCAGCACCTGGCTTTAAGGGCCTAGCCAAAAAAAATTTTTATGCTTATCTGCAAGTGTGCAAATTTTCCTGTTTTTTTTTTTTTTTTTTTTTTTGTGCAGTCAAACACTGAGCTGAATGAACTCCTGACTAATATGTAAATATATGCACTTTTACAGATAAGCACAAACTCCTTGAAATGTGTGATGTCAAGTGATATGAGGTTTCATCCCCAAGTGAAGCACAATTCAATATACCTACTGCACTGTATCCCATATTTCTGGTCATGAAGTGCTGCAGGCAGGGCAGTTAGTGTTTTTCCTGCTCCCAACAGACCTGAATCCACTCACCAGCTCATTACTGAACCCTGCATGAGTTTAAAATGTGCATTTTAGAGCTGGGAAAACACTAAAATCAGCAGTGCAGGGGGAACCCCAGGACCTGGATTCAAAACTCCTGGTGTCCTGAATACACAAATACTTCTGGAGAACACCAGTATTATCAGGGTCTTCTCATTCAGAGGCATTGGAGGTTTCACGTGAATTTCCAGGGTCCATAGTTTATGAACACATTTCCGGACTACATTTCTGAGTTCGTCTTGTCTCTGTGAATATGAATTAATAGGAGTGAGATGCACTAATTTGTGCTGGAGGTCATGACCCCTACCATCACGCATGGCAGGCTGAGGAATGTCTGAGGGATGGGTGCATATTAACAACCCTCCCCTACCAATCAAGACTTTAATCGAAGATAAAAATAACTAAAGGTCGTGTCTCATCTTACATTTACACACAAACACACACACACACTTTCCTCAAAAGCTCATTTTCACATTTCACAAACCGGAGATCACATTGAAAACTTCTCTCGCACAGTTTTTACGAGGGAAACAGGGGTTAGAATCAGGCAGTGAGATTGGGAATTTTGGGTCGGGTATTTGGGGTCAGCTCTGGGGTGATGAATGTCTATTTATGCCTGCTTCCTCTCCTCTTCATGGCTGCTGTACACTGTGGGCAATACCACTTTCCTTTGGGTGCCTCGGTCAAGCCCACGCAGCCGTAGTGGAACCACTCGATAGGACACTGCAGAGACAAGGAATCATTCAGATTAACGCACACTGCCATTTCTAGCTTTCTACACACCATCTGAAGTGAGCGGCTTACTTTGGGCTGAGTGATCAGGAAGAAAAATGAACCATTACAGATGTCAGTAAAGTTGTGCGTGCTCTTAGTGATGCTAACTATTGCTAGGCTCAAACACAGCCATTTGTAAACCATGTTAATGGCTAAGGTGAAAGCTAAATTTTCCTTAACAGCTCATAGTTCATGGTTTACAACAATGCTGACATTCCTCAATATGGCCGGAATACACAGAAGTTCAATTCCACGTATACTTATTCTTAATTTACCAACACATTTAAGAGGAAAGTTGGTATTCCTGACAAGTTTGTCTGGTTTCCACTGTCATTATGCCTTTATATCTGAATAAATGACTTAACAGCTATGCGCTAGCTATTTGGATAAATAGTCAGCCTCAATCATTAGCAAGCTGCCATGACTGGTCCATATTTCTAGCAAGAGTTATGACTTGAACCACTTGAACAGTGTTGATTCACTTTCCCATACTGAAAGCATAAAGACAGACTCCACATGTACACACCACATGATACTCATGGCTTTAGTCAACTATGAATAAAGCAGTGTGTGTAAAAGGTCTTATATAAAGAGGCCAGTGACCAGGCTGTGTTTACTGAGGATGTGTGACTGAAGGAAGTGTACTTACATCCTGGTTATCACAGCCAACCATCTCACCATAAGACACCTGCAAATGTAGAGAGACAACTTATGCATTTGTGCAGAGGCAAAGATGAAAGACACATATGCACTTGAAAAGAGAGAGAGAGAGAGAGAGAGAGAGAGAGACAGAGATACAATACATTTGTGTACATACAATACATTTAACAAGAGAAATATTGTTTTGTGGCCCATCCTAATACAAAGACACTGCGAGAGCCAATGCATTTGCGCACACACACACACACACACACACACACACACACACACACACGCGTGCACACAAAAAGTCCCTGGAAAAAGAAATCTCTCAGACTAAATAATTTACCAAACAGTGTACAGTAGCACTCAGGGCTTTGTGGTTAGGGCTCATTTCAGACATCACATATACTTCGTATATGTTCATTGAAACAAGCGACTAAGAAATGACACTGTGCAAGTGGGTGTAGGCTGGAATTTTGGAAAATAGCCAGCTAGTGATATTGGAATATCCACTAACCTAAAACAACAAGTGAGACTGAAATAAATTGTGTTATGTTTTGGCATTAAAAAGCCAATGAAGCTCGTTAATGAAAAGATTATGTACTTTCAAATGTTAATGTGAAATTACTACTAATTACTAAAAACTTATATCTGCTCCAGTAAACTGTAAGAAAGCTCTGAAAATGACTGAGATACAGTAATACTTAGAAATTGAATTCCCAAGAGCAAGAAAACCTTCTTAATAAGATGATTTTCTAGCGTGAATCTCTAAAGCTAACTCCACTGTGTGTACTGATTGCCACGTTAGGTTTTGTTGGAGAGCTACGCTGGGTTAAATACAGGTTACGGCAGGACAGTCAATGTTTTGCCATCCCTACCACAAAACTGTTAAATGTAGGTTTAGACTACAGTGAATCAGGCAGGTTAAAGCACTGCAGAACCTACACAGCCAGTCAGAAGTTTTTAAACACCTGGACTAGTTTCTCTCATTGTGCTGAATTCTCAAGTCTCATTGTTCAGGAGGTGTTGATTAATTTTCTATAACAGCAGCTCTGGGAATAGTGCGCTAATTCTATTGTTATCTTCCTATAGTAACAATTCACTCCACATAATCTAATTAATAAATGGTTTGAATTAAAAAAAAAATACTACTACTAATAATAATAGTTGGAAAACCAATGTGATATAAGAGGAATAAAACACTTCAGCACATGCTGGTATTAAAATCTAATCAACTTCTGGTTAACAGGTAACAGACACTTTGTGTCAGGTGGCATCACAAATATAACAGCACAACCCGTTGTTTTTAATTTCTTACTTAATCACGATTATTTCTACAGACCGATTCCGTTTTGTCAGACTGAACAAAATGATTCCGAATAGCAAATAAATAAGGAAAGCTAAATCTTTGTGGAACTTATTAACTGCTCACTCTCATATCCTAACAAGACTCTAAACAGGTGCTTTATTAAAGGCAGGCTCACTTAGAGACTAAATCCATTACGCTAAAAGACTCTGACAGTACTTGTATTAAATCTAAATCATAAATGTGGAATGCCTGAAGTATTTTGGCCATAAAGTCATTTCTAAGCTCATTTAATTTACTAAACGTTAAATAACAATCCACTTATTCATTGGTTAGACATTCGAATTTTTCAGCATTTAACATGAAGTCATTTAAACGAAAATGATAAAATACAGGGTATTCAAAAACTTTTGACTGACAGCGTACATATATACCTAACCAATGCAAAATATCTAGAGCCTTCTTCACTACATTCTTTCGGTGCAAACTTGCTCTAGCTAGCTATTTTTATATGCAAATTTAAATCCATGCTCCAAACACTAGACTAAACACTGCCATAACCAGATCACATGAACGCTTGTGCAAGAACAGGTTTTCTGATTTACAGGCAGGTAAATTTGTGTTTTCAGAGCCTGAACTAATATTATTATGTATATTATTGACATGTGCCTGAATGCCAGAATTCCACTGTTAATCACCATTATTATAAAAAAAAAGTGTTGCGACTGACCTCACCTTTCAAAATGAATTTTATGATGAAAGCAATACACAGTACCTAACACAGTCTCTGCAACGCTGGAACAATTCTGTAATGAACTGGACTAATTCACTAACGTGCCTGTAAAAACAAAGAGAAATGCATGTGCACCTGGTTGCAAATGCAGTAGCGGGGCTCGTTGGGGTCGTAAGTCCAGTCCACTTGGCCGCTGCTGTCGCTCTCTGGTAGCGCTGCCGTCTGCTGGGCCAGCTCGTGAGCCAGAGCCGAGGAGGAGGAACAGGACGACAGGGAAGAAGAAGACGAGGATGACGAGGACTGGTGGTTGGAAGACTTATTGTTGTTTCTGCACACACACGAGTCAGAGACGAGAGAGATGCAGATATTTATGAAGTAATGTTGTTACTCTCACTATTACATTAGATATTCTTTTATATTAAATTTATTTAAAAATTAACCACGGTCATCATCATTCTGGTTGTTTGAATTTTGAAGTTTCATTAGACTTTATTTTCAGCTATGCAACTCTGAACCCACAAAGGGCTCGGTCTTGCCAACAGCCAAAGGAAGTGCAATGCCATTTTCAGCAATCATCTGTCATAAAGGTCATATTAAAATAGTCGGTTCAGCTCTACTATTCTGGTTTCCTGGAATGGGAATCATAATCCGATATGGACAAATATAATTACTTCACGCGGCTCTTTCGCAACTTTTCGAATAGCATGGAATTATACACAGCACACGTACAGGAACATTTCTCAATATAGGAAACGGTTGAACAAATTAAAGAAGAATATATGATGTTCCATTTTGCAATAGAAATGTATTTCAGAAAATAAACTGTTCTCTGTAACCTAACAAAAGTATCTAAACTATAACTGACACATCAAATAAATCTGTGGAAAAAAATAAATACATAAGGACCATGTTAGCAGTGTGTGAGAGGCTCTTACTTGCTCTTGCGTCCTGCACGGGAGTCTGAGCTGTTGCTGGTGGTGAGGTTCTGAGTGAGAGTGGAGGCCAGAGTCGAGGACATGTAGCCAGAAGACTCTCTGCTCGAAGCAAAGTCCCGAACCAGGATATCGTTCTTAATGGCCTCATAGGAAGCCTTCATACTCGACGTCCTCCTGCCCTCCTTCATCTGCAATACGAGACCACACACACCCCAAAACAGCTGTAGGATCTAGTATAAAACATTCAACACTGTATTCAACTGTATTATAACTTTATATAACCTAATGTACTGTTCTTTTTTATTTATTTATTTTTTTTAAATAACAGAACTTTTTGATATTTAGCTGAGGGACTGTTGGGAACTGTTAAATGCAATATCACTTTGAAACCAAACGCTTTGTTTGTATTAAACATTGATTTAAAAATGAAAAGAAAAAAAATCTTACAGGCCTAAAGGCTTATATCTGCACTCACTTTCCTACATCATGCAAAAAGGATTCAAAACAATAGTGTGCTAAGCAACTAAAAGGTTGCATAAGCTTAAATTTGACTATTCATTTTCCCCTTCAAATGTAATTATGATGAAAATTTGAACAGCGACCAGTGAACCTAATTTTGAAAGTATTTTAACAATTATATGTGTACTGAAACAATACAAAATGTTGCAGATGGAAATTAGGAAGGAAGGAAGGAAAGGTGGGGAAGAAGGAAGGAGTGACGGAGTGGTAGGGTTTTGTTGTACCTGTGCGGTGGCCTGCACTGCCTGAGCTGCTGCCATACTGATGGCCCCTGCACCGGCGGCTGGCCCAATTGGCAGGGAGCTCAGGTTGTAGGAGGAAAGAGATTGTGAGGAATTCACATTGTACACGCTGTTGGATGAGGAGGACGTGCTGTTCACTCTGCAGCCTGTCACATACACACACACACACACACACACACGTTAGCAAAACAGCTGAGAAAGTCGATCAGTATGAGCAATTTTAAATGCTTATAGAGAGCAATTTGTGCACACACACGGGGCTCAGTGGCATGCACTGATGTGGGGGGTGTGTGTGTGTGTGTGTCTTTACCCGGCGTGTTCTCTTTAGAGGCGTCTGATGTGAGTGTTGAGAGCAGAGCTTCGGATTTAAACTTCTTCTCTGGCACATGCTCAGTAGTGTGATGAGTTGGCGTGCTGTACTTCCTCTCTGATAAGTGCACATGCGCGCACACACACACACACATTACAGAAAGAAACACAGTAGAGTAGAAGGTATGTGAGCATGTCTGGTGGAAAGACACAGAGAGAGAGAGAGAGAGAGAGAGAGAGAGAGAGAGCAGTGGTGCATCTTACTTTCTCCAGTGACGTGTGAGTGAACATGATGGTTATTGACAGGCTGAGAAGGACTGTCCATTTCCAATGATCCTGCAGTAGGGGAAGGGGAAGAAAAAGAATGACCTAAAATGGTTCAACAAGAATAAGCATGCAAATTCAAACACAAACCAATAAAATTTACCTTAAAGGAACAGAATGGAATTTGTAGAGCCATTTGCTGCGTGCGAGGTGAATTGCATCTGCAGTGTAAATACTGACAAGCCATCCACTTCCTCCAAAATGACTAAACCCCCCCTCAGGTGAAACTATATACAGCATGCTAGCCCACTGAGCACGTTAAAGCCATAAAGAGCTGACCAGTCACATGTTTTGCTTGCCTGGAAACCTGACTAGGCTAAACTGCAGTAGCTAATGCAGCGTAACATGTTGAGAGTATTAATATAGACTAAGGGAGTCAAATGAGTTCATAATCATTATCCATTTCTAACAAGGTTTCCAATGTTGAGCTGTGGTACTCTGTCCTCACATGCCATCTACATCAAAGATAGTATTCGACTGTGTCTTTAGTGTTTGTTTTCTTGCCGTATGTTTAACCGTGACTTAACTGCATGTAGTAAGCAGGAGAGTTTTATGACTGCTTTACTTGGGACTTTTTGTTGTTGTTGCTCGGTTTTGCCAGTGTTTCCACATACTGCGTGCTCCTGATTCTGAAATGATCGTCTGTCATCTGTGCATATTAATTAATCTGCCTAGTAAAAGTCATTCTACCATCTACCACACTGCACCTCAGCCATGTGGGAGTAATGTAGCAGGAGGTGGAATTGGAAAGGACTATTGATTTGCAAAAATCAATAAGAAGAAGGCATTTCATTTTCTGGTTTTAAGCTTACTTGACAGGCAAGTATGAATAAAAAAAAAAAAAACCAATAGCCTGGATACAAAATCTGCTTGCGTCTACAATTAAACTAACTTAAAACATACAGAATGTTTGTTGCTTCCTGCAGTTGAGTTGCTTTTTCACTGCAATCGAACCTCTCTAGCGTTTGCATGGTCCTGTACTGAGAAAACCTCGGTCAGATGATTATCGTGTCCTCGCCTGCCTAAAGAACCGCACTGAAGAGGACCAGGGTTCGAATAAAACAAAAACACTGCAAATGTGAAAGCGTTCTATGCATGCTGACTAATTAACAGCTGTCTGCTACTTACGTCTCTCCAGGATCTCTGTAATGCCGGCGTTGTCCGCTTCAAGCTCCATTTTGAACTTTGCAAGCTCTTGATCCAACTTCCTCAAGTGTCGATCCACCTAACCACAGCAAACCACAACAAAGCCTCTTAATCAACTTCAAAACATACTTTTAATAACTATCAGCATTTCATGGTTTTGGTCTCTAAATTCAGGAATGTGAAATGCAACTTCTTCCCAAGCACCATCGTTTATTCACAGCGAGTGAATAGCGAGTGACACCTAGTGGCGAATCAGGTGTAATGCACTACAAACCACTGCCACTCACCAGATCGTAGATTTGATTGGCTAATTGGACTTTTTCATCAGCATCTTCCAGCGCTTTATAATAGTCCTGTGAGAAAGCAAATCATTCCAGTCATTCCAGCTATCACTTTCATCAGGCAAAGTTTGCAAAAAGTGACGTTACATGCAGAGAGAATTTAGCCATAAATAAATAAATAAATAAATAAATAAATGCAGCTTTAAAAAAAAAAAAAAAAAAAAAAACAGAACAAAAAACACTGCAACGTAGGCACACAAATTTGTCCTCGGAATGGTAAATAAAGCCGTCTGCTTTGGGACTAAAGAGCTGTTTCTAGCAGATGTTCTATTGGTGCTTGGTGAAAATGGCATCTTTTGTCCTCTACCTTCTTAATAACCTCCATCTGCTCCTCCCTCCATTCGGGTTTGTTCTTCTTAGCGTTGGCAAAGAACTCATTAACTCTCTGCTCCAGCTGGTCCATGGCATCTGAAAAGCACAAGCAGTGTTATGATGAGCACGGCCGTCCCAACGTACTGATCCGATACGGAGTCAGCTTTGCCTTTTTTTACTGGCTTAGAGTCGTTACTGTTTCATTGTCAGTCAACAGTGTATACTCAGTGTACATCACTGACTGTCTTACTTTTTTTTTTTTTTTACCTGAAGCAGTAAGTTCCTTACTCCCTTTGTGTCCAGGGGACAC
Organism: Pangasius sanitwongsei; assembly: GCA_037576675.1. NCBI lineage: Eukaryota > Metazoa > Chordata > Actinopteri > Siluriformes > Pangasiidae > Pangasius > Pangasius sanitwongsei. The sequence goes on along the minus strand of CM075020.1, from coordinate 6,691,978 downwards.
GACTGCACTGAAATCCCTTTGACTGTTTAATCCACTATTATTGTGAACACGTTACACAGCTACCTCTGCTGCCACTTCGGGCATTTTCCTAAATGCATCATACACGACGGCTATCCAACACACTGAAGAATGTGGCATTACTGACGATAGCAAACCTAAACAATGATCAGTTTCTGGCTATGTAGTACTCAGCCCTGCCATGCTAGTTGAATTTGGGTTTGTTTGTTTTTTTTGCTCAGTATGACACCTTTCCTCATAGCCAATCTCACTGCTCATAACAACAACGTGATGAATACTGACAGTGTAAGAGATTTTGTGGAAAAGTCCTTGTTTCCTTTTGATTTTTTTATATGTACACACACACACACACACACACACACACAAGGATGTGCAAAGATATTTTTATACAGAGATTTCTTGATAAAATTTTCACCACCAGCTTGTGTGTTTTTAAACGGCCAGTTAATACCGTGATATTTTTAGACTAAGTTTTTATACTGTGAAAATTTCACTACTACTACCGCCCAAACTCATTAGTGCTAATAGCTCCGCGCTGAGATGGGTTTCGTCTCACGGGGGTGAGTGCATGATATTAGACTAGATCTGTAAGACAGTAATAAGATGCATTTTTACAGACATTTGGATCATTGCCATGAAAATACTCAATGTGCGCCTGCTAATTACCTCCTTCAGGGACTTTACATTGGGGTTGTCAAACATACAGCCCACAGGCCAGGTCCAGCCCAATAAAGCTCCTAATCCAGCTCAAATATTGTCAGACTCCGTGCTTTAAAATAAAACCATCTCCCGGGCCAAAATGAAATATGAAATTTAACATAAATAAATAAATAAATAAATAAAAGAGCCGTCTCCATTACTACACTAGAGAGCTCAGCTACTGATAGTAATTCTCCATTCATTTATCTTCAGTAAGTGCTTTGTCCTGGTCAGGGTCACGGTGGATCCGGAGCCAATCCCGGGAACACGCCCAGGACAAGCCATCAGTCCATCTCTGGACACAGTGTACACACATTTACACTTGAGGGTTAATTTAGCATTCAATGCATCCATCGGCATGTTTTGGGAGGTGGAAGGAAACCAGAGAACCCGGAGGAAACCCGCACGGACACGGGGAAAACATTAATTATTTATTAGCAGGCTAAAAATCCTAATGAAGTCTATTTCAGTTTCAGGTTGTAACGCTACAAAAATGCAGAAACCCTCAAAGGGGGGTGAATACTTCTGCAAGACACTGCATTTGCATAATTTGGAGAAAACACAATTGTAACAGGTGTGTTCATCTGTGCTGTAGGTGATGTGAGTTTAATCCATTCAGGATGCTCTGTGAGGTGCTGATAAATGAACACATTAAGGACTGCTGTTGGTCACTAAGCTGAGTTTTGTTTGTTTTGCTCTTGTGCACTTGACACTGGACAAAGTGCACCTACAATGAGCCTGACACTCGGACTGAAGTAGTTTCCGCGCATCCTTAGTTTTAAAACGATCCTTCCAACTCCACGTGACTTTCAGCGCTGCTCTTAAGTTCAGCTCTCACCACAAAACCTACAGAAAAAAATTCACTTCAACTATTATAAACCTCTACATCGCTGTGATTCATCTGACTCGGAGTGTAGGGTTTAGTTTTAGCCCACTTGGCTGTTACACAGCCTCCCGATCGCAGTGTCTTACTCTGCACTTGCAGGTCCATCTCTCGCATTTCCGTAAACCTGTCGCGGAGATCCATGGGTAGCTGCTCGATCACTGCCAGAGAGAAGAAAAAGCAAAATTACAGACTAGCCTAGCAGGCTAACAGCTGCGCACCTTTATCACCAAAACACGAGCCGGAGACTCGAATAAACCTCCCTCGTTCAGTCACGAAAAAATAAACCACGTATATACTTACTTTCGAGGTAGTCCTCCAAGTACAGCATTTTGGCAAATACGATGTTTTTTAGCGTTTTGCAGAAAAGGTTGGAATCGTCAATATGGCGCCGACGGTCGCTGAACGCTGAAGCGAAAAAAAAAGCAACTATAAAAGGGGAGGGACGCTACGTCATCGACGTGCACACTCATTGGCTGTTGATAATGTGCACGGAAATTACGTCATTATGTATCGCCCATGGGATTTGTAGTTCTTAACTGAGCACCGCCCACTACTGTACTACAGTTTTACTCCAAATGGGTGTTTTTAAGTCCCTGCTGCACATTTTCGTATTATTTCTGAAAAATGTTCAAAACTTCAACATGTAAAATTTTATAAGTTATAACATATTCCACCTACTTAAGTACAGCCTCATTTTTATGAGCTGAAAGTAATTTTTAAATATTTAAAAATGACTTTCTAATACCGTAATCAAGCAATTTTCCTAGTAGTTTCCAAAATCCAAAATCTAAAAGAAATAAAAGTAATAAAATCTATGAATCATAGTAAACTTCCGTAGTTATTGTTTAATCACATTTGTTCTTATCCTTTCATAAAGCATTTCATCATGCTTGCTTATTATTTAATATTAAGATGTATTTAAAAGAAAATAGGCATGTCCCTGCATTTGCACTGATGTCACTTTGATGAAAACCTGTGATTTTAAAGAAGTGACGTTACTTTCTTCATATTAATTTATACAATAACAGGGTCAACAGTTTGCTGTAACAGAGATTATAATAATTAGAAAAAGGATTCCTAATGAAAATTGAGGAGTAAATATAGTAGACTAGTCAAACGAGGGAAAAAAGAGGGGAAAAAGAGGGGAAAAAAGAGAAACACATCCCTAATCAGGAAGTATGGCCACCACAACAGTATATATTCTTACTGACAAATGTGTATCCATACATAAACTAAATCACTTTATACTTCAGTGTGAAAAGAAATCTGTTGCAGTAAAATCTATATTTGCTGTATAACTTTATGTTGAAACATATACTTAACTAAAAAAGGTAAAAAGATTTGCCCGTGTAAATGGAATTTCAGTAATCATGACAGTGGCAGTTGAGCTTTATTTAAAGTAAGTACAATGGTAAGGATGTGATACTTGAAGAGCTGTACTGATCTGAAACTGAGCATCTTTATCAGGGTCGACACTTTATTCACACCGGCTTGAAGTGAAGTGTTGGATTGGTGTTATGTCGGATTTATCATAACGTCTGATCTGTGTCTGTGATGTTAACCAACACAACACATGCAACACATGAGCCTCTGATTTTCCAAGTAACTTGGCAGCAGAATTCTGCACAGCACGGACTCTGTTACTAAGAGGACATCAGTATCAGATTACTATCAGGTATCAACACATTTCCAGAGCTCTGATATCAGTAATATATCCAAAATGGAAAAAGTGGGGGCAAACCACTTGTGACCCAAGCTAGTGAGATTAGAGTGATAGATAGAGGGCCCTTAATACCAGAGGTATTCAAGGAACATTATCCTCAAGAGGGCAGTGGTGTCTGGAAATTCACATACAAGCAGCTTCAGATGGGGTAACAAGCTCATTCATGGGGAAAGAAGCTAATGCATGCTCAGAAAGATGGTAGAAGTTGCCAGATGGTGTCATATTCCAAGAATCATCATCATTTATAATCAAAATGTTCTACATGTAGAAGGAACACTTTCTGAAGACATTACAATATACTACAGTACAATAGATCTTTATCAGAATGGAAAAGCAATAGATTATATCTTATGTATTGTAAAAAAAAAAAAAAAATCAATTCAATTTTATTTGTATAGCGCTTTTAACAATGAACATAGTCACAAAGCAGCTTTCAAGAAATTCAGGATATACATTTTAAATTTGTTTAGTTATCCCTATTGAGCAAGCCAGAGGTGATGGTGGCAAGGAAAAACTCCCTGAGACAATATGAGGAAGAAACTTTGAGCGGAACCAGTCTCAAAAGGGAACTCATCTTCATCTGGGTGACAACGAATAGTGCGATTATAAATAATTCCCTTCTATCTATAACGGTATACTATATGGTCAAAAAGTGCAATTGTGTAACCAAGAAAATTCATTATCATTTTCACAGGAAGTCTATTTTGCAGTTTATCAACTGTTCACTGATAGAGACTTGAGTGCAAAACTGTTTGTGGGAATTGCAGTCCTAAAGCTATCATAGCCGTAGTAGTCCTAAGCCATCGTAGCAAATCTGTTCTTATCAATTGAAGTCCAAAACCATCTTCATGGTTTCTAAGTGGTACCATCAACAGTAATCTCATGTATCTTTAGGCTGTCCGTTTGGGGCCATCCTCAGCAGCAGCAAGTGATTTCCAAGTGATGAGAACTCCAACCAGAAGTAGGGCATCAGGATGGATCAGGCAGGTCCAGAGAGCAGAAGAGAGAGACTAGCTATGACAGCACAATTAAAACGGAGAGCCAGAAGGTAACACAGACATGAGGGCGCCCTGGGACATAAAGCAGCCAGCCACTGCACCGTCAACAAACCTGAGTGAATGCGTGAGAGTGGGGGGGCGACAGCATCCAAACATCCCAGTTCACCACAACACTCTATGCCTGTGAACCCTCCAGATCTGCTCCTTTACCTAAGAAAAACTATTCACACAAGCCTTGAATAAACAAATATGTTTTCAGCCTAGACTTAAAAACTGAGACTGTGTCTGAGCCCCGGACACTAATTGGAAGGTTGTTCCATAACCATGGGGCTTTGTAAGAGAAAGAAAAATGATTCTTTGGTCACGGCACCATAAACTAACTACTTGCATATTTACAAAATACAGGTTCGATCAAGAATGCAGGAAAAAAGAAGCAGTGATAGTAAGTAGTCAGGGAATAGACACAAAGGAAATGGTTACAGATGGAATAACTAACATTTATTACTTGCAAATAGAGGAAAGAAGAGAGTTTAAAACAAAGAACAAAGAAGTGCTCGAGTGGGGCACACAATGGTGATCAGTGATTGGTTGTTGGGAACAATAATGATCCACGATTGGTCACTGTGAATAATGGGGATCAATGACTGGTCGTTTGGAAAAATGGTGATCAGTGATTGGTCATTGGGAACAATGGTGATCAGTGATTGGTCATTGGGAACAATGGTGATCAGTGATTGGTCATTGGGAACAATTGTGATCCATGATTGGTCATTGGGAACAATGGTGATCAGTGATTGGTCATTGGGAACAATGACGATTAGTGTTTGGTCATTAGGAACATAAACTCGTGCAAGTGCAACTCAGTCAGGCTTTATACACTGGTGGTATGTCGAGCGAACCTGCCCTCTCAACTCGTATAACAGCAGCTGTGATATGAACTGGAGAGCCATTTCGCTAACCTCTCCTCACTAGATTTGTCAGTAGGTTCTTCTTTCAAATAGCATCACTAAATGGATCTAAAAAGGCACCCATTTGCCAACACTGCCCTCATATCATCAGCATTATACATACAAGAAATTGATCTGACAGATTGATACATTCCTCCAGTCTAATAGAAACAGCCCTAAAAATTAAAACACTCAAAGGATTCTTTCACACTTTTTCTGTGTGCACTGACTGGAACATCTCAAGCCTTGCACACTGTAGACATTGGGCCATTGAGCCACTGTTAGATTGCTACCTGGGTAGCAAGTATCGGCTAACTAACTACCCTAACTGGCTGTATAGATTTTATTTTATTCTATTTTATTATCAGTAATAAAGATGTAATAATGTTTCGTTTGACTCTGGTGATAAGAATATTGTCCCAAAATATCTTCTTTATTTTCTAAATTCTCTTACATTCTCTCACTAACTAATAATAATCAAACAATATAACAATAACAAACAATAAACAAACAATAATCTCTGTCTTAAAACCATAGCATAATATTTACCATGAAGTACCATAGTAAAACCATTGCAGCACCATAGTTGCAATAAAGTACCATAATAAAACCATAGTAGTGCCACAGTTACCAAGAAGTACCATAGTAAAACCATTTTATTGTCATGGTTACTATAAAGTACTTTAGTAAACAAGATAAATAAGGTCAGATAAGGTCAAATACCAGATTGCTACCAGACAGCAACAATTTTCAATAAAATGCACCAGTTACAAACAATTTTAAGAAAGGTACAGTATGTATATAGTAAGTCTCTGACAAAAGGCACTGGTTTAAATAACTTCCCATTAACACTAGCCATGGTTTAATCCTTTGCATTATAGACAGTCGACTGTGTGGCTCCATAGCCATAATAATAAATTTAGGTGACGGCAGATGCAGATACTTTGATCCAAAATGAACTGGAATACAATCCACCCACTGAGCTTACAGCTGACAGTGACAAATGGTGCAGAGCTAAGTCTCAAGCAAATGATCAGAAACAAAACAGTCACAATTGTGGGGTAAATGTCACCGTAGAGCGCTTTCAAACGATATAATATTCAAGTGTTCATGTCTTAAACCAAGTCTTAACCCTCCTTTTGCCATATATTATGGGAGCCCATTTCAGAACGATGATGAAACATGTAAATGGCCATAAAATAACCTTTTACTTATTACTACACCCAGTAGTTAACTACTTTATAGAGTATATGATGTGTGTGCTGTACATGAACAAATATATAGATAAAGATGCCCAAAAACATACACTATATGGCCAAAAGTATTTGGACACCTGACAATTAAAACCATATGACCTTGTTGAACATCCCATTCCAGATTTAATCCCCTCTAAAAGTATTGGAACAGCATGACCGATACACTGAATAGATTTGGGTTCAACAAAAGATGAAGATTTTAAAGTCTGTTTACCCCCAAAAGTTTAGAGGAGATTTAAAGATTTTTTTCTGACTGCAGCGCAGGAGCATCACAAACATTTTGACAGAACCAATGGCGATAAGTGATTGGTTTTTGGGAACAATGGCGATCAGTGATTGGTCATTGGGAACAATGGTGACCTGTGATTGGTCATTGGGAACAATGATGATGAGTGTTTGGTCATTGGGAACATAAACTCTATGGGAGTACATTTCAGAACGATTATGAAACAGGTAAATGACCATAAACTAACCTTATACTTATTACTACACCAAATTGTTAACTACTTTATAGAGATTATGCTGTGTGGGCTGTACATGCACAAATATACAGATAAAGATCCCCAAACACATACACTATATGGCCAAAAGTATGTGGACATTTTGACAGACTCTATCTGATACCAAACTGAGTCTATTAGACTTATGCTCAATATGGTACAGTGCAGTCAAAGTGTGACATTCACTTTATGAAGAAATTACACTTAGCTAGCAAGACTTTAGACATCTTTAGACAGACTGATTAAAATTTTGGCCCAAAAAGTGTTTTTCATCTTTTTTGGCTGTTTGCCAGAATTCAGCCACAGTGATGTCCAGGGGGTTTTCACAGGCAGTCACACAATTAGAAAATTTGTACTAAACAATGGTATGCATTAGCATGGGGAGCACAGTGGCTTAGTGGTTAGCACTGTTGCCTCGCCCCTCCAGGGTTGGCGGTTTGAATCCCATCTCTGCCCTGTGTGCGCGGAGCCTGCATGCTCTCCCTGTGCTTTGGGGGTTTCCTCCAGGTACTCTGGTTTCCTCCCCCTGACATGTGTTTTAGGCTGACTGGCATTTCCAAATAGTCCATAGTATGTGAGTGTGTGCACAATTATTCCCTGCAATGGGTTGGCGCCCCGAGTCCCCTGGGATAGGCTCCAGGCTCCCCTGTGACCCTGTGTAGGATAAGCAGTACAGAGAAAGGATGGATGGATGTTCTCTAAATTGTTAAATAGGGCCTGTTGTCTCCAGGGCCCCAAAATGAACATTTTTCTCAGTTGTGTATGCATCCTTGATAGAAATTATTTTGTAAATAACTACATATATATATATATATATATATGTATATATATATATATATATATATATATATATATATATATATATATATATATATA
>CM075020.1:6644998-6683975 GCA_037576675.1 Pangasius sanitwongsei | reverse complement strand
ATATATATATATCTATATATATATATATATATATATATATATATATATATATATAGATATATATATATATATAAGTAGTTAGTTTGTGGTGTCGTGACCAAATAAATAATTCGTCTTTCTATAAGAAGTAAGTTATGTAAGGACGCACAAGTGGAGTGCCACTGAATCCCCACACACACGCAACAGCGATCTGCCAATGACTACAATGTTTATTAATGAACAGCACATTGCAGTTTCTGTTATCACTTATGTTATAACCGTGATAAACAGTCATTCCTTCATTATCCTCTCTCTCTCTTTCTCTCTCTCTGTCACTCTCCCAGCTTTGTCATTTTACCAAGAAAGCGTATTATCCTCTGAGAGTGTTACAAAGCGCTTTAACTGAGACTCCTTCCATACATGTAAATAAATGTCTCCTAAAAAAGTCACCACTTCAATGGTTATAGATTTTACTTTGTTAAAAGTTTTTTTTTTTTAAATTTTAGATCTGCTTATTATTAGATTATATCTAATAATAGCTTAATCTTAGATTATATGGAGTCCCTGTGTATGAGCTGTTGTTATAGAAACAATATCGCCTTAAACGAGCGCTTTAATAACCTATCATTCATTCATGAAAACAGTGTACACCTTCTGACCAATCAGATTCAAGCGTTCATTCGCACTGTGGTATAAAATGCATTATTTTAATCTTCTTTTTTCCTTTTTCATGTAACGTTTTGATATGCAAATGATCACAGAAAGTCATTAAATAGGCAAATGAGCTCATGACGTCATTCGGTGACTTCTAGTAGCTTTTTTTTTACTATGCATTAGCTACTTTCCCCTGCATACAAATCACCGTATTTGTTTTCATTTTATTGAAATATTTCTAATCAGTCTGTTTTATTAATTCATTAATTTATTATTTAATGTCTGTGATGGACTGGTGTCCCAGCCAGTCCCACCTCATGCTCAGTGTTGGCTCTGCACAGCTGGAATTATGGGATTAAGTGTCCCGTGCTCGCGCACTTTTTTTTTTTTTCATGAGTACATGACGACATCCGGGTAATTCCTGTGTAATCAATGCCTGTTCTGTTTCTCCTTCTGCTAATGTTAAAGCTAATGAGGAGACACTCAGTTCGCCTTTAGGACCCGGAGGCTGACACTCGGGGGGAGAGAGAGAGAGAGAGAGAGAGAGAGTTCTCCCAAACTTCCCACATGCATGCACAAGTTAAACTCACAGAGCCTGCCCCAGACAGAACAGAGGGAAGTCAGACAGTCAGCTCCCACAACAGTTAGCTACAGCGAAGTGGAGTACACAGCACTGCAGAGTTACACAGCGCGTGCAGCTCACTCTGGGACCTTACTATACTTCAGCGTTGCTTATTTCCAGTAAATAAGGCGCTGAAATGAAAGAGGATTGTTAACCCCACTGCAACATGGCACTTCTGTTCAAATGGTTCTGGGATTGTTTTTCGTCATAAGTGTCCATTCGCGCGAGCATCCGCCATCCTGACGCACGAGGAAGCAGCAAAAGCAGCAAAACCACCTGTTGCAAATGCTTTCAGGGAGAAAAAGAAACCTTCCCACGGATATAACACACACACTGTCACACACTGAGCGCTGCACGTGCCAACACAGCACGCACGGATCGCCACCGTTATCTTTAATCGGTGTCTGACACGCCATGTGACTGCCAAAGGAGTGTTTTCCTCCTTGCACTACTTCGACCTTTTCTTTAAAAAAAAATAAAATAAAATAAAAAAAAAATATCTGCCAGCGGATCGCGCGCGCACGGTGGCCAGCGTCAGAGCGGTAGAATGAGGAATGACGCGCGTGCACGATGGCCCGAGAGGACTCGGTGAAGTGCCTGCGCTGTCTGCTTTACGCTATCAACTTACTCTTCTGGGTAAGACCCACATCCCAGACTGAACACTACCGCGCTAAATAATAGGTTCACTTCTTACAGTTTGTGCCAGAAAGCCCGAGCACGGCAGCAGGTGGTCGACGGGCCGCTCGCGTTACACCACTATGGGACGCCTAAAGATGCAAACATGCTTCACTTTCACCACGTCTGAGCGGCACATACTCAAACATCCCTGTCCTGGTTTCCCAGTCGAGCTGTAATGTTTAGAGATCTCATGCACAGCAACATTAAACAGACCGAGTAGCTCAGGTTCTACTTAAAACCCTCTGCTGTCGTCGTGATGCTTGTCATGATCTTTCGATCTCTAATCAAAAAATCATCACCGTACGTTCAAAAGTATTTACTAATCTAGAAAATCCAGAAGACTGGTATTCAAAACAGACCTTCTGGCACGTTTAAGAGGTTTTTCAAATTCAAACACTAACTGTAATAAGAGAATGTTAGAGTTTATACTCAAAAACTGTCAAGAATATTACATAAGTATGCAGTTTGAGACACAATATTAGTTGGTTTATTCAGTTGTGGACACATTCACTAAGTTAACATGCACATCAGATTCTGTTTAAGGTCTATATTCAGCTTGCAGCCATATTCCGAATATGTTTATATGCTTACGGCCATCGAAATATTCCTGTATATATGGTAGTTGTAAGTATGCTGATCTACACATGTGCTTTTCCTTTCACGCTGTTATTTCCTGGGAGCTTCAAGATGCTGCCGTTGGTTATAGAGTATGCTCAGTTATTAGTTTTATTACTACTTTTTCACACTAATTTAATTAGGACTCTAACACGTCTCACTATCAAAAATTCCTAACAACACCACCTCGAAATGGAAAGGGTCAGGTAAGCATCTGTTAGGACCCACAATTCCTTGTGGACTGAGCATGCACATATATAGTGGAGTTACTGAATAAGGTGTTTACATGCAACAAATTTCCAAATAAAACAGGCATATTCCAGGGGTGGGGATCAGAATTTGGGCAATCAGAATATTGTCTTAATCTAAATCAGGCAGTCAGATTGCAGTGTTTACATGACTCAGTACTCATTAGAATATTGCCAAATTCTCATTAATATTGGAATATTGATGTGCGTGTAAACGTAGCTGGTGTCACATGGTGCTATACTGCCTCCACTATTTACGTTGGCATTGCAAAATGCAGACGCATCGCATTCATTTCTGAGGACGTGCACAAGTGACTCGCCAAACGACCACAGGATTCGTGGCCATTTTGCCTATGTGGAGTTAACAGCAAGTATAAATCAGTCATAAACGTTAAACACATAAACCATTACGACACTCATCCTATTTAGTCGCATTCAACCTGGAGCCTGTTTCTCATATTTCTTTACAGTCATGGAAATCACAATGCACCATTATCCATGCTATTTAATTTATTATTGAGTTCTTATACTTATTTTAATTTTTCCATTTACAGAATTTTGCAGAGCGACTTACAGAAGTGCTTTGTATTATCCCTCAAAAACATATCTTTATGCTAGTACAAATAGGTCCGGGTCAAAGCTTAAGATAGAGCCCTATTATAGAAGAGTTGCTAGTATTTAAAAAACCAAAAGTAACAGGATTGCCAGGTCTCAGCAAAAAAAAAAAAATTCCAGCCAGACTACATCTGAAACCAGCCCACTAAGTAGCCCAAAAACTTCAGGCATGGGAAAACAAAGACACATTTTTCTTCTTTTTCTCAGTCTTTGCATGGGAAACAAGTTCACCATTGTGCACACACATTTCTGATTTGCAGTATCTGCAATACTCCTTTTTATAATCATTTGATACGGCTATTGTCCACTCCATAATCCCCTTTCCTTCTCCCAATCTTTGCAATTTATCTTACAACAGGAATGGTTCTATACATCGTAAATAGACTGTTTGCATTTACACTTTCCCTTTGTTTGCCATAGCCTATGATTGTAGAAATCAATTTGATTTGATTCTGGTTATTTGCTTTAAAAACAAGATCCTGGTGGCTGCAGACTATTTTTTTAAACTAGCGCTAAAAACAGCCACCCACGGACTTGCTGTTCTACTTGCAATCTCGATGCAAAAGTAATCCAGTCTGTCAAAAAAAAAAAAGAAAAAAAAAAGTGGCCCTGGCAACCTGACAACCCTGACAAGTAGTTCTGTTGTTGGTAATTTCAGGAATAAAAACCCTATGCTTCCAATCAGTTAGCTAAAATATTATTGTACACATTTAAATCCTGAGGGTAAAATTCGAACAGCTAGATTATGTTAACAAATGTCCATGAAATTTATTTTACAGTGTTTTTTATAGTGTTTTATTTTACAGTGTTATTTTACAGTAATGTTTAAGAACCCTTGATCCAAGATAAAATTGCATATGTATGTCATATTTACTAATCGAGATAATTCCAAACAGGCTAAATCATTTTTACAATTTTGATTGGAAATGACAGATATATCCGAGTGTGAAACCATAATCAGTGAATCAACAATCGGCGAATCAACAATCGGCTAATGAAAAATGGTATGGAAGCCTGGAGTGGCCTTTAAAAGTTTTCTTTTTTTTTTTCCTTAAACACAATATAGTAAGACATGCAATTTAGTTGAATTCATACACACTGACACACTATTTTTTTTTATTTCAGATAAATTACAACTAGATTCACTTGTTAATTCACTGCATTTTAATCATAACAGTGGTCCACATACATAGACTACATACTCTAGTTTAAATAATTGGCTTGTAATGATGTGTTTATTGTCACATATACAAGCACAGTGAACGCATTTCCTAGCTTGTTAGGAAGCTGGGGTGAGAGCTCAGGGATATGGCACAAAACTAAGCAAAACAGTCAACAATAGACTTGCATTCGATGCTTGTTCACCCACCAAGTGTCAGTGGCCAATCTGCAATGATCCAATGTTTATCCACTGCAAAATAGATGGTTCTCATTGAGAACGTAAGTTTAGTTTCATCTTCAGAATGAACACGGTTTGCTTTAATAATTAAATGTCTATGCACGGCAGTTCCTGAAATTTCTTGTCTGAAGGAAAAGCTTTTTATTACCACCATTATGCCATGCTATGATTTATATTCACATCAAATTATAATACTGGAGTTCAGCTCTGCTTGTATAGGAGCTCTGTTTCTCTGCATCTCTATCAAAATTAAACAGTATATTGCTAAAAATCGCCAAATAGCATATGGCTAAATTAAATATTGTATCTGAGAAACCAAGTCTGAAGTTTGCATAGATTATTATGAAAGGGTCTTGCTGAATAGGTCTGGTTAAAATAGTTCTCCTGCATCCACAATGCAGAGAAAAAAATAGTTAAGCCCCGCAGTGGCTGACTTCAAGGTTCTCTATGCTACCCTTCTGATCCATTTGGCCTTCCATATTTCTGTTCCAACAACTGCACACTGAATTAGGGTCTATTAAGCCCCATAGCCATACCTCTATGTAGCGGGCTGCCTCTTTGACCCCCAACCAGTCCTGTGCTGCATGTTTCACATTCTGCTACACCCTATTTTAGGGAATTAAATGTGATAAGTGCTGGGTGTTGCTTTCACAGCCAAGAATGCCAACGGGGCCCACAGACTAAACTGTGCTACTCATATCTCAGTGGGTCAGACAGACATGCCACAGTACCCTTACACAAACAAGGTTTAGAGGGCTCTGAATTGTGAATGCTGGAAGGGATGTAGATTACTGAGTTGTACATGTATATTTGTTTATGTGCTGCCAGTCTAAAGCCTCTTTCTCTCCACAGCTAATGGCTCTGTGTGTGCTGGGAGTGGCCGCGTGGCTTAGGGATTACCTGAACAATGTCCTCACCTTAACTGCGGACACCAGGTGAGAGTTCCTGAATGGGCAGGTGTGAATGGCTCCGTCCATTCAAATACAAACAATACGGGCATTTTAAACAGTCAGTCACGGCTCACACAGTACACACTTTTTTTTAAGTAGACCTGAATCAACAGAACTAAATATCTCTGCACTCCGGGTAATTAGTAAACACCTCATTTGGAATACATATAGTAGCTTGATTTTTGGATTGAATGTGCTACTGCAGCAGCAAAACATCCTTTTCATTGAAAATTAGTTACTGTTTCACGATTTCTCTGAAAAAAAGGTTTGTATGAGCTCGGAGTATGATCACCGGGTCATGATTACAGCCTGAAAATTGGATCAATGGTATGGCCCGATATGTAGATTGTTAGAGTTTGCACGCAAACTTACCTCATATTAGTGATGATGGGAATTGTTAAATTAACACCCACTTATAGAAAACTATATCCATGATTATATATTTGTCGTGGTTAAATAACAACAGATTTTTTTATTAACCGTAGATTACGTCAATTGCAGAATGAGCTGTTAATGACCCCTTCTGTCTCATCAGATTCAAGAATTCAACAGTGCCGTGGTATAGATATCCTATAATATATAATATTTAAAAATATAAATCATATAACGTTTTTTAAATTTTTAAATCACTGAATCGGGTTGCTTTTTAGTGTATGGAATTTAAGCGTATTGTTCAGAACGTACAAAAAGATTGAATTTGAATCGAATCAAAATCCAATGGATCGTGAGTCAAACTGATTCACAGTCAAGCCAAAGACTCTCACTCTTAAAAAAGAAGCTGAACAGATTCCTAAGCCGATATGCTAAATTAAGAAGCTGGCACTTATCTTCTGCTTCTTCTGTCGTAGGTGTAATTTAGCACCGTGAGACACTATTTAGTCGGCGCACAATCTTTCAGTGGTTTCCACAAATAAACGTAAAGCAGAATGTGTTAAGACATGAATGCAATATGGCAAAATGAGCTTTCCAGAGCTGCAACTTCCTGACTTGCTGACTCAGTTCCATTTTGCAGCAATAAAAATCTCATCTGCCCTGAACGGATGCCACATAATGAGATAACAGCTGAGTTGAGTATTTCGGTTTCACACTGTTGTGTATCCATTGTGGCTATGGTTGAATGTGTGTGTATATATGTGTGTGTGTTTATTAGTACCCTCTCTCAAGAGAGAAAAGTCATCCTATGGTGCAAAATGTGAAGTTTTTGGTTAGCGTAAGGTGTGTGTGTGTGTGTGTGTGTGAGGAGGGAGCACTGGTGAGCCACATTCATCCAAAATTAGCTATGCTACACTTCAAGGCTTTCCCATGTCCTTTCCTGGCTATGTATCATTGAGACATGAGGACAGAGAGAGCGAGAGAGGGAGTGAGAGGTTGGAGGCTTACATTTCCACTGAGTGCAGTCATTATTTACTTGTAACTTGTGGATTAATAAAAATGCAGCCCTGTGAGAGTGGAGGATGCAGTGGGCAGGATGGAAGGGGGAGGAGGAGGGGCAGGACGGATTGATAAATAAACAAAAAGACTGCCAATGAATGACTTCCCAGTTCTGCTCTCTTCCTTCTCTGTCTCTGTGTTGTAGGCTGGAAGAAGCAGCGGTCCTCACATACTCCCCTGCGGTCCACCCTGTTGTCATCGCTGTGTGCTGTTTCTTAATCATCGTGGCCATGGTGGGCTACTGTGGCACGCTGAAATGCAATCTGCTGCTCCTCTCCTGGGTATGTCTCCATGTGGGGTTTTGATTGTGTGTGTGTGTGTGTGTGTGTGTGAGAGAGAGAGAGAGAGAGAGAGAGAAAGCAAGCAAGCAAGAAACAACACTTGTATGTGTACAGGCACACATACGCACGTGCTTTTGTGTGTGCGTGTTGATTCGTGACATACAGTATAATCCCAATTAAGTCTATTTCAGTAACAGATTGTAACACTACAAAATGTGGAAAAGTTCAAGGGGATGAGTACTTATGAAAGGCACTGTATGTACTTACTCCATAGGGTATAATAATGGTGTTCAGGTTTTCTATTGATTCAGTTGCAGGCAATATCACTTTTACGATACGTGATTGTTTTTATATTTGTTTACAGAACTGACACATTATTAAAATTTATGAAATTAAAATATGCCATAAATGACATTATTCATTTTTCCTACATCAAGAGACAAGGATCACTCTGCCAAAAGGTGTAAGAGTCAGCCGTCGTTCACATGTGTACATGCCATTGGTTGTTATATAGTCCAGCTTTGCAACCAGAGCTTTAGTTTGACTCTTTAATTTTTTCTGCATCAGTTAGCCCACTATCTGAGTTTGCACTTCCAAACTAAGAGGGCCCTTCAGGTTGTCATGCTTTCTGATCATTTATGTTGTAAATCTTTGTACAAGCTCGGCCTTGCCCACTTTCCTGAGGCCACACTGTGGTAATAGGATGGACAGGATGCATGATATGCTAGTAGAAACCTCTTTGTTAGCTTGTAGTGGTTTACTCCTGCTGTTTAAAATGGCCATAAAGCATGCGAATAGCCAAGAGGAAGAGTTATGGCCCACGTTACAGCAAATTACAGAGAGGAGGTGCAAGCTACAGCCTCACTGCTCCGCATCAATTAAAGCGATGGACAGGTGAGGAATGCCAG
The DNA here is from genome assembly GCA_037576675.1 of Pangasius sanitwongsei. Classification (NCBI taxonomy): domain Eukaryota; kingdom Metazoa; phylum Chordata; class Actinopteri; order Siluriformes; family Pangasiidae; genus Pangasius; species Pangasius sanitwongsei. The sequence continues at coordinate 6,675,595 of CM075020.1, read as the reverse complement.
AACAGAGACCACAAATTTATTCTGAGTGTTGTGGATTAGCATTCTGTGCGATGGTGGGTTGTTAAGTGATGGCATTTTAAGATTGTTATGGGCCATTAGCAGAGAGAGGGAGAAAGAGAAATTTGAAAAAAGGCCAATAAAACTAAAGCAATCCAAAAACGATGCCAATTATGGGGCTTTTCCACCAACATGGCATCAGGAACATCAGCCTGCTGGTTTGGGACTTGGGTAAGATTTTTAGGAGATGAGGTAATGATGCCACCACCTTAAGGCATGTGAACACATTTACAGTAGTTAACATACAGTGGTGTGGCTTATATACATTTTCTGTTTGTTAGTGTACTTTACAAAAACTGGCTTTGTGGTGGTCAATGATTCTGCTATAGTATAAAATTGCTGGCTCATTATGGTACCTGGTTTGCAATGGTCAGATCCTGTACTAAACATAGAGCCCTTCAAGTATGTAGCAGGTAACATGCAAGGGTTCAGATCTGGTCCATGAAGAGGGTCGCCACCCCCACCCCCCCACGCATAGGGCAGTGGAGGTTAATTGGTTGAGTTATTGGGCTCCTGGTTGGAAGGTCAACAGTTCAAATCCCAGAACTAGCAATTTGCCACTTTTGGGCCCTTGTACTGTCCCTGAACTGCCCTTGACCCACCCTCAGCTGATAAGTTGACCATTGTATCCTGCCTTAACTCTAGGTCACTTTTGAAATTAAAATAAAAAGTGTCAGCTAAAGCGGTAAATGTAAATGCAGAGGTGTCCCTCAAGGCTCAGTGCTTGGACCTCTTCACTTTTCTTTTCAAATGGCTTCAACTCGATACAGTATAGATACAGTACACAGTATGGTCTATACTAGGAACACTCTACTCATCCTTTGCACCATCAGATACCCAGGTTGCTACTTATATCTTTTCACATCCGGCAGACATCTCATCATGGATGGAAGCTCATCAGCTAAGGCCCAATCCCAGCAGGACTGAGCTTCTTTATATTCCTGGAAATACATACCTATGACTTGATTTTGCTGCCTTGATATTCTGTTTAGCTGAAGCATTGGTGTTCTCTTTAGGGATTAGCTATTGTTCCCTGACTCTGTCATGCAGGGTTCTCCTATACAATGTCAGGAGGCTTTGAGCATTTCTCTTCTAGGAAGTCTTTCAGGTGCCTTAATATCTCAATATTTGACTGCTGCGACTTATTTCTGGCAGGTCGTTCTGCACTTGCTATTTCTTCTTAACTGGTCCAGAATGCAGCAGCCTAACTCGTCTTTACCCATGTCATTCTAATTCTACCTTCACTGGCCTCCTATAGCTAGCATTAGATTTAAAACCCTGATGCTTATCTGCAGAGCCAAGAATACATTCTCCCTGTATGTGAATGGCAACAGTCCAGTTGCACACTGCATCTCAAGCTGTTCTCACCACAAGTAAGGCTTGGCTTCTTCTGCCAGCCACAACACTCTCCTGTGGTGCCCAGGTACTGGAACTTCTAATGGCGGAGCTCCTTGGTGTCTTTAAACACAGATTGAATGTCTTGAATAAGAGTGTCCACTACATGCCATAAATGTTATTCATTCAGAGCATCTTTGCCTGTGCAGATAGATGACTACCTCATGACCTGTTCATCCAAAACTGCAACTGCTGGCGCCGTCAACCATTATGGTGTCTGGTTACATAAAAAAAGATATAATAGTTCTTAAAAGTGTTGGGAGAAAGAGGTTAGCCAATTTCACGAAAATCCTTCTTCCTAGTGTCACTGTAACAGTAGAGACCCAGCTGCACACCTGAGCTGGACTATAAAGAGGGAAGAGTATGTAGAAGAATTACACCGTGGCGGTGATTTTCAAGGCTGACTCCTGTTCCAGATGAAGACCATGATTTCTGGGACGTCTTCCCCCACTTGCCCTGCTCTTCCCCTTTCTGGGTCTCTCCATTCATCTCTTTATTCACTGCCTCTCCTCTCTTCTCCTCTCTGGCCTGTCTGGGTTTGGGTTACAGCGAGCCTGCAGTATTATCTCATGCAGTTTCAATAGGTAAGGCAATCCAGGCATGAAGCAGGATGACTTGGAGAAAAAAAAGAGAGGCTCTTTAGTTTCCCTGAGCCTCTGTTCACCAGCCGGCATTGCACACATAGAGAGAACAGGGACAAACGCATTCTCGCTTTCAAACAGACACATATACACACTGTTTATATAAAGTGCACTTGAAACTTTGGCTGTATGGGCAGACGGCTCTTTCATCACCTGTTCACGCCCACTGATAATCAGTACACAGTTAGTGGGAGTTTTGCATGATTTGGAGCCTAATAACTGATAGGAGGAGTGCACATGCACACTTGCGCACACACACACACACACACACGCAGACTGTTCACAAAGAAGGAAGGTGCACATGGACACGTACACTCTTGGACAATGCACACACAAAGAGAGAAGGGCCAGCAGGGAGACAGTTAGCGTGAACAGGCTTGAGCTAATAAAATGACAGTAAGCAAGCTTGTAGTAGTGTAACATCACTAGGCTGTTATGAATTTGTCACTTTTGTCTCTGTTTTAATTCTTAGCTAGGCTGTGTAAATCATTGTTTCTAAATTACTTTGGATTTCTTTCATTTTTTTTGTGTGGAGTTTCAAATGTTCTCCCTTTGTCTGTGTGGGTTTCCTCCGGGTTCTCCAGTTTCCTCCTATCTCCCCTAAACATGATAGTAGTTCTATTGCAAAAATCAGTAACAACTAGACTTTTAAATTTTGTCTGCTGAGCAACCACCAATAAAAAACTAACAGCCTGGACACAAATTCTGCTTGTTCCAGACAACCAGGCTAGTGCCCAAAATTCAGGGGGTATGTAAGTACTGTAGCATTTTGACGGAGAGTCAGTACTTCACTCTGTCTAGCTACAAACATTTACATTTACATTTATGGCATTTGGCAGATGCCCTTATCCAGAGCGACCTACAGAATTGCTTTGAAATCTTTATCAGTAAATACATCCTGATACTGGTTCACTAGGTCACGGACTAAGAATACTATCAGTCTAAAAACTCTGTTGGGGAAGTAATATAGTAAGAAAAGCTCAATATTTTTTTTTAAATTAAAGTGCTAATTTAAGTAGTTCAGGAAGAGGTAGGTCTTTAGATGTCGTTTGAAGACTGCCAGTGACTCAGCTGTTTGGACATCTAGGGGAAGTTCATTCCACCACCTAGAGGCCAGAACAGAGTTTCTGTTTTACCTGCTTTCTTATAAATTTATGATTTGGTTAAAAATGCATATGCTACAAAAAAGAAAAAAAAAGTCCTACTTGCTAAGGCGGCACATGATGTTATCTCCTCGTACTTATGTATATGTGTGTGTGCACGTGTGTGCGTGTGTGAGACAGACAGCATGAGAGAGAGATGATCAGCAGGTTAAAAGTTCACGTCAGCTAGATTTAGAAAAGCGAGATGTTTGGATTGAGGAGGTGTAAAAGCCATGTCAGGGTTTTGTGGTTTGCATTTTATACATGCAAGCATATGCTATATGTGTAATGTCTTATAGTGCATGTGTGTGTGTGTGTGTGTGTATGTGTGGGTGTGCGTGTGACGAATAGCAAATGGATCATAGCACTACAAGGAACATCTGTTTAACACAAATATTTGGAGTTTCCAAATAAACACAGTCAGCCCGGCCCGCGCCGCTAGCTCGCTGCCAAATCCTGCTCCTGACATGAACATTCATCTTAATAAGGCCTCACAGTGCGTTTGGTTGACAGTTTGAGTGTTAAGTCGGATTCGCTGGCCAAATGGATGTGCAGCAGTGTGTGTCTGTGTGTGAAGTGAATGGAGAATACCTTTCTTCGCTGTCTCAGGCTGAAAGTGCAGGTGTGTCCTCGCCATACTGACCCATCAGTCATGATAAGAGTCATTTACAAAGAGATGAGATAAGAGTATGCAGGGATATCTCTCTCTCTCCGTCTCATACACACAGTCATCTTCTCATCGTTCTACATCGGCCATTTACATCTTTTTTCTCCCTCTGCTCCTTAAAGGAATGCTCCAGAGCACTTCAATCGCATCTCTATCCAGAGCAGATGGAGTGTATGTGTGATTACTAAGGACCAGAGTTTCAACACTTTCTCCAGTACGATAACAGAAACTAAAATATTGCAATAAAGCAGTGCTGCTTGCTGACTTCCATCAAAAACATTGCAATTCAGAATTATAACCATTACAAAGAAGGACTTGAGTTTTAAAGTCTTTCCAAAGCACTTCAGCCAGCTTTCAAACACTGGAGTAATACAGTAAAGGAATTTAAGTTACTTGCATTATGGTGTCCATGCACCATCAGACCCTTTCAACTTTCCTCTGAGAAAGCACATAAAACATGACATATCATAAAAATAGCACACAAAATCACATAAAACAGGTTTTATTCCCCTTACACTGCAGACATTTTCCAATTCTAACAATTTTAATGTATTACTAAACAACATGTAATTCGTTACTGTACTGTGGAGGACAGTTCCTGTTAGCGCTTACGTTTGTAGCAGCCATAAACAGTTGTTCCTTCAACATCCTTTCTGTTTTCTCTCTCTTGAAGTCAGTAAGACAAAAAATTACAGCTTGTCATTTTATAGAGAAAATGAAAAAAAACTTTCCTGGAAACTTGTTAGAAAACTTAAAGGAACAGCCTTGCTTCTGACGCTGGAGACTCCTTCCAAATACGCAAAATAACCATCGCCATATCATCAATTATACATGTTTTTTTTGTTAGACAGCATTTACATTTTTTATTATTAGGCTTAAATTGTGAGGCGCGTCCCCCATACAAGTCCCTGTGAATGAGCCGTTACTATAGAAACGACAACGCATTAATACAAACGCGCATTATTAAGCGCATTAATATAAAGCTGGGACTTGTCTTGCAGCCGGCACTACTCTCAAAGCTGCTGTTATAGAAAATTGGTCAAACATCTTCTGATCAAGCAGAATTGGGAATTCAACAGCGCTGAGGCATTTTACGAAGTGCCCTTAGACCTCCATTATGTGAAATTTGAATTGAGTGGGGTTATTTCTGGTCTTTTCTCAATACAGGGACATTTTATTTATCACATATACATTACAGATACAGTGGGCGGAGCTAAGAGTTAAAAATATCGGAGTATTCCTTTAATATCCTTGTTTAAAAGATTTACATTCCTGTGTGTTTGTGCTCTCTACAGTACTTTGGCAGTCTGTTGGTGATCTTCTGTGTGGAGTTGGCCAGTGGCGTGTGGACATACGAGGAGGTGAGTAATGACTGGAATAAGGGAATACTGACCTCTCGTCTACCGCTGTTACCTCTCACATCTCTCTCTCTCACACACACACATACACACACACACAGATAAGCAACCTAACTGCGTCTATAAGAGTGTAGATCAGGTTTCTGTGCTCACCACACAGTGCCAGAGAAGAGCCTGGTCAGGGCACAGTAAGCTGTGCAGATTGTTCCTCATAAAGTCTTGTCTGAAATGACATTTTAAGTATTAAAGACCTTTGGTATTACCCCAGTGAATTTTAGGACCTGTGGGTGGGAGAAGACTTCCATTCCTCGCTCTTCTACTGTAACTACATGCATTTCCTGTTAGCGCCTCTGTCGTTACTGACTCATGAGCTTTATGCTGGATAACTTCATAATAAGTTGATCTGGTGGCTTGTCCACATGAAGTGACATTTCGGAGGTTTTATTTTGGTTACCGAGGTTATACTTAGGAATAGGAGTAGATATTAATAAGGCATAGCATCATTTACAGTTTGTAAAAAAAGTTTGTACACCCTACGGACATAACGACACCAACAAGACATTTGTGTCAGGTTTCAGTGACGCTCCAAGTAAGATATTAATAGTTAAAAGAAAACTAAAATGAGATGAGTTCAAAAGTTTAAATCTCTCCACTTTTTGCCTTTTTACAGGAAACATTTTTCTCTTTTTTTTATTTTGTATTTTTTTGGTAGATAAATTGGAAAATATAGGTATTACAACAGACAGAATATTGTGTGTGAGTGTGTGTTTGTGTGCGTGTTGCTAAGGTCTTTTTGAGGAGCTGTTCGTGAAATGAGCTTGTAAGGAAAAAGGGAGAAAAATGTGGTTGCCGGTAGCATCTGCTACTGTTAGATTGAGTGGATCAGAGATAAGCCTAACCTCTAGGGCCACACACACACATACACACACACGCACACACACACACACCCTACAGGCAGGATCTTATCAGCAATCGAAAGACCCTTGAATGGTTTTGATATGTACCATAGCGCAGGTGTGACCGAAACTGACCTGTGTGTGTGTGTGTGTGTGTGTGTGTGGCCACTCACTAAGAGCCTACGCCTCTGCACCTGGCCCTGCAACATTATCCCTATTGTCCCTTCTGTCCCTTTCTCCACGTCGCCATGTGGCACTCAGTAAATCCCGCTTGCTGCTTTTCCCCCATTTCCGCTATCAGACTCCAATCTCTGACACACACCTGCCCCAGGTGCATTGTGGGTACTCTGCCAGTTGGGGTGAAAGAAGCAATACTAGGTTTCCAGAGCATGCGAAGGGCGCCTGAGGCAGGGTGTCTCGCTCCAGCAGTCTGCCAGAATAAGGTGTTTAAGTGCGGGATGTTTTACAGCAGTGCTGCTCAATAAAGTGCTCATGAGAGAGACATTCATCTGCGAAATATGGAGCGTACTGATGTTTCAGCTGCCTCATGTGAATTAATATCATGCCATAAACTTGAGGAATTAGTGGAAATTACGCCGGACCGTGCTGATATATCACACTGCAAGCCAAATAAAATGTCTGTCCAACAGTGAAAATTCTCACAGCTCTTCCAAGCCCCATTTTTAATTTACATAACGACTAATACTGATTTCTTTCCCTACCAGAAATACTAGGAATACTACAACGCTTTTCAAACTGATATCTATCCACAACATCTGTAGCATATGTGTGATTACCACAGACAAGAATTTCAACATAAATTTCCCTAAATAGAAAACTTGTTTACTCCAAACTCACTTCTAAGGGCAGATGTTGGGACAGACAGTCAATAAACATTTATGGAAAGTGCTTAATGTCATGGATCATTTCCCTCGTGCTTGTGTTGCGCATGCTGATTGTGATAAATAACAGCAGCACTGCAAAATTAGTCCCAAAAAGGTAAAAAAAAATTAGTGCAGTACCATTGAGAACAAAGCAATGAGGCTTTGAAATACTTAGTACTTTAATAGTAGTAGAAGTAGTAGTGATAGTATTAGTAGCAGTAGAAGTAATATTAGTAGTAGTGATAGAAGTAGTCGAAGTAGCAGTAGTAGTAGTAGTGGAAATAGCAGTAGAGGTAGTGGTAGTAATAGCAGTAGTAGTAGTGGAAATAGCAGTAGAGGTAGTGGTAGTAATAGCAGCAGTAGTAGTGGTAATAGTAGTAGTAGTAGTGGTAGTAGTGGAAATAGCAGTAGAAGTAGTAGTGGTAATAATAATAGTATTAGCAGTGGTAGTAGTGGAAATAGCAGTAGAGGTAGTGGTAGTAATAGCAGCAGTAGTAGGAGAAATGGCAGTAGCAATAGTAGTAGTAGAAATAGCAGTAGAGGTAGTAGTGGTAATAATAATGGGAGTAGTAGTGGTAGTAGTGGAAATAGAAGTAGAAGTAGTAGTGGTGGTAGTAGTAGTGGTAGTAATAGTAGTAGTAGCAGTGGTGGTAGTAGTGGTAGTAGAAATATCAGTAGAGGTAGTAGTGGTAGTAGTAGTAGTAGTAGCAGTGGTGGTAGTAGAAATATCAGTAGAGGTAGTAGTAGTAGTAGCAGTGGTGGTAGTAGTGGTAGTGGTAGTAGTAGTAGTGGTAGTGGCAGTAGTAAAAACAGCAGTAGAGGCAGTATTGGTAGTAGTAGTGGTAGTAATATTAGTAGTAGTGGTAGTAGTATTGGTAGTAGTAGAAATAGCAGTAGAGGTAGTAATAATAGTAGTAGTAGCAGTGGTGGTAGTAGTGGTAGTGGCAATAGTAGAAACAGCAGTAGAGGCAGTATTGGTAGTAGTAGTGGTAGTAATATTAGTAGTAGTAGTAGTGGTGGTAGTAGTATTGGTAGTAGTAGAAATAGCAGTAGAGGTAGTAATAATAATAGTAGTAGTAGTAGTATTACATGTACTATAGCCTATGTCACAGCTATTTTGGTGTTTTTGGAGTATTTTAATGGGAAATTATTTTTTGCTTTTACCAAACAGGTTATATCAGGATATCAGTGGTTGGTTGTAATAGGGGCAGTCGTGGCCTAATGGTTAGAGAGTCGGACTTGTAACCCAGGTGAACCTGAAGGTCGCAGGTTCGAGTCTCAGACCAGCAGGGATTGTAGGTGGGGGAGTGAATGACCAGCGCTCTCTTCCACCCTCAATACCATGACTGAGGTGAGACCCTTGAGCAAGGCACCGATCCCCGGGCGAAAAAGGCTGCCCACTGCTCTGGGTGTGTGTGTGCACTCGGATGGGTTAAATGCAGAGCACAAATCCCGAGTATGGGTCACCGTACTTGGCCACACGTCACTTCACTAATTCATCCTTTTAAATATGCTACTTTTTCAGAGGGAAGACATTGTGGTTATGAATTACCAATGACCAGCGTAGACACATAAACATGGCCGTGCCTCAGTTTCAGCCTCAGTTACCACGGATACCACCAAACCTTCAGGAAAGCCTAAGTAACTGCAATTTGTGGTAGAGATGAATGCAAGTTTTTGATGTTGTTTATTCTTTGTGTGTGTGTTTGTGTGTTTAGCCATCAGTACAGAGGTCAGATATGATCAGCCTGAAGTCACGCATGCCCGACTACGGTCTGCAGCGCTACCAGTGGCTAACACACGCCTGGAACTCCTTTCAGACTGAGGTGAGGATGCAGTATTGCAGTGTGTAAATGCCCCATACAGCGTTTACACAACAGTGGGCATGGTTTAGTTTTAATCGTGTTCATTTTGTTTATTACATTTTTATTTGAGATTGCTCAATAAAACATGACATTACATGCTGTTATAGGAAAATAATCAAGGATGAGGCGGTGTGAAACAGCGTTCCTGTTACCACATTATACCTTTTTTATGAGTTTATAGTTACATTTAATGAGAAACAATTTAGCTCCTGTTATCATTTACGTTATAGCAGCTATAAACAGTCGCTCCAGCTGCTGTTTTTAAAAACAAGCAAGAAAATAGATAGATAGATAGATAGATAGATAGATAGATAGATAGATAGATAGATAGATAGATAGATAGATAGATAGTATTTAAGAAAGTCTCAAAGATTATTAAAGGCAACTAATTTCCAGACCAGGAAAAGTGTAGAAATTCAGAAAACATTGTTTTTAAATAAATATGAATTTTCTTTTGTTAGAATAAGACAGTAGTGATCTAAATCATTCATCCACTAATTTTCCCAAATTTATTTAATGGTTTAATTATTTCAAGGTTTCATGACAAGTTAGTGCTCTTTATTACAAGCAAAAGAAAAAAACATTGAGCATTGAAAGTGTGGAAAGTTAAAACATCAGTCAGTAAAGGTCCTGAAAAGAGAAAAGAGAGAGGAAGTGATGTTGATATGACGTCTTTCCTCGTGTAGTCTGTGTATTTCTGCTTGATGCTTTTAGTCCCATACTTTTCATTTGTTTTCTTAAACTCGTAGTCTTGTGATTATTTTGTTTTGTGTCTGCTTCATACCACTGCATCAGTTTACCTCTGGAGGGAATTAACGCTTTTCTCCGTCCTGAATCTTTCCTGCTTTTCAGTTTAAATGCTGCGGCGTGATCTATTTCACCGATTGGCTAGAGATGACGGAGATGGAGTGGCCACCTGACTCCTGCTGCTCCAATCAGTATGCAGGCTGCGCTCGCCACGCCCACTACAGTGACCTGAGCGACCTCTATCAGGAGGTAAGCCTGGGTGGTGGCCAGCGGCTGTGTAGAGGAACGATCGCCTCAAGCCTGGGGTAATTAGAGAACGTTCAGTAGCCTCAGGCTCTGAAAGCTCTTTTTAAAGACGAGCCTCAGCCCCCGAACTCTTTTGTGGAAGGTGATTGTAATGCAGCAGGACTCCATAATGAGAGATAAAGAATTCTTTGAATCAACAGATAAGAGGGTCAAACGAGAAGAGGCTGAGAAGTGACTCTCCAAGCTGTGTGTGTGTGTGTGTGTGTGTGTGTGTAATTAGAGTGACATGACATGCAAAGTGACTAGAGGGTGAAGACGTAAATTATGCTTCTAGAGCAATTGGATAAGAAGCTGAAGTTGAGTAAATACACACACATAAACGCACACACACACACATACACACACACACACATACATGCCCTCACTAAGGCTAGAGCACTCACTAGACAGCTTGAGATGTCTTTCACATCAGGTTCAAGATCAGTTCTCAAATATTTTTCATGCTCAGAAAGAACTAAGTCTACTGTGGGGTTGCGTTCAACATTTCAGGCTTGAATAAAATTTTACAAAAGATGACCTTGTGTGTAGGAAGGACTAAACTTTTAGATATTAGATGAAGGCTGATAATGAACTTTAGTACCGGTTGAAGAAGGTTGTCTAAAGTTTATTACGACTAATAAACATGTGGTATGCTGATCAAAAGCACAGACTGGCGCATAAATCTGTAAAAGTGGGCTTTGAAGGTAACGATGGAGGACATTTAGGTGAATTTGACTGATATTAATGATTCATTTTAATTTCCTCATGATCTGATGACAGATATGGTTGACTGGGTTCTCCATCACTCCAGAGATTTCCATCAGTCCAAATGAATCCTGAGTAAACTGTTTATATACAGCCTTTATATACAGCCTAAACACTACACTCTGTTGAGAAGTCCAGTTTAGTCCAGTTTATAATCCAAACCAAACATTTAGTCATTTAATGTCAATGTTAATGTTTCATGACAAATCCTAAACGATGTCAGTCTCAGCAAAGAAAAAATGTTAAAATATTAGTTAGACATCCATCTCACCCTTTTCTCTATCTCACGATTATCATTTACAAGATATTAAAATAACATTTTCATTAACTAGCTTGGAAGACTTCGACACGTGTGAGATGAACCTCACAGAACTATTTTTTCGCACCGGTCATGTTGGCCAACTTGCAGTTGGACTCAGAATAGATCCGAAAGTGATTAGATTTGAAGCGAACAATTAATTTAAGACATATAATAAAAGAATAAAACATTTATTAAAAAAACATTTATCAAAAAATGAAATAAACATTTCATTTTGGTCAGCCTCGACTGGCTTACTCCATTCCAATTCATGGTTCGCTCTGTGATTCTCAGTGGGATTTTGGGTGGCTCTAAAGCTTCTATGCAGGTTTTTCTTTTTCTTTAGGAACCCTTAACTGTCCAAAGAACCACTGAGGAACGCTTGTTTCTAAGAACAGTTTTCACATTGCGAATGAGCTACCAGCTGCAGGACCGGCGGTGAACTGTTGTTGCAGCAAGCTAACACACTTGACAAAAATGTCAAGGTTTATTTTGTCTTCGGCTGGCAGCGGTCGAGTTTGGACAGAATTATGACAGGCTGTAGCTGTGTTTGGATTCAGAACGGTGCTGTGGGGTTGGTCAGGATGGCCTCGGACACAGTGTACTCGGGCTGTGGCCAGGTCATATCCGAATTCCCCTCCCTTATTACACTCTAGCACACACACACATACACACACACACACACACACACACACGCGCATCATTTTTTACAAAACTCATTTATTCCTTCAGGAAAAAATACACCCCATACACACAATCACTTCAATCAAATCCGTTCCAAAAGTATTGGCACCCGTCACTAAAAAAGACCAAAAGTAAATATACATGTTTAAAATGAATAGCATGCAGTCATTATGTTATAAGCAAGATTTTCTTTTCCCTAAGTAGTGTAGATTTTTTCCCCTGCAAAACACAGGTTTTTTTTTGAGGTTGTCCGCACCCACACAAATACTTGGTGGAGTTCCATGATAGAATAACAACACTGAGCCTCATGGATAGAATATGCTTGTGTGTCTACATCTTGGCACACTTTCAAATGTATAGATGTTTAAAATGTCTTCATTATGTCCCGATTGAGCGTAATACATTTTTGTGTAGTTTTATAATCATTACCTGTATTGTGCAGCTCAACTACCATCTGTCTCTTTACTGTTGAAGCGCTTTTTCTCCATGATGATGGATTCAAAAAAAAAAAAAACATGCATGGGTGTCATATGTTTAGATGAAATAGAGTTATTAAAACATTTTAAACATTTTTGCAATATTCTGAATACTCATTAGTGGAGTCAGTAGTGGAGTCAAAATAAAGTTTTGAGAGAAAATAGAATTATTAAAAACTTTGAAAACATTTTCTCAATGTTTTCAAATATTCTTTAGGGGTGTCAAGTCTTTCCCAAACATTGTTTTGAGAGAAAATACAATTATTAAAAACTTTTTTAAAAAATTCTTTCAATATTTTATGTATTTTTAGGGGTGTCAATAATTTTGCATGGGATTTTAAGAAGAAATACAAGTATTAAAAAGATTTTAAACATTTTTGAAATAGTTTAAATATTCTTTACTGGTGTCAAATATTTTACCACATATGGTTTTGAGAGAAAATACAATTATTTAAAACATTTTTCTTTCCATATTTTAAATATTCTTTTGTGGTGTCAATAACTTTATGCAATAACTTTATGCCATAACAATAGCTTTTATGACAATGACTTTTGTTTGGGATGGGTATGTAGTTACTCCAATAAAACATATAAAACGAGTATAAAACGAGTATAAAATGTAAATAATAATTTGTAATATTTATTTGATATACTCATTTTTGCCTTTTATCATGGAGGATGCCAGTAATTCTGTAACTGACAGACTAAAACAGCTGACTCTTGGCTTTTGAGAGTCGAACAGATGGTTCAGGAAACCAGTCAAGAGCAGATTTCACCTCCAACTTCTCTCTTTACCGATCCTTATCTTTCTCTCCTTCTCTCCCTCTGCTGTGAGGAGGTGTGTCAGCCATAAAGCACAAATCTCTCACTGCCAGGAAATAATGTACCTACCTTTCCACATCGCTCCATCTGCATAGGAAATCTCTCTCTCTCTCTCTCTCTCTCTCTCTCTCACACACACATATACAACACACACGTACACACACCGGATGAGTGTTGCATTTCTGACATATTACCGTGGCAGCTGCTGTGCTGACAGGCGTTAGAAATGTGGGCTGTTTCTGGACAGAGCAGCAAAACACAACTGAGCAAGAGCTTTGTATGTGTTTAGATGCAGATTGTTTCTGCATCACTACTCCTAAAGATGCTATTTGAAATAATTTTTAAGTGTTTCAAGACATGAAAGTATGATAGAAGTTTGAAGATACCACAGAGAAACTAAAATTCACATTATTGCCACGCAGTTGATCTTAATCTAATCTCTTCCTGTTTTTAAAGCTTTGCGTTTACATTTTTCTGGCCCAGAAATAGGCTCCACCCCAAACAGCCGGGACAGCTCTTTAGTTCCGCTACTTTATCGTAAAGTTTTATGTTTACGAGATGTGTGGGATCACGTTTCTCGAGTTAGAGTTTCATGACCTTTCCTTTCTTTCTTTTCATTTTTCATTTTCCTAAAAATAAATGAAAAATCCAAATCGTCTAAAGATTCACTTCATATGCTTACTACATAGGGTATACAATAATGTTAATGTATACAGTGCTTTGCATAAGTATTTCAATTCCAGGTTGTATTATAGCAAGATTCAAGGGTGTGTGTATGTGTGTGTGTGTGTGTGTGTGTGTGTGTGAATACTTATGCAAGGCACTGTAACTGGTGAAGTGCACTGTGTATAAAAGAATGCCATTTGGGATTCAGGCACAGAGGGAAAAAAGTGGCATTAAAAACATATTCAAATGTAATGAAGTAACATCAACCCCATTAAAGCTATTCTTACAAGTACAATTCATTTAAAAATATAATTAGGTAAATACAATAAGAGTAAATTTTCAGTAAGCACCTTTGCTGACAAAATTCAGTCACAGACATGGAGACATGAAAATGGCATGTTTTATAGGAAAACTTTTCTCTGTCTCAGCTGTCCAGAAGGATATTAATACCAGGTGCGTTGTTTTCATTCACATTACAAGCAGCAGAGGACACTCATTTTGACAAAGTGCCATTTTTAATTGCCATGTTTGTTCAATTTCCAGGGCTGCGGTCCCAAGATATACAGTTTCATCCGAGGCACGAAGCAGCTGCAGGTCCTTCGCTTCCTGGGTGTGTCTATAGGAGTGGCGCAGATCCTGGCCATGACGCTGACCCTCACCCTGCTCTGGGCGCTCTACTACGACCACAAACCTCCCGATCCTACTCCACCTGACACAATTACACACACACACTGCCTTGCCGAGGAGTCCCAAAAACCTGGACATGGGTACCTACGGACATCAGACACCTGGGCTAATGGACACAGCCAGTTTGAAATGGAGCAGCTCTCCTAGCAAACACTGTACGATACGAATGAACGCTCCGGTTTCGTTACAGTTCTGTACAGCCATCCATTGGCGTTGTTATGAAGAGTTAGCAACTCTCCTTTTTTTCTAACATATCTAAAGCATGTGGAACTTCTTCTGTAGACTGGAACTGCAGCTACAAAGGGCGTGAGGTAGCAGGGAATGTACAGCACCCTATACAAGGATATACATTAGGATGCTGTAGAACACTCACCACGTACCCTTAAAAGCTCTAAACACTCAGACTAAGTAACCAAAGAAGATTGTGGAAGTGTACCTAAAAACTATTCAACTTTCCTCCCCCCAGAACCACTGAGCTATAGAAGATTGAAGGAGGCATTTCAGGATTTAAAGGACTATAATCACTAGACACACACATAAACTTGGGTCTTAACTGTTTTTTAAGGGTGTATTAATGAACTGCTATTTTAAGCTTTATTTTTTTTGGATGTACAAAAAACTACATGTCTTAATTCACTAGCACTGTGATGTAAATTATAGAACAGTTCTAGTTTTAGACAATAAAACGTTACAGCGGTGGCTTTGCATAAGAAAGGTTGAACATAAGCTGTGCTTTTTAATTACGTAGCATGTACACTGAAGCATGTGTGTGAATTACAGTGCATTTAACAATCAGAATCAGATCTTTTTTTATCATTTTTTAATGCGTGTTTGTTGAAACTGTGCTGAAATGTAGCCTACAACTTCCTTAAGGATATTTCCAGACCGAATTACAGTTATTTGCAGCAGGATGCAATATGTATAGCGAGTTGTTAATGACTGCAAACTGTGCTATTTTAATAGCACAGTTTGCAGTCATTAAATCAACACTATACCTATAGGAAAATATTCACCCTGCTGAAAAAACCCCCCAAACAATAGAAACCCTCAGAGAATTTGTAATGGTTTTGATGGTTATAATGGGAATTGTACTGGTTTTAATGGAAACTGTTAACTTCTACTGGTGGAGTGTTATGACTAGAGAATACCATATGGACCAATAATGGTAACGGTAATTAATTGTAGTGGAAACCATTAGAAATTCTGTGGTGGTTTCTACTGTTTGTTTTTTTTTTTCAGCAGAGCTTTAAGGGTTCCCCTCAGAAGGACAAACTAAAGAACAGAAGAGTATTCTCCTGTTTCTTGCTATGTGATATAGAGATGGGTGACCCATTTAAGAAAAAAATGTATATATAAAGTACCATGACCTTCCATGAGCTTCCAGAACAGGCCTAGCATAGATTCTACAAGTGTCTGGGAATGTCCTGGAGTAATGAACGCCATTTTTCTAAAAGATAACTGTCCACAATTGTCTCCAAAGCATAACAGAGCCACCAGTTCATCCTTTATCCATTTTGGTGGACAATTTACAATGCTATTCATTAGATTATTAACAGAAAAACGAATATGAATGAACAAAATGGTTCATCAGTATACAGCTACAATTTTAGGTGTTTTGTTTAGTGAAAATGCTGAATGGAAAACAACTAGCTGCTCTAACTAGCTGAGCTACAAAGCTAATTTCATAAACAGTGTTTCAGAAACCACATTGATGTTTTTGAGATTACCAAACAACCTGAGGGAGACCAGTGTGAGATGAGGGTGTGATATTTCAGACATGGATGACACTAAACTAGCGCCTGTTAGCCTCCTTAACTACTTTGTTATTAGCGAAATTAGCTTTAGTGCAAAAGTGAAGAAGAAACTTGACTCATTGTGTAAACGTACAGAAAAGTGTATGGTTTTGGTGAGTTACTGCTTTAATAAGCTCTGGTTTGCTAAATAATTGTGTCATATAAACAGCTTTGTGTTAGCTTTGCTTTGTTTTAGCCTTGCTAAGAAGCATCCGTGTACCAGTGTAGTATTTTTCTAAGGAAAATTCTGAGGAAATTTTTTGTTTTAGAGGTGTCATGTTGAAATGCTGCAGTTTTGAAACATAGAACACGCTGGAATTTCTTGGCCTTGCTTTCACCATACCTGGGTGATGTGCTTGGCCGGAGGAGTGAAGACATGTTATTATCAGGACCACTGTCTTCCTTTAAGACCTGCATAAATGAAATATTGCTGACATAAAACAGAACACCTTTATATGAGCCAGAGAAGTGTGTGTGAAATAAGCAGAAGTTTGGAAGAAATGGTGACTCAGACGAGACCAGTCTTCCGCTCTTTCTCTCGTTTCCTTTCGCTGAGCCACATGAAGGAGTTGGTTTATGAAGGAGAGAGGCATGAAGACAAGATTACAAAAGATATACTGTTCCCTCTCTTGTTGCTGTCAACCCACAATTCTTGTCGGACCATCCTCCTATTCATGGTCGGGGTGTGTGTGTGTGAGAGAGAGAGAGAGAGAAAGATTTGCCAAGAGTTATCATTAATCTGCTTTTTTTTTTGTGTGTAAAGGTTTTCAAGGCTTGTCAGCGTACCCCTTTGTAACAGTGTGTGTAGTAGGCCAAAAATCTCTTGTGTGTGTGTGACACACGTGTAGTTGTGGCCTGACACACACCACCCTCCCTTCCCCTGTCTCTTCCTGCAGTGTGTCTGCATACAGTAAAACAAACCAGTCCAGGAAATAAAAGCATTAACCTTTCACCTTGGAGTAAAAATAACAGCGCGAGCACTGGACAGCTGCAGCATGTACAAATCCTGCTTCAACTTCCTCGCATTTTGTCCACGTCATCTCTTATCTCTTACTTCTCAGTATCATATTGTACAATCTCTTCACAAGCCTCTGGAAAAAAAAAACACGTCAATTACCTCCTCTCTGATGGAAAATATGCTAATCTGGACCCCTGACTGCTGCCTGTGTTGGATTGCTGTAGTGGGTGTGTCCATGTGCACTCTTGCTGAATGAACACGCTTCTTATCACACCAACTTCTTATCACACCAATGTGTTATTGCCTTGTGTTAGATTTGATGCTACAATAGGCACTGGACGATCTTTTTTCCCCCAATCTTCTGTTTGATGTTTTTCCAATCTTCAACTGTCCAGTTTTAATGAACTCTGTAGCTTCCCGATTCCAGTTCTTGGCTGTCAGGATGTGTTCTTCTGCTGTTGTAGCCCATCTTCCTTTCAGCTTGAACCAGTCTGGCCAATCTCCTCCGATCTCTCTTTTCAACAAAGCGATGCTGCTCACTGGATGTTTCTTTGTTTTTCGCACCATTCTATGTATACTCTAGAGACTGTTGTGTGTGAAAATACCAGGAGAGCCGCGTTGTCTAAAATATTCAAACCAGTCCATTTAGCATGGCACTAACAACCTTGCCACGGTGAATGATGTATGTTGATATTCCTAAACATTCAGCAGTATATAGACTTTGGGAGGGGCATATGATGACTTTTGTTTTGGATTTTTGTTTTGACTGACCATCACACAGACCTAGCAACCCTGATCTTACCTCTATCTGAATTCACAAAGTGGACATGAGGTACAGGGGATTTCGATTGATGAGTTTATTATGGAGAGCACTGCCATGCTGGAGGAGAGGGACATATTTACCAAGTGGCCTGAGGACCTGTTTGACATCATCAAGGTGGGACAGGTTCCCTGGGGAGAAAAAACACAGCAGGCTATTGTGAAGGATAGAGTGAAGGACAGAGTGAAAAGCACGGGTCAGAACAAAAATGAACAGCTTAAATCAAGGTGTTTTCTAAGGTTTTCTAAGGAAGTTTCGAAAAAAAAGTGACACTGATTTAAAATTATGATTCATATAATTTCCCCACACGTAAAGATAACGCTAATGTCTGATAAAGGAGCACTTACTATAATAAGCACGCAACACGTTTGCGTGTGTGCCGTCAACCAGTCTGTGCTGAAAAGAATTATATAAAACACCACATATGTATTGAAATGGCAGCATTTTGACTGAATGTTAAATTTAGATATCGGAAACAGGCAAAACAGGCAGAGACCTATGAAGAGTTGTCAAAGATTTAGAAGTGCAGGTCGACACTTTTCACTGACAATAATTTGATGTTTGAAGAAGCTCAAGAAAGTAATTCAGTAATAAAATTTGGTCATATCCTGCTGATTCTAAATTGGATTCAGATAAATATTCTGCCATTATGGTAACTGAGAAACCTATTACCTACTTAGGCAATAAGCTCCTTGTTGTTGTACATAAACATTAGACTTTACAGACATGCTGTTTTGAGAATGGTCCAACACCCATGTAGCGAGAGAGAGAGAGTGCGATAGATAGATAGATAGATAGATTGATTCTCTACCAATATGTGGAAGACAAAAATGACACAAGACAACCATTTGTTATCTGTCTTTTACTGGAACAATGATTTATTTCTATTTATTCATAGACACTGGACCGGACTAAACAATTGCATTGTATTTTTTTTTTTTTTTTTAGATTTTCAATATATCATATTGTCTATAACACAAGCGGGAACAAATATAAATGAATTCAAAGCCATCATCATTTGGGAAATTTCTGTTGATTCATGTTATTTCACAAACAGGACGTGAATGTCTCATCGGTATTAAAAAAAAATTCCCTGGAGTCTGAAATGGCTATCTCCATGATCACGTCTTCCTCGACCACATGCACTGCGTTTGTCCTCCACTTCCACATTGAAAAGGAAAAAAAAAATATACAGCTATACAGTCCATCATCCTGTAACTCAAGGACGCAGGCCTTCTGGGAAGAAAATGGTAAAACAAGGAATTCAGATAAATATATATTTACCACACCAAAGAACAAATTTACAACACAGGTGCACTAGCAAGTCTCTCATAGTTATTTTTTTTTTCTTTTTTTTTAAATTCTCTTTTGTACAACATTTATAATTTATAATCAACACCATTTGATTTTTAAAAATATGTATTTTTGTGATTCTATCCCCCCAGTCGATATCCCCTTTAATACAAAGTGTATCTTTACAAAAAGAACCTTGTTGCATAAGTCACATGGTCAAGCAATAATGGAAGTGAGTGCTGATGTGTGTGTTTGTACGGTTTAGGCTATTTTAATGACTCCTCTGCACATATTCTTTTCATATTATATGCAAATTTCTTGCTAATTCAAGACAGAGACGGTGCATGGAGATATGACTAATACATCTCTCTGACTCAGAGCAGCCTTTATTCGTACTTCCCTTTGATATTCGACAGCGCGTGGGAGTGGTATGATTATAGCACTGATAAAATAATCTGGTGAGAAGCCCACGACGTAGGACGCTGTCCTATTATTGGGCATGAATTTGTCACCACATGTCTTTTATTCAGTACTTGTGTTATGGCTAAATCTTGTTAAATTAGTACTGGGTTCAGATGGAGGTGGAATTTGCTGCTCAAATGGTTCATTCAGACGGAGAGGAACGGAAAGACAAACGATCCAACATAAAAACACATTGGGGTATGGTGGCCTTGTTGGTCCATATCCCATATTCTTTAAAACACCATGCACAGTATTGGGACATTGAAAGAAAAAAACGTTCACAGTACATTCAGAACTTGACGGTAAGAATAAAAGAAATATTTCTTACAAAAGGACGAGGGAATATCACGTGTGGCTTCAAAGAAGCATTTTTACTGTTCAGTGATTCTTATAGTGTGAGCCACACTGCTGTTCCCCCACTTGTTTTTTTTTTTGTTGTTGTTTTTTTTAAATATACCATCGGTGATCCATTAAACCCTTTTAGGCCAGGTCTCAAGAGAAGACGAAATTGTTACAGTGAGGGAAAAAGAGACTGAAAAAGTCACTTTCGGTCTGCATGTGCACAGAATTGACTTTTAATAGATGTTTAAAAATGAGCCATGTGCACTGAGTAAAGAGGAAGTGATGGGTTAAAAAATAAAATCCACACACATCAGGAGTTAAAAAAAAACCCTTATTGCTCATGCCAAACTTGAAAGTACACAGACTCACGAATGCAGAACATGCAAAAAAGGTTAGCCTTAAACGCACCCACACGCACAATCGCACAATCACACAATCACACGCACATCCATACAACCTTAAAAACCTTGAATTTCTTGTAATGTCAAATATCAAAAGGAGCTCTGTTTTAGAAGGTCTCTTTAAAAGCACGGTAAATAGCCTCGAGTAAAACTAGGACCCCAGAAAGACACCCAATACCTAATGAGCACCCCAAAAAATACCCAAATATGCACCGAATTTTTGTTGCATCCTCCACTTCACCTCATTCTGTCCACTACCAAGTTTAAGACGACATATTTAAAGACACACAATACTCCAAAAATTGTAACAAGCATGGAAATTATGGTCATTATTTATGGTCCCTCTCTGTGGGTAAAATACTGGTAAGCCCCAGTGCTCGGCATTATGGGCCCAGGCGGCTCTCATGTCCAAGCGCAAAGAAGTAGGGCTGAAATAAAGGGTTCTGATCATGGTCTCGGTCTCTGCAGTAGCTCCTCCTATCCTCCAGAGGGCGCTCTCTCTCTCTCTCCAATCCCCTCCTCCTCCAGCGTCCACTCGCTGAATGAAAGAGGGAAAAAATAAAAGCCAGGCTGATTGCTCTTAATGTAGGTCTATAGAGCTGATACGCGGACAATGTTGCTCTGCAAGTAATCGGGCGAACTGGCCGAATCCCCGCCCTCTGGCGTGGTGACGGGCGGAGTTGGCATGCTGATGACCGCCGCCGTGATGTAGGGCTGCTGCTCCGAATTCAACGGCACCGTCTCCTCGAACTTAGCGTTCAGACTGGAACGGCTGCAGAGGGACACAGACAGAAAAACGGAGCTCTTGTTAGTGTTATTGCAACATAAAATATAAGAGCCTATAAGGATCCAGCATGCAAATAAAATTTGCATATTTATCGAATCTGGAGTTTTTGTGGTTCCTTAGAGGACTAGTGGTTAGGCCTCGGCGCTCTCACTGCCCCGGCCCAGGTTCAATTCCCAGCCAGGGAACCGACCCCAGCCGCTAGGGTTGCACAAGACAGTGAACTCCCAGTGCCGGTCCCAAGCCCAGATAAAATTATGGAGGGTTGCGTCAGGGGGGAAAAAAAAACTGTGCCAAATCAAATATGCGGACCAATGATCAGCTGTGGCGACCCCGAACGGGAACAGCCGAAATCAAATCTAGAGTTTTTGATGAGAGTAAAAGTACTCTGTTTCTATATCTTTTTTTGTTTCTATTGACTTTTTTGTGGAAATGTTACCACATCAGACAAAAACTGTAATTGCTTTATGTTCATAGTAACAATATTTTAATGATCATCAGATCACACATGTAATGTGTTGGCAATTTAATACGTGATAGTGAGTCATGCCAATAAAGCTTCCCTGAATTGATTTGAACTGAGTTGCTAGATACAGTGAGAGAAGACAGAGGCAAAAAACAGAGAGAAAGAGAGATAGACAGAGAGAGAGAGAGAGATAGAGAGAGAGAGATCCTCCCAGCTGTCGCTTGGACCACACAGACAAGTTAGTGGGTGCCGCAGCTGGAGCTGTGCTGGATTCCAGCAGCATGAGTCAACATGGAAACACTGCTCCCACTCCTAAATACCACACACTCCTAAATACCACACACTCCTAAATACCACACACTCCTTTCACAAGGCAAAATACTAATACACTGTTTAGCATAGCTAGTTTATGGGGAGTGTGGCAATCAGCATAATCTAGCATTGTGTCCAACCGGAAGTGTATGAGCCACATGTTCATTAGCTGATCCAAGGTCTTATTTCCAATGCTAAAATCCTTCACTTAAGTGAGGAATGAAATACAATAGGGCGTGCTCTTGTAGGAAAATAATCAACAATGGAGTCACTGTTACCACCCCAAAGTATTTTCCTCTATGGCCTTCCACTGGTATTGTTAAAGATTAACACATGAATAACGCTGTCCTTAGATCATTTTGTAGTACAGTGATGGAATCAACCAGATGTGTGGATATTTTGTAGAACACATTGATGCTTAATGGTTTTTATTTAAACTCTGTTGATCTAGCTTGTATATTGACTTTCATGTAGTAGCCCTTCCATCCATACCTATGCTAATATTAGCTAATAACACTTGTTAGCTAGCAATTAATAATAGAAAAAGATAACTTATGAAAAAAATAAGTTAATTAACTATGAAAAAAAAGTTGATTTGAGGTGATTAACATTCCCTGTTTGTATTGTATTAAAATACTGCAGGTTGTCAGAATGTTAGCATAATGTGGGTCATGCAGCTATCACCATGGTTGCAATGAAATTAGGAATGAAATGAGCTTTTTAGTCATGTTAATGTAGCATTAATGTTTGTGATGATTCTTTGACTTCTTTCTGGCTCAGTATTCAGTTCTCAAAAAAAAAAAAAAAGTAGAGAGAGAATTGTTAAGTTTCATCATCAACTCTGGAAGGGAAAGAATAGTCAATGTGAACCAGTTTTCACCCTGAAGGGTGAAACACACACACACACACACACACACACACACACACACACTGGACATCCCTGATGAAAAATACAGCTTGGTCTGACCAGCTACCAGATGCCAAAACACAGGCTGAGCTGGTCAAACTGGTGGATCATCTTTACCAGTTCGTAAGTGCTTGTAAGTGCTTTTTAAGAAAAACACAACAGTAAGGCAGTTTGAAAACAATGATAAATGTATTCAAGTAACTAGGAGGCTGGAAATAAACTTACCAGCTGGCAGGGATGGTGTACCAGTTTGACTAGCTTGGCCTGTGTTTTGGCCACTGGAGCTTTTCAGCAGGGAAGCTCAGTATTATATTATAAACACTCTGAATACTCTGTGAGGGAACAGACTTCTGAATTTCTGACTCATCTCCATTCAGGTAATTATGTTGACCCCAGCAACTCCATATGTCCGACGCTGTACTGCGTGAAGGTCACAGCTGACGTGCTCATCATGTTGGTCGGCATAATGCACAAATTACACATACAGTTGTGTGCCTGTATACGTTCAGCTTGTGAGCATGTACCTGTTGCTGAGTGGTCTCTCTCTGATCTGGATGGTGCTGAGCTCCTGCACGCTGCCCCGGCGGCCGGCAGCCATGTTGGAATTGGGCACATTGAAGCTCTTGCGCTTGTTGCGACGGGAGCAACAGGTCAGGCCATGAGGAGAGGAGGAGAGGGAGGAGGAACGCGAGGTGGACGGCTTCACCATGGACACCTCCATGCAACTCGTTTCATATGTATTCTCATCCACAAACTCGTGATTCTGAGAGATTAAAAAAAAACAACAGGGTAAAGAAACTTGTCTGTTTTTCTATATACTTGTAATACATAACAGTCATTCTGGGGATAGGGGTTGCGTAGACTAATTAAATACTACATTTACTAGTCACTCCTGAATAGTCAGGGCAGTGGAAAAAAAACAGTAGCGGGGCAGAAGATAAAGAAACGCGACAGACAGTAAAGAAAGCAGGCTAAATGTGCTACATTGGTCTGAAAATATTTCAGAATACATGAAGCCAATTTCACAGTTAACTGGGAAAAGTCTTTTTTTTCTTTTTTGAAAACTTGCTTATGCTTTAATGGAACGTTACATTTTTAAAAGTCCCTTTCACGCCCACTCCTGAAAGAATTTCTACCCCTGTTACATTTAGTGTACATTCAAAGTTAAAAACATGTAAATGAAATCCTTACACGTGGCCAAGAATTCTTTTATGAGTAGCGCTGTGTGAAAGAGTCCTTTTGGTGCAATGGGATGCATATCATTATCACTCAGCTAGTTTAGAGTTGCACATGGCAGCTGACAGGGTGATCCAGAATCATTTTCGGACGCTACTGACCGTACACGGCAGTTCAACTTCTGGGTCATTATCACTCTGAAAAACACAGCATCCTCCATTCTAGGAAGGTCAGTCTTTGAGGTATAAGAAGAGCTCTGTTGATGGACATGAGCTTCTATGCTGCACTCTCTCAGTTTCAGAATCAGTGATTTCAGCTGTGCCTCTATGTCGTCCACACGAGTGCATTTTAAAAATTGGTACAACCTTAATTATTGTAATATGATACACCGCTTTATTTTTTTGCACGTTTATCTCATTGAATTGATTTACAATCTCAGGTGTGGCTCCTACGTGGTTAGGATGAAAATCTGTAGCCATACCAGCCCTCTGCTGATAAAATTGGACACCCAGATCTCTGGTACTAAGAAATATTCTTATTTAACAATCCTAATTAAGCACTCGCCAGGATGTTAGCTGAAGCTAGCTGTTTTGAAACTCCAAATCCGAACAAAAATAGCCCCTCTCTTCATCCACCCATTGTGACCCCAACCAACATAAAGCACTTACTGGAGATGAATGAATGAATGTTACAGTTCCACTCTATTTAAAGCAGAAATAAGTCTGTCTGAAGCTCGGGCATTACACTCCAGGAGGCCATCCCCTGGAGTTTCGTTTTGATGCACCGTCATACAGTTCACTCTGGACTGATTCTCTCTGTTGAATTTGATGTCATGAAAAACTGAGACCAATGTTGAATTTCATTTGATTTTTTTATGAATGAAATTGTAAGAAATGCTATGCCATTTTATGCAGATTTTATTGACAGCGGGCTGCACGTATGAGGAAAACTTCGCCAAATATTTAAAAATGACAAAACATCTTCATCTTCATTGAGTAAATTCCCAACACGAACTACTCAGACCAGCTACTGAACCAGTTGCAAATCTGCCCCAACAGAAACAAACCTCATCTGTAAAAGAAACATCAAGCAGGCATGTCAGTAATCTGACCCGGCCTAAATGGAGATCACAGAAAGTCCCTGAGCTCTGATGAACTGCAACTTTGGCTGCGTCCCAAATCACTCTCCAATGCGTCAGCCCTACAGAGGAATTTTCCATTCCAATGTCTCGAGCAGTGGCCTAGATAGGAATGAGTGGGTCACAGCCTATACAGTCGCCATGTAAGCAGCCAGTTTGGCTGGCAGAGGTAGACGCTAAGTGTCTTTTTCTTGGCAGTACCTGCTAACAAGGTCTCACGAGAGGAGCGTTCATTTACAGCTGCAGAGCGAAGAGCGCTCAAGAGCGCTCAGACTTAAACAAACACACTCTCTCATGTACTGTGGTTTATTAATAAGAACCATGAGGCTTCTGATGGTATTTATAGAAACATGTCTGTCTGTTCAAAGAAAATCATTTGTAGTAAGAATAAGTATAATAATTACTGGACATGTAGAAATACATAGAGATGCTCTCCTGAGAACTTGGCTTGGGCCTAATGGAAAAATAAGAATACTTTGTGAATAACTTTCAAAATATTGTGAGATTCATCCATCAATCTAATAAGTATAATAGCAGAAGAAGAGAGGGACTGAAACGAGTTGGTCATTTAGCTTGTCCACTCATCACAAATAGAGATCAACACCAGAAGCCAATCGTTTAGAAAAATTATTGTTTTTATGTATCTGTTGTATTTGATCTTGGTTCTGCTTCTATAATTATTGGCTATATAATGGATAAAACACAATTGGATGTGCTGTTATAAGAGAATAATCAAAATTGGGATGGTGTGATACAGCCCGGCATTAAGCAGAGTTACTGTTACCACCAATAACAGCACATTCCAAAGTGTTTTATTCTATTTATTAAAGAATGACACATCATACTTTTTTTTTATCCATTTATAGTTACATAAACTGTTGTGGAACATCCATCAAAGAAGTTAGCTACTGTTATCACTTATGTGGATATTTTTGTTTAATATTAGATTTAGATTATGTGGAAAGTCTACCATGCAAGTCCCTGTGAATTAGCTGTTACTACAGAAATGACAATGTAATTTACACAACAGTTAGTTCTGGCCCACTAATTTGACTGGTTGAGTGGTGCTCCAAGAGTGCTTAGATTTAGTATATAGGGCATTTAACTGTTTGTATCACTCCGCTCGTCAGTGTTTGCCACATAAAATTCCACTTCCTAGTTTGAAACCATTATTACAGTAGAGTTAGTGACATCATCAGTGGACATGGCAAACGATATATTTCTCAGGAATATAATTTTTGACTGAAAATATGAAAGCTCATCAGAAGAAAATGAAAAGGAAAAAGGGAAGCCAATTACGCCGGAAGCACTTTTAAAGGGAATGTACAAATCACCGTGAGCTAGCTAGCCAGAACAAAGATAAACAGAACGTTTGTCCATATTGTGTCTGAAATGTCAGTTACTCTATATTAATTTCTTGTTTATAGAACTGTTGGATAAAAGCAATATCACACAAGCAAGAGTGCGGTTTTACTGAATATCGGCATGGCTGTGATTACTTACGGCACGCAGCTTTCGGCTTTGTGCCTACGCCGAATCACGTCCATGCTGAAATTCAGTATAAACGCACTCTTGCTCTTGAGATATTGCTTAAACAATGAGCACATTAATATAAATCTGTGATTTGTCTTGCAGCCAGAACTATTGTCAGGCTGCTATTATAGAAAATTAATCAACAACTTCTGACCAATCAGAATCAAGAATTCAACAGTGCTGTGGTATATACTTAACAAAGATCACACCTTACACATACACACATACAATGTTAAACATTTCTTTTTATGACATTTCCATAATTTTTATTGGCTATTGTTATCAATAACCACTGTTGGCTTACTGGAGTATTGGTTGGTGCATCCCCAAATTAAAAAAAAAAAAAAAGGGGACTTCCAACACCCCCCCCCCCCCCCCCCCAAACAAACTCTTACCGTAGTCTTTTCCAGGCAGTGTAGGAGGTGGTGATGCTGAGTCTCAAATGTGGGATTAGTCTTGCAAACCAGCGCCTTCCCTGCCTCCTTCGATGCCTTATAGGAGAAACAAAACAATTTGACAGCTCATCAGGCAATCGGACCACACGCTGACAGAGGAAAAGAGAGAGAAAAGACAAGAACATGGGAACAGTAAGGCCAGAGCTCTCACAACGCTCCAGCAACTTTTTGAAACGTTGTGACAACATTAGTCTGAGTGCCACTGTGCCTGTCTCATTCTCTCCAGGTTAGCACTGTGACAGGTGGCTGTCAGTTTAAAGGCAGCAGACGGCCAACAAGTGCAGTGTGTGGGGATGGAAGACTGGAGGGTGTAGAATGGATTGGTTTAGCCACAACAATATATCCAGTTCCCAACAGTGGGAACTTAGATTGATCTGCAAATCTATGAATCATACATGAGGCTTGTTTCCACCAAAGGAATCTTTACAGGAACTTTAGGAAGACTTCCACCAGAGAAACCAGGGCTCATTTTAGATTCCAGGTCAAAGTTCTAGGAACCTACTTTGGATCCTGCTCCAGCATTGGTTGGAACGATTGGTTTGGAGCTTGTAATACAGAACATTGCCAATCGGTCCAACAAAAGACCAACCCTTTTCCCCAGTACTTTTAAAACCTGTGATTAAACAACACCTAGCATAGAGCACAACTCAGCAAGCAGAACATTTCTGTGATTACTGTGTGGGAGCCTGGTAAAACCCTTGACAAGGTTAAATCTTTTCTCATTTATAAACTACTTTCCTAAACTGAAATGTCTTAATTACACATATCCCAATCACAGATTCTAGCGCTTTAATTTCTGGTTACCATAAAAAATGACCAAAAAAAAAAAAAAAAAATCTGTTCATGCTAACATCAGTGGGGAAATAATCACTGATTCGCTCACTCAGTTCTGTTCTTTTGGTTAAATTTCTTGTTATTAGGTCATTTTAACATTTTTAAACTTCAGCCCTATCGGGATGAGATTAAATATACATGGGATCCTGGGGCTCCTCTGTGACTTTATTTCTGTCTGGATCAGCCATGTCAGTGTTTTTCTCCATCTTCCTCTGAGAAAATTGTAGGCTGAATTACCTACTGTTTTTCACCAAACCCGTCTGATAATTTTAGTCCCGTCTGGAAACACGTCTGTGATTTTCTATGCAGTTGTTGCCTTGCGTTGGAAAAAACTGCTGCTTGTGCATGTGTGCATGTGTATCAATGACCCTCCCCTAGACATTAAACACTTCCTGAGTCACGAAATGAAAAATGGATGCTTCATTGTTGCTGGAATTTTGGTTCGCCTTATACTGAAATAAAAGCCAGTGTCTCTTCTCTACTCCAGTGCCTCTCTGACTGCATGGACACCATGTTGTGAATGGAGCATCTAGCTGCTAGAAACTCACTGCTCTTTTGGTAATTTTATGGCTATCTGGATGCGAGAGTTTTATCCTTGATGAAATGTGTAAAAAAAAAAAATTTGGTCACAGATGTCCCCCTGATAAACGAATCCAATCCAAATAGGGCTTTATTTTGCTTTTGGTCTATTACAACAAACATTTTGACAACCGGTATCTGATTACAAACTGAATTGATTAGGCCCATGTCAGTTTTGTTAATGTATATAACTATTCAGCAACTTGATCAAAGCATGACATTCACTTTGTTAGCTAGCAAGGTTTAGACATCATTAAGCAGACTGACTGTTTTTACTACACAGCAAGATCTTTGCAGGCAGATAACAAGGCAAGTTTAGGTCATGGCCATGTACAATATATTTATGTTTTCTTAGAGCAGAGATTTCAAAGTGTATTATTGGCAGAAGAACTCAAGTTTAGTCAAAACCCAATATTTTCTTCATTTTTGGCTGCTTTCCAGAATTCAACCACAGGGACACTGATGGGTTTTCCCAGACCGCCACAGATATAGCAAAAATGTCAAAAATGTGGGAGTGCATTTTTTTATACTGGTCTAGTGGCATGCCATTTTTGGAAAACAGTCTTGAGGTTGGAATAGCACTTTGCGTGCACTTTTCTGGTTTAAAAAGCTACATTACTATTATTGTATTTCTGCAACTAGGTAATACAATAAAGAGCAACAACCTGAGTCACTGTGTAGTTCTAGTTCAGGATTGTTCCAGAAGACATTCCTGAAATGCTTCTTGAACATTTGTGCATATGTGAAATAACATCATGTCTGTGAAATAACATTTTGAAGATTAGTGGAAGCTGTGCCACTCATTAATAGCCCTGACAGTGAGTATAGGCATGTTTCCAGGGATGTCCCAGAACATTTTGGAATTCCTTTTCCCATTTTTTCTCCCCAATTTGGTCACCTATTGGTTATATTCCCACCCACCAGTCAGCTCTCCCTTATCATACGACAGCTAACAACCAAGGAGGGTGAAGGCTAACACGTGCTTCCTTCAAGACATGTGAAGCCAACTAACTGCTTATTTTTAAACTGCTGCACATGCTGAGTAACAGGGTAGCATAACACACTCGGAGGAAAGTGCTATCTACCCTCTTACACATGCATAATCTCACAGAGGCCTGTGATAGGCTAATGTCACTGTGATTGACAGGACAGAGAGAGTATGTCATCCCTTCCACCCAGACAAATTTTCTCTCTTGACTCTTCGCAGTGGATGGCTGTAGCATCATATGGATTTGAGCTCTCAATCTCTGGACAACAAAGCAAACACTTTTCTGCTGAGAACTACACAGTGCTGTAAGTCATTGGTTGTTTTTCCACCATATTGTAGGGTCTGTTTGCATTACATTACAGCAGAAGTACAGCAACACAGCAAATGTAGAAAGTGACTTTGAAGTTGTTGTCCTTTATTGCTTTATTACACAAATATAATGTTAACATTTATCAGATTTCATGCTTTTTTCTGCAGTTTATTTCTGCTTTTGGTAAAAAGAAAGGCAGAAAAATTGTTAACTGAGGTAAGCTTTTTAAAATATCAGGTAAAGGTGTTCCTGAGAAACTGAGCAACATTGGACCAATAAGCAATGTTCAGTATGGCAAGCTCCATGTAGTTCCTGCTCCACAAAAAGGGACTAAAAAGGGACCTGGAACTACAACCCAGTAACTAAAATCAGCCGTAAAATCCCTGAAAATGTTTCTGAGCTCCATAAAATGTTTCCTGCAGTGGAAATGTGCTTTATGATGTCCAATTAAACTCAAGTGTCTGCTGCATTTAAACCTTAACCGTCACCATCCCCATTTTAAACCCACTGGTTCGTCAAGGCAGGACAATACATAATGCAGTCCAAAGACCACAGCTGGAGTGTTTACTGTGTGTGCAAACATCTGCGCCGACACCCAGTCAACACTCCCCATGGCCTCTGAGTCACACTGGCCCCCTCTCGGGGGGGGGGGGGGGGGGGGGGGGGGGGGCGGCGGGGGGGGGGGGGGGGGGGGGCGGGGGGGGGGGGGGG
>CM075020.1:6616540-6634078 GCA_037576675.1 Pangasius sanitwongsei | reverse complement strand
GTGGTATTGAGGGTGGAAGAGAGCGCCGGTCATTCACTCCCCCCACCTACAATCCCTGCCGGACCTGAGACTCGAACATACGACCTTCAGGTTCACCTTCGAGTTACAAGTCCGACTCTCGAACCATTAGGCCATGACTGCCATTTATGTCATTCCATATAATTTCTTTCTTTTTTCCCTTCAATGATTATTACTTGTAAGTAAAGGCACTTATTGGAGTCACATTTTTTCTGTGTCTCAATCCCAGATCTCATTCAACTGGGCATATAGAGCATATGCCATTATGTAGTGTCTATAACTATTATATCAAACCTTATTAAGTGTACATATACTGTATATACAGGGAGGAGGAAGGTCTCTGGGATTGGTTCGATCCTGAGCTCGGGTTATGCTCTGTGTGGAGTTTCACATGTTCTCTTCATGTCCACCTGGGTTTCCTCTGGGTTCTCTGGTTTTCTCCCACCTCCCAAAAACATGCCAGTAGGTGGACTGGCTGAGCTAAACGGCTCCTAGGGGTGTGTGGTGTCCTGCAATGGACTGGCTTCCCATCCAGGGTGTATTCCCACCATACACCCAGTGTTCCCGGGTATTGACTCCGGATCTACCACCCTAACCAGGATAAACCACTTACTGAAGATGAATGATATTTATTTATCATTCTAATTGAGCTAAATATACTCCCTCAAGGGTTCTTAGCTTCTCTTATAGGAAACACTCAGTTTTAGGGTCTACATCCAAAGAATGTGAGAGCTTTATAGAAAGGACATTTTATAATGTTATGTTACGTATATTTGTAATATCAGTTCCTGTGAATTAATGATAATAAACCTCTAAACTAACAATAAACTTTCTGTTAACATTACAATATTGCTCCCTCATGTTTCTGTAAAGGTATAAAATTACAGGCTCATTATTATTTAAATGCATTCAAATATACCAACTTATAAGTGACTCAAATTCAAATGCAAATGCAAATAAATAATAGACCGAGTAGGCATTCGGTTTGTTTACTAAGCCTCAAAGGTAATGAGAGGGTTTTTTTTTTTTCACTTTGTCTCCTTCTCCTTACTGGAACACTGGAGCTAAAAGGAGCTGCTGTGTGTCGTGTGTGAGAGAGGGAGGATGAAAGGAGGATGAGATAACAGAACGGTAGATCAGTTTGCGTGATTAAGAGTCCCGGTGCTCACCTCTGAAGGCAGTGTGCTTAACAAGCTTAGAGCACACAGAGCTTGTTAGACGACACCAGCACCTCAGCTGCAATCATATGACCACTCCGCGTGGTTTAACACACACACACACACACACTTTCACTGCAGTTGTGGGAAATCCTTGAGACACCCAACTCCTGTGAATCACATTCTCTCTGCTATTGTCAAACAGATGGTTTACTCGGTACTTCTGGAAGGATGGGCTTTGTCTGTGCTTTTGCATGTCTGTATCTTCTCATAATAATAATATTATGATAGAATAATAAAGATAATATTGGTACACAATCCCAGCATAAGTTATGCCCATGACCAGTGGGGTAAAAACTTTCAAAGCCTGATAAAAACAGTGCTATCTGATATGCTAGTGCACATACTTTGAAGTGTTCATGAATTGATGACTCTCTCCACCGTCGAAAGAGAGATTCAATGGTTTTAACGTTTGTTACTTTCCAATAATGTCCACTGACAGCAAACAGTTAGCTAAAGTGAGTACGTGGTACTGCTTTCCTCTCACCTCAACACACCTGAAGGTGAACGCTAAAGCCTTTTCTGAACCACTTTGAATGAAATCCCACTCAATTGCATTGCTTATGACTCTGGCGTGACTCGATGACACTCAATCGAATTCAGCGCTGCAGGAAGCGCCTGTGTTCAGCAGGCAGCATCCTCTCGGGAGCGTCCCAACACACTTTAAGCGCATCAGAATGGCTTCACGTGGGGGATTTATGAGCCCTCGAGCTCTGGGCCTCCGTTCAGCAGGTGAGGGATGCTCTCAGGAGGGTTGCATGAAAGGCTTTCGTGAATGTGATATGCTGAGCTTCATAAGAGACCCCCATCTCAGCACCATCAATAATTCTGTCTATCCATTCCTCTCTCTCTCCCATGAATGCTGAATAATCTGTTTCATCTCTGCTTGGCTGATCTCCCTCTCCCTCTCTCTCTCCCTCTCTCTCTCTCTCTCTCCCTCTCTCCCTCTCTAAACGGACTGTCTGTATGTCTGTCTCACACAATCTCAGTCTTTCTTCTTCTTTAGTCTAGAGTATATCCAAAGGAAAAAGGAGACTCACCGATGATTTATCATATCCTTTTGTCCTCTGATTTTAGACTGTGTGATTTCAGGCTTCGTATTTTAAGATCACAATGTACGAAATTACCTTAAAAACTTTTGTACAAATTTTATAACAGATAACAGATAGTATTCTCCACGTATGCTGAAGATCCTCTAACGATAGATCTGTGATTAAAGAAAATTAGACTACATTCTGCTTACGCGATCTGGGCTCGTACAGAAAGCAGGCTTGCGTAAACAGAAATATTCTTGAGGTAATTCTACTCAATAGCTTGTTTTGTGCGCATATGTTTCGCCATCGCCATTTCCATATTTGTATCTGTCCCATGAGCTTTGTGTCATCCTATACCGTCCTCCTGTTGATGGCATGTGTCATGGCAGAGGTTACACTCTAAAAAAACTTGCCAGAATTTTTCTGTCAAAATGCATTCTCATTACGTCAGTCTCAGGCCACATCTACAGAATTCTTTTAAGATGTGTGGCAACAAAATCGGATAAAAAAATCCAAGAGTTTAATGCCAGCTGTACAGGATCATGGCAAGCTCAGGTATATTTATCTCCTTGGTCTGATAATCAATACACTTTGACTAACTCTCTCCAGGAGTTGAAGATCATAATGCTCTTTTATTTTTCCTCCAGAACTGCATCACATAAGCCATTGTATCTCGTCTTGCTGAATTACAGGTGATCAATCGCAGGTAATGCTGCATGCTCACTCCTCCACTCGACAAAAAAAGCCCTCTCACTACATGAAAAGTTACGTTCGATTACCGAGAAAAAGACACACGAGGAGCAGAGTCCATTTTTACGCGGCACTGTTTGTCACTCACACCGTTTCTGTCAGTACATGAAGAACATTTCACGAAGGGTGATGAAACACAGCAGAAGGAGCAGAACAGGCAAAGGAAGTTATAGCTGGTGCATAAGCAGATGAATGCAGATGGACGAGACTGTACGGAGGTTATGCAAGATGTTCAATATTTGCACACACAAAACACACATAATCCAATCAATCAGGGTGACATCAGTCACACTCACGGTCAGAGGCGGGGCTTGTTTCTTTGCGTGCACATGCAAACCCTCATACTAACCTAGACTAGTGCTATGACCAAACACTGAGAATGAGGTTGCGTTTAGTGCCATATCACTCTGTGTTTTTGATTTATACCAGGCTGATTCCAAGATTGGGGTGCTATTTGTGTTAAACACAGATAAAGTGTCCTTTACAACAACATAAATGTGCTTTTTTAACGTCTTATTTTTTACACATCCTTTTCCCCGAGTCATCCATTAAAGATGATGAAAAACGTACATTTTACTTCACTCAACCCTGTTACCTGAACACATATTTAGAATATTTCACAAGTCACATGTTCAACAGGAAGTTGCATCACCCAGATTTCCTGAAGATCATGCAAAGATGAAAAGCAAGTTAATCCAGGCTTTTTTATTTTCAATTAAATTGTGAAATTGACGGGCGAGGTCACTTCGAAAGTACAACCATGTTACCCAAATTCCAAAGAAACTTGTTAATTAAAATTTTAAATAAATCATTAGAATGTATCTAATGTCATAGTGCCTTTAGCAGGGATGCTAATTGACCACATTCTATGTATTTGCTAATTCTATGCTAAAAAACTACACAATGCTATTCTTTTAGGAGCAAAATGCATCCACTGGCAGGAAAGCAGTCTTGTAAAATAAATAAATAAATACTGTATATAGGTGTGTATAGGTATGGATAGATGAATAGGTTAGTAATACATGGTTTTTTCAATTTTCAATGTTGAAAAATGATTTTAGAAAGTTTACTTTTTAAGAATTACAAACTCCAATCATTGTACCCACCAAACAACAAAAACGTACCACTGTGATGTAAAAAAAAAAAAGGTTAATGTCTCGTGAGAACCATATTCAACTTCCACTGTACAGGAACAGGCTTTCTTTTCTGATTCACTTTGAGTTGCGCTTGACTCAAATTCCTCATCATCGCTCGACTCAAATTCCTCATCATCGCTCGACTCAAATTCCTCATCATCGCTTGACTCATATCCCTCATCATCGCTCGACTCATATCCCTCATCATCGCTCGACTCATATCCCTCATCATCGCTCGATTCAAATTCCTCATCATCACTCAACTCAAATTCCTCATCATCGCTCGACTCATATTCCTCATCATCGCTCGACTCATATCCCTCATCATCGCTCGACTCATATTCCTCATCATCGCTCGACTCATATCCCTCATCATCGCTCGACTCATATCCCTCATCATCGCTCGACTCATATCCCTCATCATCGCTCGACTCATATTCCTCATCATCGCTTGACTCATATTCCTCATCATCGCTCGACTCATATTCCTCATCATCGCTCGACTCATATTCCTCGTCATCACTCGAATCGAATTCCTCGTCATCACACGACTCAAATTCCTCTTCATCACAACTCAAATTCTTCTTCATCACGACTCAAATTCCTCTTCCTCACATGACCCAAAGTCCTCATCATCATACACAAAACTCACATCTACAACACCTTTTCGGTATTAATTATGAAAGACGTAATAATGGGTAATTTTTAGAAGGTTTTGGTTTTGTTTTTTTCTGAATTTGATGGTAACCACCGGGCAGTTTTGGGGGAAAACCTGCCGCTTGTGTGTTTTAGTTAAACTGTACACAGTAGAGAAGGAGACGGTGGATCTGTGAGGCTGTAATGCTACGTGCTGTACCACCATCCTGCCTGCAAACCCTCAGCTCCCCTTCATCGCTCATTATCACTAACGCTCATTATAAAAGCCAAAATCCACCAAAACCCCACACTCAACCTCCAAATAACTCTTACAGCGCTCTCACATGATTTCTCTCATTCTCCCTTTCTCTCACTCTCCTTTTCTGCTTACTTTGTCTTTTTCTTTTGACTCTCTTGTTTGCTTGTTTGTTTTTTATTTCTCTCTCAATTTCTAATATTCTTACTTTCTCTCACTGTCACTCTGTCTCTATGAAACTTCTCATACTGCCTCCCCTTCCTCCATTTTTTATTTGCTCTTTCTTTCTTTCTTTCTCTCTCACACACTTTCTTACATTCTCTTAATGTTGCTTTCTCTCTGCCCTTTTCCTCTCAATCCCCTTCCCTTTCTCTCTCTCTCTCTCTCTCTCTCTCTCAGACACACACACACACACACACACACACATTTTCTTATTGTCACTTTCTCTCTCATTCTCCACTGATTGCCTCTCCCTTCCTTTCTCTTCAATTCCCTTTTGTTCTTTCTTTCTTTCTAACATTTACATTCCTTTAATGTCATTTCCCCCCCCTTCTCACAAAACTCACATGAACAGCTCATTTTCAGAATTAATTATAAAATAATTAATAATTGATCATTTTAGAATTTTTTTTTCCTGAATTTGATGGTAACCACCAGGCAGTTTGGGGGGAAACCTGCCGCTAGTCTGTTTGAGTTGATGATGTACGCAGTAGGAAAGGGGACGGTGGTGCTACCTGCAATGCTACCTGCTGCACTAGCCCCCACCTCCGCTTCACAATGTCAGCTGAAGATTGATTATAGATGTCTAAATCCAACAAAAACCAAAGCTTAACTCTCAAATAACACTTACACGCTATATTTTATTTCCACTAATGAAAGCACTGGCCAAATTCCTGACTGTTACACACATTGCACCATTAGACCAAAAGCCACCCCAATACCCAGTCATATGCTTGTGTGTTTAGCTTACAGCTATCATGCTGTAATTCTATTAGCTTATCATACAGCCTGAAACGTCCCACATTATAGCAAAGCACCGATTGTCTGATTGTCATTATTCTGATTGTATAGCTATGTGTGACGTGCGGTTGCTCATCTCCTATACCGTATAGAGACAGCGCTAACAAACAGCATGTGGAAGGAGAAAATGGTAACACACTGAGCACTGAGCTCATATCCAGTTTACTGCAGTAGTAGTGTGTTAGGCTGGAATACACCGAGACAGCCTGTGTGTTCCTTCATTGTGGATTCTGCACAGACCGGGAGGGAGGAGACGCTACACTAATAGGGCTATGGCTAGCATTAACTCTAATGATCTGAGAAAACTATTAGCTACAAAAGAGACAAGAGTCCAAAAGAAGATGAGATGACATTAGTGGAGGTAAGTACCTGTAACAGGTCTGTGTGTGTGTGTGTGTGTGGAAGAGCTAGAGCGTGTGTACATGAAGGAGTGCATTAACACAAGCTCATGAAAATAGAGCTTCATTTTTCATAAATGCAACAGCAAAACAGCTCATGGTTCATTTATATTGAACATTTATGACGCCGTCTCCTTCTCGTCTCATTCCTTCTCTGTTACTTTTGTTCGTCTTTTTCTCAGAATCTACCCTTTTTTCTCTTCCTGTCTTTGTTTCACACAGTTTTTTTTTCTTTAGTCCTTGTTTATAGTAATATTTTTACGTTTATTACGGTGCTTATGCTGCTTTCGTCTTACCGCAGAAGTGGGACATCAGAAATCCGAGTTACAAAGTGGTGAAAAAAACAACAACATGGACACGTTCATCTTTTATTAGCAACAAGCTAGCCAACTAACTGTGATGAATGATGTATATTTACCTCCTAAAAACAGCAAACTGTACAATCAATGTTATATTTTAAAGCAAGTACTAGTATATACAGTAAAATTATTTAAACATAAGAAGTTCTGCTTTGTTTGCTGTTCTTGCTGTGAGTAGCCATGTGGATTTGATGTCACTTGCTGAACTCAGGGTTGAGGAGACCATCCTGAGTTCCTGAGTAGGAATTCCGAGTTGTTTTCTTTGTTTTTTTCTAGTCTGAGTTACGAGTTTTTGTAGATTACAGCATTAGAGCACTTGTTAGCATCTCATACGTCTTCATATGATTATTCTTTTCCACACTTTACTGCTATTAATCTTTACTGTCTCACTGAACCATCAGACTCCATAAGGTGTGCTACGTGTTTTTGATTTTGACCAAATTTAATATTTTCTAAGTTTTACAGTTTAAAGTTTTTAGCATTGAATTACCTAAGTGTCTGTCTGTTTGACTTCCAACTGTCACTTTAAATGTGTACACT
Organism: Pangasius sanitwongsei; assembly: GCA_037576675.1. Taxonomy (NCBI): domain Eukaryota; kingdom Metazoa; phylum Chordata; class Actinopteri; order Siluriformes; family Pangasiidae; genus Pangasius; species Pangasius sanitwongsei. The sequence continues at coordinate 6,626,714 of CM075020.1, read as the reverse complement.
TTAGGACCCTCTCTCTCTCTCTCTCTCTCTCTCTCTCTCTCTCTCTCCCTCTTTTAGAGGTGTGTGTTAGAACTGGGATCTCAGGGTGTTTTTTTGCTCTCAGCAGGAGCGGGAGGTTAGATATAAACCCAGTGAGCTGCTCATGCACACCTCCACCAACCTTTTCTTTTCTCTTTTACTCTCTATCTCTTAAATTCTGCTTCTCCTTCACCTCTATTTCCCCCATCTGTGTTTCTCATATGATTTCTCTCACTCGCCCTCCATTTCTATTTACTCTTTCTTTCTTTCTTTCTTTCTTCACTTTGGCTTCTGTTTCTTCTAATTTTCAGGCTTCTTCTCCTTCATGATTACCCATCCCTCACTCTCCCCTCTCTCTTTCTTCCACCATCTTGTTTTATATCTCTCCTTCTCCTTCTCTCAATCCCTCTTTCTCTCATTCTTTTTTCTCCCTCTCTATTCTACTTTATCCCCCTCTCTCTCCCTCTCTCTCGAAAACTATCTTCCCCGTCTCACCCTCAGTCTCTTTGCCTCTCTGTTCCATTCAGTCTCCCCATGTCACCTTTCTCTCTCTCTCTTCCTCTATTATTGTCGTTCTCTCTCTCTCTCTCTCTCTCTCTCTCAGACAGGGTTAAATTAATGGACTGCCAATCTGTTTATCGCCCGTACGAGCCAAAGATGCTCTGACATGTTCCTTTAATGACCATGAATTTGATCTGTCCATCATTGTGGTCTGATCATCAGTGCTTTCAGGTTTAAGCTTAAAAAGGGAGAAACGCCTGCGTTGCTATTTCACATCCCTCAGTTTGTAAGAACAATGCACAATTAGAGGTACGGCAAGCTTGAGAAGTCAAATCAATAAAATATCACAGACGTAGAGTGAAAACAGAGAAATGCTCCGAGATTCCAAAAGGCCATGCTGCATTAAGACTGAGAGAAAGACGGAGAGAAAGAGGTGTGTCGAAGATAGTGCAATAAGAACAGCAGTAAGGCCACTGATGGAGGTCACACTGCTGCGTGAGTGTGTGTCAAATGTTATCACACTGCACTGACATCCCTGCAACATCCTTTAAACGTTGGGGGAATGCTGGCACAGGCTTATGGAGTGTCAGTGTCTACCTATCTACAGGGATGGAAGGATTATACACACACACGCAAACACACACACACACACACACACACGCACAAAAAAACAGTCGCCACTGCGTACTGAAGCAGAACCAAAGCCCTTTTCTGTGTACACTTAAACAAGTGACTGCACACACACACACGCCCAGAGTCACACATACATATGCACACACACGTATACAAACAGGCACAGCCATTTCTCAGAGGACTTGTACACAAAATGTTGTTTGTCTAAATCCAGGCCTGACTCAATCTCTCCTTACTAAGCCCTATTGATTCCTCTTGCAGCCTCGGTGGAGAGCACACACACACACAATGACACAATGTCACAATGACACAAGCAAAGGCCAAATGATCTTTCAAATGAGGTGGTTTACGCTGTTTCTTCTGGCTCTGATTATACACTTGTGCGCACACATACACTCCCAGAGAAACACTATTTTCAGATAATGTAAAATTCAATATTTTCCATTTACAAGAAGATGCAGGAACGTGAAAGTAATGATGAAACCAGTGCCTGTGCAAGATGCAGTAATGGCACCATCATGCCTTGAGCATTAAAAAAAAACCCTAACAGCCACAAATGTGTAACTAATGCAGGACAAACCAGCTATAATATATCAAAACTCAAAATCTTCCTTACTCAAATGCTTGACACTGATTTTATTGTCTAACTCAGCATTATGTAATATCTACAAAGTAATAGCATGCAATCAATTTTTAACACAAAGTGTGTAAACACAATTACAAAAGGCTAGATACAAGGAAAAGCCACCATATTCACTGTAAAAATATGTTGGTGGATTATTGATGCTCTTTTACAGCATGACTCTTTATGGAGACTCTGCTATAGGATGTTTTAGCCTGATTGCTTCTGCCAGAAGGTTAAGACTTTCAACAATACAGTAACTGCAAACATACACCCAAAGCAGTAGTTTTCTCCAAGGTCCTACAATTGGCTTACATTACATTTACATTACATTACATTAAATTACATATTACATAAATAATATAGCTCTATGAGAACTAATTCAGTGATGCACAAATTAATATAGTCATACACTCTTTGAAATATTAGAACTCTTAAATGATTCTTTGTTTGTCCTTTGTTTGTTTTGAACTAATTTTTTTAGGGGGAAGATAAGCACCCTTTTATTATACAGGGTATATATATATATATATATATATATATATATATATATATTTTTTTTTTTTTCATATAGCCTTTAAGACTGCCTTTGACAAAAAAAGACCGTATTGAAATCATTCTCACGGCTGGATCAGGAAGCTGTCTGAAGGTTGCGATGGACTTTAACAGGAAACATGGCAAGCACATCACACACGACACTGTTGCCAAACTTATTAACAAATTCAAAAAGACTGGAAGTGTTGCAGACCAACCGAGAAGTGGACGTCCACGAACATCCACTGACGAAGGCACAACCGACGTGGTGCTGGCATTCATAGTCCCCTATGTATGGAGACTTTTGGGACACCCTGTATAACAAATTCTTAAGGAACCCTTAAAGAACTGTTTTTACAATGCCTTTTTTTCTACTGATACACCAAAGACTACATACAGTACATGACTGATATAATCAGTCCGATTTATGCAAAACACTGAACCAAACAATGAAATAAATAAAAGACATAGCCCAGTCCTGTAGGAAAACTGGAGCCTGTAACACTTTTAGCTGTTCTGCTCCACATTTCCACTTCTGAGTGTGTGTGCTCATATTTATATCTATACAGATGAGCTGATCTGGTCCAGTTCCTCTTATAATAGCCACTCCAGGGTATGACTAATATGACACCAGACCAGAGAGACACTTCATCAGAAAGCTCTAATTAAGTCGTCTAATTGCTTTAGATTTTGTCGGCCACCCTGTATTGTCTAAGGATGGACGGATATCCTTCATCTGATCCTTAAAATATTCAGCTCTGCAGCATTTCAGAGAGAGCTCTCGCAGTCTTTCCACACCCCATCATGACCGTCACGCCCGTCAGGTTCTCAGCCTGCCCTAAAATGGCTCCTGTGGAGTTGCTATCCTTCATTGCATGGAAAAAAAAATGAGAGAGAAAACAGAGGCTATAAATAGACGATCCCAGCGGCCTCACTCATCCGTCTGCTTTTGAACTCGTCATTCTCCAAATTGGTGCTCCGTGGTGCGCCATCCATCACCTTCTGGGCCCCGGTGTGAGGGAGTGGAGGAGGAGCCTGAGTGCCTGTGATTGTGTGTGTGTGTGTGTGTGTGTATGTGTGTGTGAGTACATTACCTGTATGGATAGTCTGTCTTCATTCACACACAGAAGAATCGGAAGAATAAAACAGATTATCAGTAAGTAGATCTGCATGTGTGTGTATGTGTGTGTGTGTGTGTGTGTATGTGTGTGTGGTCGTTTCTCATTGGGCCTTGGTGCTAATCACCTGTCACACAGGATCAGCGGTGATGGTGTGACGAGCTAAATAGCAGCGGACAGAGAACACTCCTACAGCGTCAGCCATTCTGTAATCTCATTCACACACACAAATATGATTACAGAACAAACCACACACACACACACACACACACACACACAACCACACAGGTGTGTCGATGCTAGCAGGATGAGAAATAGACAGACAATCTCAGCACCAGAGAAGAGAGATGGCATATCTGAGGTAACTTTTCAAATAAATTGCACTTGAGTAGTTTTAGCAGTCAAGTTCGGCCAGTATTTGTTACTCGAGCAAATCTAGATCTTTGTTCACCCTTATTCAAGCAGGTAAAGGATAGATCATTTTACTTTTATTTATTCTTTTTTTAAGCAATTAACAGTACTCGAGAAAGGTGAGAACACTTTCGGGTAGTTTATTCACGTCTACTCAGCATTCATGCTAATAAATTAATTTAAACACATAAATAAGCTACACCACCAACAAAGCTGCACTTATACTTGACAGTACTTACGGTTAAGTACTTAAGGAACAGAAAAATACTATTAATCCAAACAAAAGCCTCTGTTTTCATTGAGCTGCTTGAAAGGCTAAATAAAACACAAGAAAATAACACACTTTTGGTCTTCGGCATGCTTGCTGTATGGGTTAGGCAAACTCAATGCACGATATTAAGTGTGTGTTGTGTTTGTGTGTGTGGGGAAAGGGAAAAGAAAAGAGCGCTTTCCCAAAACACAACTCCAAGCACAAGCAAAATGGCTCCTGGACACTAGGGGGCGATCACATACAGCAAAAAGCACAGCTCATGCATCTTAACACAATTTAGCAAAAGTTGTGCAGATTTGTACTGAGACCAAGCATGCCTGGCTCCCAACAGCGATCTTAACATCCAACAAGCACTCTCCCTTTCCCACACACCATATGCTTCTGGGAACATGAAGGGAACATGAGTCAACAAAATCAGGAGATCTTTCTTTTAAATAATCTTCCGTGACTCCAAAAAGCAAGAAGAAGAAAGCAAGCAAGCGGCTAACCTTCTAGCCTGGCAGATTATGGTATTAATTTTTAATATGAGGGCTGCATATAACTCAGAGTTCTGTTCAATTATCGTCTTCAAACAGCTATACGGTTAGGGTCAGAAGCAAAGTGAATCCCTGATTATTTATAATTCATAAATTCCTAATTTCTCTTAGAGAGAATCACAGAGAAGAGAAGGATTATACATTAAATGAGGTTACAATAGCCGCTCATCATAATGTTTTTGAGGAATGAAAGGAAATGTACTGGATCTTTGCAGATTTGATGGTGGTGCAGTGGGTAACATTGCCACCTCACAGCTCCCAGATTTAATACTGAGTTCTCATTACTGTCTGTATCGAGCTTCTGTGCATGTTCTCCCTGTGTCTGCATGGGTTCCTTTGGGTTCTCCAGTTTCCTTCCACTGTACAAAAAACATGGTATTAGGCAGATTGGCTGTGCTCATGTGTGCATGTGAATACATCTGCATGGTGTCCCATCTGGGTTGAACTCCCCCGTCTTGTGCCCAGTGTTCCTGGGATATGCTCCAGATCCACCATGACCCTGACCAGGATAAAGTGCTTACTCAAGCATTGTGTATTGTTCTTTTTTCACCCAATTACCCAATTGCTCTCAGTTAATTCCCTGAAAATTCCCACCAACTTCCAGGTCTCCCTTAAAGCTCAACATGCACCAATCTGCAAAAGTGAAGGCTAACACAAACCTCCACTAGCCACTATGTCCTTTTACGCAGCCGCCTATGTACTGTCCGAGACAAAAAAATAAAACATGCTTAGAAAAGAGTGCTAGATGCACTCTTCCGTAGATGTGAGCTAACAGATGTTTATGATTGGCTAATGTCACTATGATCAACAGAGTGGAGAGAAAAGCCATTCTGCCGAACCAAGACAGAGGGGCTAATTAAGCCTGTATGGTAATTTTTCTTTTTTTTGTTAAACACAAGCTCTGCATCGCTTTGAGAACACTAGCACCCAAATCCAACCTTAGATATTATGACCTACTAAATTTCTAAAACTGCTGTTCATAGCTTTTTCTCCTTCCTAACACTGACTTTTCTCTTCCTTTCTTCTTAATGCCTTCCAAAAGTGTAACTTTATTCAGGAAAATCCTCAGGTATTCTCAGCCATCTCTTCTCTTTAGTCTTCTTGTTTGCAAGTATTCTCTCCTTTTTTGGATATTCTAACGTAGCAATTCCCAACCCACGTCCTGAAGTACCTCTATCTTGCATATCTTTGTGTGTTTCCTGCTCGGGCACTTCCACACTTCCAGAAGGACTGAGTAGTCGACTCAGTAGTTGACAAAATATGCAGGACGTGGGATTTGTGTGTTGTTTATAGAGACAAAATTACTTCTAACATAATGTAAAAAAAAACAATTACAGTCAACATTTAAGGGTAATTAATGTTTGTTCTCCCTTTCATGCAAAGATAAAACAACATACTTGATAAACAAGTTTCATCTCGTGGGTTTTGACATAAACCTTCCATAAATTCTCCAGCATTGCTTTTCAAATAAGTAATAAAACATGACAGGGAGGTGGAGTTACAGGAAAATAATCAATGACCCGACGCACAGCAGAGTTACAATTACCACTTCAAGGTGGATTATTTTCCAAAAACAGCATGCTCTGAAGTGTTTTATTCCACTATTTTGACAGGAATTGCCAAAGCCAATGATTTTTTTTTTATCTATTAAAGAACAACCTACTGTCAGACCCTCTGACCAATCAGAATTGACAATTCAACAGCACTGTGGTATGATAGTGTTATCAAGGCCCTCTGTAGGTACCCTTGAAATAGTGCTGCTGTAAATGCATAGTGCAAATTGTTAATGTGAATTTGAGATGTTGCATCCATACAAAGTACTAAATAGTCAGTACATAGTGTATACTGTAAGAATTATTGCACAGTACGCCATTTACTTATTTCCAGTCACTCTGCTTACATAATCCACCAGGGCTGGAGTGTTTAGTGCCCATGCAGGATCCTCTCATCTCTGTAAGATGAGGAACAGGGCCGCTCATTAAGGGTGTTATAAACGACTTAAGACACAGCACAGTGCCAGTCACAAGTAGTCTCTCTCTCTCTCTCTCTCTCTCTCTCTCTCTCTCATTCTCCCTCCTTCTCTCTCTCACTATGCCACTCTCTCCCTCGCTTTCTGTCATCCCACCATGTCGCAAAGGTGTGACTGCACAGATGGTGTAGTGTAAATAACGAGAGATTAAAAATACGCACATGCACACACACATGAACAAAGCAACATCTGCGTACAGACAAATTCATGCTTCTTCTCATAACATTGCATACAGACAGAGAACTTTATTAGAATGTTCAGTAAGCATTTGAGTGGTCCTAAAAAGTCAGATTGTAATACATCCAGAAATATTCTGCTGTAATAATAGTTGGCTTAAAAGTGTTACTAGAATATATACTTCACATAATGTTCCTAGTTAAACAGAAATATTATGGAAACACTAGTATTAATATTCCTATAAGCAAAAAGGTTGCACTGACGTTGTATGAACTTTATAAATGTTCTGAAATCACCGTAGCAGATTGACCTTTCTTAGAACTGAAATATTCAGAAAATTTTCTACTAACCCCAGATTGTCAGATAGGGTACATACGTACACACGCACATACACACAGTCCAAATATGTGTAAATATAATCTAATGTGTAAAAATACAAATCCATACAGATTATTGGCTGGCCGGGTAAACAAAACAGCAGCCAATTAAAGCTCAGTGCTGAAGGAAAAGAGAGAGAGAGTGAGAGAGAGAGGGAGAGATGATGATGATGATGACGATGATGATGATGACGATGATGATGAAGGAGAGATTGGGAAGTTAAAAGCTTGTAAATGCTAATGCGTGTGTGATATTAAATATAGATGTGCGCCTTCTTCCTTATTTTCTTACATTTCCTCTTTTCTCCAAGGATGTGTGTGTGTGTCTTCACGTGTGTGTGTGAGCATCTGCCCAGAACTAGGCTAAATCAGCAGGTGTATGTGTCAGACTGTCTACCTGTGGCAGGGGACCAGCAGGTGTGTGTGTGTGTTTGTGTGTGTGTCTGGGATATGCAGCAGACCTCTTTATGCCTTGGCTCACTTGGACTCCAGGTGGGGGCATCCAGGTTTTTATATATATATATATATATATATATATATATATATATATAATGTGTGTGTGTGTGTGTGTGTGTGTCCCAGTTCACAGTGGAGACCCAGACGAAAGGACTAATTCCAGAGTCTGGCCTCATTCAATGGTTCTCCACCATTAGGAATCGAGAAACATGAGCACACGGAACAGTAAAGAGCTGACTGACTCCCTGCAGGGGAACTGAAAGGGCACATTTTTTATACTGCAGCAATAGAAACAATGTGCTAGCTTCACTGGTACATGATCAACTTTGGTTTAAAAAAAACCTGTAGGAATCCTGGTTGTGTCCTGAAATAAACCCAGAACTATTCACTGCTCAGTCCCATTCAAGTGTGATCAAACTGTATAACTGTTTATACACTGGCCAAATAAATTATTCATTTCTGATCGATTGGCTAGAGGGTGTGCATTAATTCCTAATATCAGTTCACCTCTAAATTACACCAGATTAAAGACTCAATACAAGTTTTATCAATATGTCTTAACCTTTATAAACAAGTTGGAACCATGACGATAGCATGTTAGCTTTTATTGTACCACAGCGCTGTTGAATTCTCGAACCTGATTGGTCAGACGATGTTGATCAGCAGCTCTGACAGTAGCGCTGGCTGTAATTCAAACACCCTGTTGTGTTTTATTCCTTACTTAAAAGAAGCATCTCTTTTTTTTACATTTGCAATTAATGCTAGAAAATCTTAACAGCTGCTACATCCACACCATGTTGCCCTTGATCTGGCAGCAATATTTATATTAGCAATCAGCTTAACCTGAGCTCGGTGCAAGCAGCAATGCCAAAAGAAGAGTAGAAATAGCTAAATATAAACAAAAGTGAGGTTGTTACTTCATACCATCAACAAATGTTTTAAGTAGAGAATCTGATCATCACAAAAGGACATGGCTAGTTTGTTTCTATGGTAATAAGTTCAAACGTAAAGTATCACAAATGCTATCTGAATACAAATTATTAATTTTGTCAGTGTTCATAATTGTACTGGTGACTCTAAACAATAAATCGCAGTTAAAAGACCCTTCATCTAGGGCTGTAGTCGAGACCACCATAGCACATTAAAGACCATATTGTAAGGGGTTCAATAAGTAAAGTTTGAGTCCAAATGAAAGCAAGAACAAGTCTAGGTTATGACTGAAAACCATCAAATTAATTTTTAAGTTATTGTTCTTCTTTGGCTGCTCCTTCTTTGTCTGCATATTGATTAAGCACAGGTTTTATGCTGGATACCCTTCCTGACACAACCATTTATCCGGGCTTGGGACTGGCACTGAGAGTGTACTAGCATTTGCACCCCCACTGCATGGAGTTGGCACCCAGCATGTGGCTCAAGATCAAGAGTCTCAGCTCTACCAACTGAGCTAGCCGGGTGCCTATCAAATTCATTTTTAAGTCCAAGCCTTTAATTCAAGTCGTTGGCTTCATTTGTGCATTGTGTGCTTTCTAGAAGAAGGTATTACTTCTTGTCAGACTATGTGCATGTGGAAAGAAAAGACATCCATCCATTTGGAAATGCCTACAAGATGTCTTCGAACTGGGAGGAAACCAGAGTACCCGCTGTAAACTCCCCAAAGAACAAGGAGAACATACAAACTCCATGCAGACAGAGCAGAGGTGGGATTCAAACCCCCAACCCCAGAGGTGCAAGGCAACAGAGCTAACCACTAAGGCACCATGCACAACACAAACATTATTTCTACATCCTCTTGATGGAGAAAAACACCATGTGTAGCGAGACCAACGCCCAAGACTAGTCCAAGTACAAAGTAATTCCAGTTATTCCCAGTAATTCCAAGACAAGTACAAGTCAATACTGCAAACTTCATCACTGTTCAGGACTGCTTGTTGCTGGATTCAGTCTCAACTGTGATGGAGGCAAAACATTTATGCAAACATCAGTCAGGTCATTCGCTTACCAGCACAAAGAGGGAAGAGTGGACCAATCAAAAACAATTGTGTCTCCCTGCAGCGTTCAAGCAGTGTCTTCATGGCAGCTTTGTCAGATACAAATCAATAACAAAAGCCGCAGGGGTGTACTCGGCGAAGGTTATGCAGCAATTATCCGTTATCAAGGATTCAGGATTTTTGCACATGCTCACTTTACCTGCTGTTCACTACTTTAGGGACAAGGCTATTCTTCAGATCTGTGACTTTTTGACATCAATTTCCTTTCACAATAATAAGAACTTTTGCATTTTGAATAGAGATTTTTTTAAATCCTCATTTCATTTTATATTAGATAACATAAAGGAAACTTCCAGCTGTTACTTTATCCAAGATAAAGACTGCAAATAAGAATGGCTTTCAGTGCCTATCAAAACCATAGCCTGGTATCTATCTATCTATCTATCTATCTATCTATCTATCTATCTATCTATCTATCTATCTATCTATCTATCTATCTATGT
>CM075020.1:6571472-6582433 GCA_037576675.1 Pangasius sanitwongsei | reverse complement strand
AAATCCATTGTGGTGGTGTATAGAGCCAAAAATTTTAGAATTGTGTCGATGTCCCAATATTTATGGACCTGACTGTACACACAGAGTACACAAACACTGGGTCTGTCCTATTTAAAAGGTAGTTATACATACAGTAGACGGTAATCCCATGCTTGACTGTAGCGGCTGTGTCTCAATCGTGTAGCTGTTCGATGACTTCATGCTTGGGTGCCTGCTTTTAAATTCTAATAGGCGGCGAGTGAAATGCACTGCAGACTTTACTGAGACACACTACAACAGCAGTACTACTGTTTCTGTCTTCAGTCCAGTAATACACACATTCCCACAGCACCCAGTGTTCCTGGGATAGTCTTGGGATCCACTGTGAATAAAGAGGATAAAGCGCTCACTGAAGATGAATGAATGAATACAAAAAAAAAAAAAAGAATCATAGATACTTTCTGAAACAAACAAAACCCAAATGAATATTCTAATCCCCGACTCGATCCTGTGTGATCTCACATTCTCATTGAAAATTCTCTCCTTTTTTTTAAATGAATGCATGTAGGTGTAGCAGAGTAATATATTCCCACAACCTGAGTAATGGATAGGATCGGAGACAGCAAAGCAATTCATTTCATTCTCAATGCACCTGGATGCAGTAGCGCTTGAAGTTGTTTTCAAGTATGCGGCTTTAAAAAAAAAACCATTAGGAGTATCACCGTCATGACATTCTTCAGCGTTGTCGCATAACGTCTAGCTCACAATGTTTATGAGATTTATTTTCTCACAATCCCAGCATGTCACTTTACTAAATTTAGCTATATTCATTTATCCAGTTACAAAACATTACTGTGGGGAAATTAAAAAAAAGTTATTGTCTGTCATTCATCATACTACATTAAAAATAATACCAAATCATATATTTTGATTGTAGAAGCATAAGCTCACACTTGCTGAATCGAATTGTTGCTTAATTAATTTTTCACTTGTATGTTTTAGATATGCTAAGAGACATTGTTCACAATTAAATTTTCCCACTGGGTTTTCTTAATCAGGATCAGACCATGATTTTAAGCTGTAGTGTAGTGTGTTGTTGTTTTTAACACAATTTTTGAACACCAGTGTGTTATAAAGTTCATTTAAAAGTAGGTATGATCATTTTTATTAAGTAAATAACAACACAATACTTTTTTTATCCATTAATAGCTACATTTATTGTTGTGGAACAAGTTAGATCCTGTTATCACTTCTGTTTTAGCAGTCATATTATAAACAGATGCTACCTCACCTCCCGGTATTTCTCTCAACTGAAATTAGTTAGACCAAAAAAAAAAAAATGCAGCTTGTCATGGTACAGAAGAACTGAACAGCACAAACTCTTCTCTTCTGAATATTCAGAAAACATACTGACTCTTAAAAAACATTAACAATGGAGATTCCTTCCATAAATGTTAAATAAACATCTACTTACAGAAAACTGCACCTTACTGGACTATTATATATTTTTATATATATCTTTGGTAGCAACACTTTATTACTGATTTAGGTTTATTACTAGCCTTAGATTAGGTGGCATGTCCACTGTTCAAGTCCCTATGAACTAACTGTTACTATAGGAATATATTAAAAAGTACTAGAACGAGCATGTTAATATAAACATTTGATTTGCCTTGCAGCCAGTACCACTGTCAGAGCCGCTGTTTTTTTTTTAAATTAATCAACAACTTCTGACCAATCAGAATCAAGAATTCAGCAGCACTGTGGTATAATACAATTATAACATATGTACTTTCATATCCTTTGCACTGTTTGTGGATCCTACCTAAAAAAACATGGGGGGTACAAACCTTTGCACTCAACTGTAACATGGTTACATGTATGAATTGTATAGTAGCCTATCTAAAATTCAGGTACTACCATTTAGCATCAGACCTTGATCAATTTGAAAAGAAGTGGATCAAGCCACGACCACAAGTGGTAACAGTGATATCAGCGAATTTTTTCTCTTGCTAGTGTGAACACAGGCTTCCAAATGAGACAACTTTCATGTTATAATACAGCCACTTATCAAATATCTCCAGGGAGCTAGCTTTCTGCTTTTCTAAGCATGATGAAAGGGAAAAGCTATTTCTCTGCCAGCTCCATTCTTTTTTTTCCTTTTATGCTTTCAGTATCCCATTCAAAATGTGATTCCCTTGCTGCTGAACCATTCCATGTCACACCCTCGCATCTCTCTTTTATCCCTTTCTCTTTTTTTTTAAAGCATCATGATTTTTGATTCAGCTTCTCAGAAACCAGCATCTTCATCCCCTCATGTCTATGTATTTTCTCCTTCAAAGGCGACTTCTGACCTCATGCTCTCTCATTCTGACTGAAATGGGGCTCCTGGCTCGGGAATTTGCACTCATCAAGGTTTAATGAATGGTTACGAGGAGCTGAAGTTTCTAAAAATCCCTTCTGGCCATGGATGCTTTCTCATTCGCAGGTTGGGTTACATACTAATGCACACCAGCCTTTCTTCGTGTGCGAGTGTGTGAATTTAAGTGTGTGTTAAAGAGACTCCTTTCCTGGGGGCTTTTGATAAGTTCGCTAATTAAACACAAAGGACAGGGATGGAATGGACCAGACCTCTCTGAACACATCAGAGAAATCTATCGGTACACACATGAGATCTTGCTGCGTTTTGTTTTCCACCTTGCACCATTAATCTAAGCGATTCCGCAAAGAGTTTGAGTGATATTCATATCAACATCGCCTAATTAAACGGCTGGCTCAGAACAGGGACAAACTGATGCTTAGATCGTTTTGAATCCTGCAGCACTAAGAATCAACGCGCCATCCAGACCGATAAAAAAACACCCTGTCAGTCCAATTCTGCATAATACAATGTTTTTCACTCTTCCTTTTCTCCCCTTGCTCTCTCCCTCCTTCTATCATCATGGAAATGTTTTAAGCAAGACATTTTCACAAATCAACTTGCTGCAATCAAGTGAAAAGAAAGTAAATTTAGACTAACTGCTCTTTCAGGGCTCTAAATTGCTCGTAACTGAAGGAAAGGAAAGTGGAATTGCAGTTTGAAGCTCAAGCTGAATGTTTTCTTTACTATGGGTAAACATTTCAGGCGGGAATTGCATTAAAGGCAGCTTTATTTAGAGACTAATACTGAACATAAGCTTTTTTATGCTATTTGTGTTCTCAATAAGCTGGGAGGCAGAAAACCGTAATGTAGAGAGTTTAAATTGCTTATTCCCATCAATGCGTAAGCTCACACATACACCCACTGAACACGCAAACAAATAAACAAACACGTACACATAGACACTGAAGCAAGCTTGCATTTGTGTGTGTGTGTGTGTGTGTGTGTGCACGCTACAATTCTACATTAAAAATAATATTCTTCTGGGCTTTAAAAATATATATAATTCACTACCATATTTACATGCACGCTTACACGCCTAAATAATGTACTCCAGTTCCAACTCAAGAGAATATTAGCCTTTAGAGAAACACATCCACACATGCTTGAACGCACTCATGCTGATTTTACACCACCAATTTACACCAAAAGTGTGAGTGCGTAGGAGGCAATGTTAATTTAGAGATACTGAATTATTTATGAGTTGGTGAGAGATCATGCAATATTTGGCAAGGAAGTATATAAAGATGTAAGTTCTCATCAAATAATGTTCCATTTATCATTGATCTTGTATTTCATTAAAAAAAAGGTTGAGTGACCCAGGTTATACTAAAGCCCTCATTGCCGTTTCTATATAGGATCAACAGGGTTCTCCGTGAACGAACTGCATCAGCACAGGAAGGTGGATGTGCCGAAGTTCCATTACCACTAAACTGCCTCAATCTGTGTTATGCAGTCCAGGTGGCACAATCTGCTGCTTCGGGAATTCGGATATCTGCAGGCAAAAGCTAAGCTTAAAAAAAAAAAAAAAAAAAAGAGAGAGAGAGACGAATCTGACTTTGGTGTGGTTTCACATTTCACATTACTATAAATGTTTTACTTGTGAAGATGTATGTAAATGTCTCTGAGTCAAGGAATGGACAAACGGGGTTTGAGTACATGCAAAACTCTAAAATCTCTTCTATGCAGCAATAAATCTGCAGCATTATGTATACTGAGTTGGGAAACATTATAAAGCAAATTACTGTGGTGTAAGAAGAAAACACATCAGAATGTGCTGTTATAGGAAAATAATAACAGTAACCCTGCTTCACAACTGCTCACATCATGCCATCCCATTCTTGATTAATTTCCTATAACAGCACACCACCAAGTGTTTTATTCTTTTTATATTACAGCAATTTGCCAAAAATTTAAATTATTTCTTTTAAAGAATGTAATTTTTTAAAAAAAAAATCAATTTATAGTTACATTTAATGTTGTGGAAAATCCACAAAACAACTTAGTTCCTGTTATCACTTATGTTATAGCAGATATAAACAGAGGCTGGTGAGGGGACGGTTATTTCTTTAAGTTAATAAGACAAAAAAAATACAGATACATCCTCTGTCCTGAAGACTTTCTTATGGCAGAAAGTCCACTGACTGTTCAAATGTGCTGACACTGGAGACTCCTTCCATAAATGTTAAATATGTCTGCTTACAGAAACCTTCACCATATCAATGATTCGATGTTTTTCTTTGATAATAACAACACAGATTTAATCTGTTTTTTTTTTTATCAGTCTTAGATTCCGTGGAGCATCCACCATACAAGTCCCTCTGAATGAACTGTTACTGCAGAAACAATAACATGTTAGAACAAGCACATTAATATACACATACCTGTGATTTGCTTTACAGCTGGCACTACTGTCAGAGTCTGCATGAGCTAACTCCAACATGGCTTCACATATGCAAATGTGCAGCAATTGACATGACTTTTACAGAGTTAGCATTTGTACCACCCTTGTTAATTTGAATTCATATGTATAGACTAGGGGCAAGTCTAATTATAATCCAAGTCCATAGCTGGGGTCAAAACTCAAGCAGACAAAGTTCAACAAGGATTATCAATAATAAGAAATGAGGGAAACAGTGCTGAGACTTTGTAATGAACAATGAAACACAGAGGATATACACTGATCAGCCATAATATTAAAACCACTCAGAGGTGAAGTGAATAACATTGATTATTTCGTTACAATGGCACCTGTCAAGGGGTGTGATATATATTAGGCAACAAGTGAACAGTCAGTTCTCGAAGTTGATGTGTTGGAAGCAGGAAAAATGGGCAAGCCTAAGGATCTGAGCGACTTTGACAAGGGCCAAACTGTGATGGCTAGGCGACTGGGTAGGAGAATCTCCAAAACGGGTCTTGTTGGGTGTTACCGGTATGCAATGGTTAGCACTACAAAAGAGCTACTGTAGCTCAAATTGCTGAAAACGTTAATGCTGGCTATGAGGTGTCAGAACACACAGTGCATTACAGCTTGCTGCACATGGGGCTGCGTAGCTGCCTACCGGTCAGAGCGCCCATGCTGACCCCTGCCCACCACCGAAAGCACATACAATGGGCAAGTGACCGTCAGAACTGGACCTTGGAGCAATGGAAGATGAGAAGAGGTGGCCTGGTCTGATGAATCACATTTTCTTTTACATCATGTGGATAGCCAGATGCGTGTGTGACGCTTACCCGGGGAAGAGATGGCACCAGGATGCACTATGGGATGAAGGCAAGCTGGCAGAGGCAGTGTGATGCTCTGGGCAATGTTCTGCTGGGAATCCTTGGGTGCTGGCATTCATGTGGATGTTACCTTGACACCTGCCACCTACCTAAACATTGTTACAGACCAAGCACACCTCTTCATGACATTGGTATTCCCTAATGATAGTGGCCTCTTTCAGAAGGATAATGCACCCTGCCACTGCAAAAACTGTTCAGGAATGGTTTGAGGAACATGAAAAAAAGTTCAAGGAGTTGACTTGCCGCACCTCGCAACTTACAGGAATTAAAGGATCTGCTGCTAACATCTTGGTGTCCGATACCACAGTACCTTCAGAGATCTTGTGGAGTCCATGCCTGGTGGCACAGTGGGGACCTACACAATATTAGGCAAGGTGGATTTAATGTTATGGCTGATCAGTGTAAACAGGCAAACTAATAATTATGGAGCAACACAGAACAGGTGAACACAATAGGCAAACAAACTAATAACAGAGTAGAGACAGGACTAGAACAGAAAACAAAACAAACAACAAGCACATAGGACAAAAAGAAAACTGAAAAAATATGTACAAATTTCTCATGAGATTAGTTTAGCCAACTTTACAGATAATAAAGGTCAGGATGAGGATAAAACTTGTAGTAGAACTTGATTTTATGACTTTATGAAATGTAACACTGTGAAATGATCATCTAAATTTAGCAGAGTAAAAAAAAAGAAACCTAATATCCCGGAAAAAATGCACAAATTTGGGCAATGTGGGTGCATTTAATTCGCAAATTTTTACAAATTATTACGAGCATGAAACCATGCTCAAAACCCAATCACACTGAATATGGGGCAAGAAAAAAGAAATAAAAGAAAACAGAATATCATGCTGAGCTAAGCAGACTGCCTGCCTGAGCCCTGATGCTGTTTGTAACCCCTGCAAACCTGCTGAAACATTTCAAGATATTTCATCTGAAATTGACATTTCACATTTGCTTTAAGTGAGAGGGGACCATTAATCATCCTCATCATCTTCATATTCATTATCAGCAGCAGCAGCAGCCTCATCAGCTTTATCATCTTCATCCTTACCATCATTATTAAACATCACTTACTGCTGGCTTGATCTCACACGGAGCTTTCGACTGTGTGACGGCTAAAAGACTATTTCTCCTACCACTGAAGTTGATTTATTGCACTGAAGGAGAAGAATTTGAACTTAGGAGTAAAGCTGGAGGAGCACACGCTCAAGGTCGACTTCTTGGTGCTTCATATTAATGGAAACTGAATGGGAGTGAATGAAGCAGGGTGAATTATAAATCTTAATTACAGCACTCATTATTAACACTTGGCTGGCGGTTTTGTCTCTGATGGTCTTTATTAACTTATTTTTGACTTATTTTTTAACTTCATTTATTTTTTAACTTGATTTATATTTATAGCATTTGGTTATCAGAGGCTAGGTGGATGTTAGACGCATTTTTATAGCGAATTCATTCTACATTTAGACACAATAAATACACACAGTGGTAGCGGTGGTGTGTGTTACACAGTGTCAACTACACACAGGGTTCATTTAAGCTAGTGTTTGGATGTAATTAACACTCACAATCAATGACTCAAATCAAAATTCTGAGCTGTGTTTGCCGATACAGAGAGAAAATCAGAGCAAATGAGGGTGAATATGTACAGTGTAAAGACTACAGTCTGTTGTATAACTATTCACCTCTCTTAGACTTTTCCGTATTGTGTAGCGATACAATCTGTAATTAAAATGGATTTATTTAGAAATTTTAAGTCACCGATCTACTCAAAACAGTATGAAATGTCAAAGTGCACAAAGGTCTACAAGATAATCGAGTTTAAGCCATTATGCTTACTTATACTTTTACTTTTTTACTTTTATACTTTTATACTTTTACTTTTTTACTTTTACTAACTGCAGCCAAAGGTTGCTCTACCAAATGTCAACTCAGGTGGGTTAATTTTTGCATTTTTTTTTTAAAATTTCTAAATAAATTAGTTTTTTTTTTCATGTAAAGACAATTTGGTATAGATCAGTGACATAAAATCCCAATTTAACCCATCCAGTTTGTAACACTACACATTATGAAAAAAGCCAAGGGGGTGAATACTTACGCAAAGCATTGTATACATATACTGTATGACGTACTCTATAGCCCGTAATTGTTGCTTACTAATCCTACAAAGAGAGAGAAAAATGATGAAGCTATATTTTGCAATTTTGCATCTAAAACTCTTCTGATACAGCTACTAGCTATTATGCAGTGAGCTAAGTTCTCCTCGTAGTTTCTTTTTTGTAATTACGAATCTCTTGAATGTTATCAAAGCTGGTATATCATACCACTTTTAGTAGTTGGCAACCTTTCATTTGCTTTGCGCCTTCTCATTAACTGTAAGGAGAAAACAGTAGCTGCTCCTTGTGGTCAAAATTGGTATAACATGCTTTTATTTATTTATTTGTTTAACCATTAATATTCTGGCACATGTTAAAAGATGGGAGGAGGATTTTTTTTTTTTTGGAAATGATAAGATGATAAAATTGATGGTTTTTTGCCAAAGGTAAAGTAAAAAAAAAAAATATTGTGTTGCATAAAACAGAAAAACTACATTTTTACATACACATACACTTTTTATAGAGCTATTTTTTCAACTTTAATCTTCATGTCATCTGCATATTCTACTTTTATTACTTTTTATTCTTTCTTTCTTTCTTTCTTTTCTTGGTGCTTTTGTTCCTTATAGCTGTTTACTCGTTCTTTTTGTGTATTACTTGTCTGATTTACTTCTTAACCTCTACTTCCCCCCATGTTTCTCTTTCTTTCCACATAATCTCCTTTCTTTTGACTGTATAAACTGTATACAGTATATTGTCAGTTCTTCCACTCTTACTTTTGTACCCCATGTGCCATAGTGAAAAATAGAAATAAAGGCATCTGTTAAAAGCAATCTGTGTTTCATAGGGTCAAGGAAGCAGATAGGTGAGAGCAGATAGCTGCCGGGTTTCGGCCTCTCTGACAAGCTGGACCAAAAAGGCCTTTCATTAAAACACCATTCGAGAAAAGGAGGTGAAGAGCAGACTCTCCAGCGGTTATGTAAATCTCTCATTTATATTCTAGACAGGTTAATAGCAAGTGCTCATGCTTCAGCCCAGGTCCACAATAAGCGCTGATTGCTCTTGACTGAATCTCCGCTAATGAGGACAACGCGAGAACCCCATGAGGACGGAAAAGTTTCATAGAAACTATAAGACATTAGAAAAGTATGCAAGACGTTGACAGATTACAACCAATGCAGAGTGTAACAAAGATATCCACACAGATACACAGAGAGAGAGAGAGAAGGAGAGAGAGGGGGAAAAAAACAGCATTTCATACTAAGCAGTGGTGTATTCAGGACTTAACTTCAGGAGTGAATGAGGAAATATGCAAAATATAATCACTGCATGATTTGTAAATTGATAAATGTGACACTAATGCAGTTTGGGTGGATGCCAGACAGTAGTAGAAGCTGTGGTGGTATTCATAATTTGTCGTTTAATTATTTAAGGCAGGATCTAGGCTACTGTTAACAAATCTGGCCATATTAATAAGATTAATAGGTGTAGGAAATAAAATACTTTTATGACACTTTCACTGAAAATGATTAAAGTAATGTTAGTAATGGGGGGATTACATCTCATCTTATAAAACCAGATCTAGTCCTCTTTTTCTCCTCCTGCAGTAAACCTCCAGTACTCCATCATCTGTCACTTCGATCCCTGAGCTCATAGTGTAGCTAGCTGGCTAGTAGCCTTCAAACATAAAGAGGAAAAAGGTAAAATCCTGATTTGTTAATTCTGTTTCTGCCCATACAGTGGCTAGCCGATAAAATGTGATTAAACAAACTAAGGGAGACGTTCTTTTGACCACCTGTCGTAGTCAAAACTGAATTAATCGTAACTATGACTATGTTGACCTTTTAAGAACATCATTATAGCACAATTACTGTGCAAAACAATGACAATGTTATTTGACATATGCACTCACTGGCCACTGTAATAGGAACACCAGTACACCTGCTCATTCATCCAATTACCTAGTCAGTCAATCATGTGGCAGCAGCACAATGCATAAAATCATGTAGACACAGATCTTCAGTTAATGTTTACAATAAATATCAGAGTGAGAAAAAAAATATGATTGCAGTGACTTTGACCATGGCATGGGTGTAAGCTGAATGTTGGAGCTGGCAGGAAGGCTATGGTAACTCTAATAACTCCTCTTTACAACCATGGTGAGCAGAAAAGCATCTCGGAATGCACAACACACCAAACCTTGAGGTGGATGGGCCACAACTGCAGAAGACCAGAGCTTGGTCCACTCCTGTCAGCCAAGAGCAAGAATATGAGGCTCTCAGACTGTCAAAACTGGGCAGTTGAAGAGTGGAAAAATCTCGCTTCTTCACGCCATCCTGTGTAATTTTATTACATCCATTGTTCCAGAAATGTGGGTTTAAGGTTTAAGCTGTAGTATTGTTTTGTCAGGCCTGGGCTGATGTGCTATCACTACTGAGGAACTGTCACACGTCATCTCGCTCTCTAAGCCGCCTGAGCGCCTGGTTTATTGCCCGCATGACAGATTATACAATCAAAAGCCTGACTATTAGGAAGTGGACGAGATTAGCTTTGAGCCTCCATTTTCATATGTTTGAATGACAGAGAGAGGAGACGTGCTTAAGAACATCCACATCCATATGCCATCTCAGATCAGTGCTGAGCAGAGACAAAGATGAACCATGAGCTTGTCTTTTATTATTGCTGAAGAGATTAGAGACTAAAGAAGCAGCACCTGTGTAGCTCCTGTAGCACTTAACCAAATCACTTTGTTTAACCCCAGGAACCTGATGTTCCTGAGCTGAGTGTTGCTTAGAAACGTCATTAGAATTCATAATTAAACCTCCAATAATACACAATGTTATCCAGTTTCCAGATGTTACATATTACAAACAGCTGATGGAAATCATTGCGCCATTCTGAATAATGCATTCATTTCACAAAGCAAAACAGCACACACCAGAAAAAAAAAATCTGTTCTCATAAAAAATTCAAACAAATTAAAAAAGATGAGGGTGATTTGGTTGGATTTTTGTTCCATTTTAAAAGAATGTAGTCATAAGAAAAGTCATAACCTTAATAAAGTGAAGTGAAGTGAAGTGAATTGACTTGTGGCCGAGTACGGTGACCCATACTCGGAATTTGTGCTCTGCATTTAACCCATCCAAGTGCACACACACAGTAGTGAACACACA
>CM075020.1:6548212-6562659 GCA_037576675.1 Pangasius sanitwongsei | reverse complement strand
ACTTCGATCACATCTTGATTGTTTTATTTCAAATCCATTGTGGTGGTGTATAAAGGCAAAATCACAAAAGCTCTGTCTGACCTAACAGTATGTCCAGGAAGGAGGTTTTCATTTACACATGAATCATGATAAATAATTAACATGCTCCAGTGAGACCTAAAAATAAATTCCATACTGTATTGATAATATCAAAAGGTAAGATGAACTAGAATGAAAAACCATAAGTATTCTTAATTAATTGATTAATAATCAAAACCAAGAATATAATACTTTATTCATGCAATTTTTAAATTTTGTGCAATCATGTTTATTTTTACATAATACATGAATGCTCAAATGTGATTGGTCTAAAGGTTTTGATTAATTTTCTATAACAGCAGCTCTGACAGTAGTTCCGGGCAAATTACAGGATTGTATTAATGCCTGGGTGTTATACATTATTGTTTCTTTAATAACAGCAAATTCACAGGAATCAGGAAGACCGGCCAGATGTGCCACAAAATCTAAAACTATGAACAAACAAACAAACAAAAAAGGTGTTATTTAACAAATAAAAATGTAAAGTCAATAATATGGTGAAGTTTTCTGTGAGAAGATGTTTATTTACAGTTTATGGAAGGAGTCTCCAGTTTGAGTGTTTTGTAACAGTCAGAGCTAAAGTTGCTCTTTAAGTTGAACGCCACTGGAAAGTCTTGAGGGCCGAGGACTATATATATATATATAGTATATGTATGCTATAACGCAAGTGATAACAGGAACATGTTTTGTGGAAGTTCCACAACATTAAATGTAACCATAAACTGATTTTGAAAAAAATGGTTCATTAATAAAAAAAATACAATATTTGAAAATTATTTAGAGTATAAAATTATTTAGAAAATTATTTAGAGTAGTAGTAATTTTATAAAAGTATTAGAGGAATGGAACACTTCATGGCATGACGTTATAGGAAAATGATCAGCTTCACGTCAGGGCCATGTCATACCTCCCCGGCATATTTTATAGGTAGCTTACAGGCTTGTTGTGGTTAGAGTATGCATGCTCCTGACTGGTGCAGTGATAAAGTTTTTTCTATGTCAATGGCACTATGACAGAGTCTGAGACAGTGTAAGTGGCGCTGCCGTCTGGGTGTCAGGGATGGCTTTTTTCTCTCCCCTGACCATCAGAGTATAATCTCACCCTCTTACAGTCCGCTAGACTTTTATGCAGTCTCACTGGATATACACACTTTTGTGTAAAAACAATGACACTACGAGGTCTAGTCACAGGATTGAAAAAAAGTTCACGGCACCGCATATTCAAAAGTTAAGAGTTTTATTTGGAACTGTTAGCAGCAAGTAAATGTTGTTGGCTGATTATTGTGAAAGCTATAAGTCTGGCTTCTGAGACTAATTGGAGTGAGACTAGCAAATCGTGTGAGTGTGTCATCTCATATATATATGGAGGAACGCAATTAGCACCTTCCTTCAAGCATGTTCAACATGAGCAGCAGTTTGAAAAGACGTAATGTCTGGCTTCACATATCTCTAAGGAAGCACATTATGCCCAGTTGGTAGCTAGGGGGATAACAGGAGAGCTAGATAATAGGGTAGGAATTAGAACTAAATTGAGAGAAAAAAATGGAGTAAGATACAAAAATATGGTTATGATATGAGTTTTTTTTTCTTCCTTATCAGTATAATGAACACTCCAGACTGTGAAAAATGACTATTGTGAACACAGCCTAAGTGTAATCTGTAATATGCTATGGAGCTCTTAGGAGCATTTACTTTTTCATTATAAGGATAAGCTCCAAGCATCTGGATGTTAAAGTATTCAGTCCCGGTGCTCGCTGCAATAGCATCAAATAACCCAGTTATTAGGAACACGTTACTATAAATAACTTTATTATGAATATTAAAACCTTTCATATTTCTTTTATGGAGCGATATAAGAGTTCTGAGTGTGTGTGTGTGTGTGTGTGAGAGAGAGAGAGAGAGAGAAATGTTAATTCTCTGCTTTATTATTGGTTGGAATCTGCAAGTTATCCATCACAAGCACTGAGAAGTTGTGTTGCTCCCATCTGAGAAGGCAGCAGCATGCATCATCGCATGTGTGTGTATGTGTGTGTGTGTGTGTGTATTTAAAAGATGCACCTAGTCTGTGGTTATCAGAGAGCACCAGCGATTTCAATTCCAAACACACGCCCAATCCTCCACTTTTAGCTGTCCTGTTAAATCATGTTATTCCTACTAACCTCCTAAAGCACTACATAAGCATATGCGTATTTCACATACGCATATTTAACATACTCGTATTTCACATACTCGTATTTCACATCCTCATATTTTTTACAAGCAACGTTATAAAACTGCAACATCAATGATTAACAATTATCTACTCATCATTCCTTTGTATCTGTGATTTATTGTCCACTTCAGGCCGAATGTATTTCTGTGTGTGTGTGTGTGTGTGTGTGATTCAGTGGCAAAAGGTCCAGGTATCAATAATTGATTCGAGGCACATTTTCTCCATCTGAGCTGCTAGCTAGACCACATGCTGACATACCACTGAGACTCTCTCAGAGAGAGAGAGAGAGAGAGAGGTGAGACTGGAAATGAGTGTGTGAAGGTTAGGACTATATAAACGTGTACGTAAAGGTTAGGATAATAAAAAACTGAATAATACTACTGGTACTGGTACGAGTCTCAGTATCAGGCACAGCTACATAACATGATGGATTAAACTATAGATATCTTATAGCAAGTGATATTTTGAATAAAGGAAAAGTTATCTAATATTTCGCATTATCTGGTCATTACTATATCTATATATAACTAATATAAGACCATTACACCTATTTCTAGACATATTTAATAATTTCAAGCTTAGAATTGTTGTTATTCTATCAGCAGATTTTTTTTTTTTAGTTTTGCTTCTTTCTAGAAATAAATGCTTAAAATAGACAAAATGATCCGCCAGTAAGACAATTTCAATCATGAAATGAGTATATTTGTTAAAAACAATCCAATAAAGAGAAATATTAGTTGAACTTGAAGTTGGACTTCAAGATATTTTTTTATTTGAGACTACTACTCTGCTGCTATTTACAAGCTACTTGAAATGAAGTTTATAGACACTACTACACTTCAGACCAGCACAGTTTAGTCATTTTAGCCACTTAAAGACCCCCGATTCTGTCTATTTATACATACATTGTGTGGTCAAAAGTGTTTGGACACCTGACCATCACACCCTTAAGTGAGTCTTAACCAAAAGGTTTCCACAATGTTGGAAGCTCAAAATCGTCTTTGTGTGTTGTAGCAATAAGATTTCCCATCACTTTGAGGTTCATAGAGGTATGGTTTGCCAAGGTTGGTGTGGAATAACTTGAGTGGCATGCACAGAGCCATGACCTCCTCAACTCCTCAACCCCAGGTGAACTGGACTGCTCAATTTCTTCGTATATACAGTATAACTATATATATATATATATATATATATATAACAGCCCTGGTCTGTGTGAACCATGTTAAGAACAGTATAAAATACCACAGGATGTCCTGTTATACAAAAATAATCAAAGATGGGGTGGTGTGATTTTTTTCCCCTTATATCAGTATGTCCTGAAGTTTTTATTCCACAACAATTTGCCAGTGATTACTTTTTTGCTCGTTTATAGTTTAATTTAATATTGTGGAACACAGGCGAAACAAGTTAGTTTATCACTTCCATTATAGCAGCTATAAACAGCCAGTCTTTTTCTTGACAGAAATACGACGCAAACTCCTCTATCCTAAAAACTTTCCATTGGCGGAAAATTTATATAGCTTTACCTCTGACACTGGAAGATGCTGACACTGGAGACGGCTTCCATTAACGTTAAAATAAATGTCTTCTTACAGAAAATCACCAATAGCACCACAGTTTTCTCTGTTTAAGAAATTTGTTGTTATGGTTGAATTAGCCAATGTGATTGCTATACAAGTAGTTACTATAGAAACTAGCGCATTAATATAACCCTGTGATTTTATTGTTATAAAATTATTGTATAGATAGATAGATAGATGTTTTTGATCCTTTTTCACTCCCTTGGTTAAGCTTTTTATGAAACTGAACGGTCTTTGAGAAATATTATTATCCAGCAAAATGGAGTCAATTATGGTATATTTTAATTAAATTTTACGTGGAAGCCCTCCTCCTTTCCCCTCGCTGGCCACACTGTAATTGCATTTGCAGCATCATTTGAGCAGACAGAGTGAAGGATGATTGTATTGGTCTGGTAATAACTGCACTGGACCCATATGCTGCCTAGGAAATGTGGCAGCACTACACTAAAACCCGCACACCGTCAACACACACAATAAATATCCACAGGCAGAGGGTTACCTCTGAGATTACAGCTGCTATGTGGTAAGACTTCAGTACAGACCGACCTCAGGGTTTCTCGCCTGTGTTCCCGCTCTGCGCTGACCTTCAGGATTGTTTGCACCTGTTGCTAGTTATTGGTTCTCGCCGTGTCTCATTAGCTTGTGTCTACACACCCTTCTGTTTGTCTTACATGTTTGCTAAGTTTTGCAAATGTTAACTGCGATTCTAAGCCGTAGCTCCCTGGAGCATGTTTAGTAGTTAGTTAAACCGTGTTTATCATTGCACCAGTGCCCATGGTCCTGCTTACGTTTAGTTCTAGTCATTTTCTGGTTTTTGTCACAAGGCAGCTTCACAGAAATCCAGGAAAAACTCAGAAACGGAATTAAAAGGTAAACCTTGTGAGACTCAAAAAGGAACCCATCCTTTCAATCAACAATCATTACATTAAAGACAAGAAGTATGAAATGTATGTAAATATGTGTGGCAGCCTGGGAAAACATTTTCTACTGCTCTAAAAAATAACATTAAAAAAAAAAAAGTTTTTTATAAAAAAAAAAAAACTGAAACATTTTTGTCTTTTGTTTGTAGTCTGTTTAGCCCGAAAAGTAAAAAAGGAGAAAATTATATTTCAAAATTTCATTCCAGTTCCACAAAAGGCATCAACATACTGATCATCAATGGAAGACAGACAGAATTAGAGATTGTTTTTAAGCATCTTCAAATGCTAGCGTTAGAGTTATATGGATTATATGTCTGTCCATGATACCAGGCTTTATGACAAAGAGAAATGAGATCCAATAGTTTGAGCTATAGGTTGCTGTGAAACAATAGAAATGATGAGCTTGAGGGACAGAGAGAGAGAGAGAGAGAGAGGGAGAGAGAGTGAGATAGTGCTGAGATATTAGCAGTGATTACATTTGCAGTGTCCATCCCTGCTGCTCAGCCTGTGCTTCCTACGGTGCCAACATCGTCCATCTGAAATGCCACCTAGCCAACAGTGACTGGGTGAAAAACTCCAGCTGTCTCCTCCTCTACTCCTTGTTCATTTCTTCTTCTCTCCTCCTTTCTCTTTTCTCCACTTCTCCTAATCATCCTTTCTCATCTCCTCTCCTCCTCCTGTTTCTTTCCTCTCGTCTGCTCTCATCCTTCCTCATGCCCTGTCCTCTTTTCCCACTTCCTTTCCATTCCTCCATCCTCATGTCCTCTCTGCCACTCCTTTCTCATCTCCTCTTCTCTTGTCCTTTTTCTTTCCTCTTGTCTTCTCTCATCCTTCCTCATGCCCTGTCCTCCTTTCCACATTTGTCTCCATTCCTCCTTCCTCATGTCCTCTCCGCCACTCCTTTCTCATCTCATCTCCTCTTCTCCTTTTTCTTTCCTCTTGTCTGCTCTCATCCTTCCTCATGCCCTATCCTCCTTTCCACTTTCCTCTCCATTCCTTCTTTCTCTGACCTTCTTCTCTCTTTAATTCTGTCCTGCCTTCCTTTCTCATCTGCTCACCTTTCTCATTTTTTCTTCTCTCCTCCTTGTTCTTTCTATCCTCTCATTTCTTCTACTCTTATTCTTTTTCATCTCCTTTCCTCATGTCCTATCTCTATCTTCTATCACTTTTTCCTCTATTCTTCTCCCTTTAGTCCTCTTGTGTCTACCCATTTCATCTTTCCTCTCTTCTCTTCCTTTCTCCTCATCATTTCCTTTCTCATTTTTTCTTCGCATCCTTTCTCGTCTCCTTTCCTCCTTCCTCCTCTCATCCTTTCTCCTCCTCTACTCCTTTCTCATTTATCCTTCTTTCTTTCTCCTCTCCTCTTCTTTACATTCCGCCTTCATTTATCATCCCCTCTCTTAATTCTTTCCTACTTTTCTCCTCTCCTCCTTTCTCCCCCTCCTCCCTCTTGTTATATGTTCTAGAGGGTAACATTATATGCAAAGTGGGTTAAGCTTTGTCTGAGTGCATATGAAGAGTACCCTTGACTACTCTTCTCGTGGTCGATGAGGGGATGAGATAAGAGGAAGAGATAGGTACCTGTGTTTCTGATAACACTCTTAAAATGACTGAAGAGAAAAAAAGCAGCTGATCTGTTTTTTAATCACACAGCTTCCCCGGAGGTAGTAAGTTGCACTGGATTTTAACTTAATGCTTTTCAAAGAAATGTATTTAGTACATCAGTAAAAATCATTCCTCAGGGACATGTCTTACTGCATATAAGATTAAAGCTAAAATTAATAACTCATCTGTCATTTGCAGGACTGGCCTCTGTCAAGTGAAGAACCACAAACAGATTCTGAAGATATATCTACCCTATTTATAGATTATGCTGTGCTAAATCTTAATATAAATTTGGATATCTGGAGATGAACAATTTGGTTGGATTATGATTTATTAGGAACCCACAAACACTTGATCATTCATTCAATTACTTTTCCATCATGTGGCAGAAGCAGAATGCATAAAATCATGCCGATATAAGTCAGAAGCTTCATACAATGTTCAAACATTAGAATGGGAAAGAAATGTGATTTCAGTGACTTTGATCATGACATAATTGTTGCTGCCAGATGGGCTCGTTTGAGTATTTCATAAACTGCTGATCACCTGGGATTTTTGCACACAACAGTCTCTAGAGTTTACACAGAATGGTTCGAAAAACAAACAACATCCAGTGAGCGGTGCTGGAAACTGAAATGAGAGCTGAAAGGATGGTGACGGTAACTCAAATAACCACTCTTTACAAACATGTTGAGCAGAAAAGCATTTCAGAAAGCACATCACAGCAAAACTTGATGCAGATGTGCCACAACGGCAGAAGACTACGATTCAAGCTGGATTCAACTGTCAACCAAGAACAAAAATCTGAAGCTACTGTGGAGCACTGGCACAGGAGCACTGAAACCGGACAGTTGAAGACTGGAAGAAGACCAGGCAACGTTTTTTTTTTTATTACGCGTGTTTCATTCAACTCTGAATACATCTCTATTATAAGTAATGAATAAAACACTTGGCACATGCTGTTATAGGAAAATAATCAACAACAGGGTGGTGTGATGCACCCTGACAATCAACCTGAACCTCAGGTTGAACTTTCAGTGAAGTATTCCACTTCCTGTATACCACAACAACCTTTGCGATCTCCTCACAGAAACTTCACCATATCAGTGACTCCGCAGGATATTTGAATCAGTTTATGTGGGGTCCCTGTGTAAGATGTTACTATAGAAACGCATTAATACAAACGTGTGATTTGACTTGGAGCTGGACCTACTGTGGAGCTGCTGTTACTTTCTGACCAATCTGAACTGAGCATTCAACATCGCTGTGGTATAATAAAGATAAATATTCCTTCTTTGAGTCTGAATCCAGATTTGCACAGCTTGAATTGTGCCTAAATAGCATAAAATCTCTCCTGTGATCCCAAACAAAAGCAGGCCTGAAAAAGTGTAATTACTAAAGCGTTAAGTGATCAGGGTTGTGCTCAGACTGTCTCGCTTTGAGCTTGTCCTCTGAGAAAGGTAGACAAACATAGTGGAAACTGAGAGAGAGAGAGAGTGAGAGAGATGAGAGATCCGGCGTACAATACAATACTGCAGCTGCCAAACACCGAGAGCTCGCTCGCAGGGGAAACACTGATTAATATTTAACACACATCACTAAGAAGAAACAGAAAAAGTGAGTGAAATCAAAACTCAATGCCACCACTAGCAGTGCTGGTAAATCACACCTGGGTTATGATCTATGCTTATATGTAATGGCGACTACCTTCGAAATGACAGCACAAATCGGATTCATATACGCACGCAAACCAGCACTACGTGTGTGTGCTATCTGCTGGAAGCTAATCACACAGGCTAATTAGATAGAGCTTACTTCATCCTTTCTCCTCCTGGACTACTGAGCTTAAAGTGTGAACACATATCCCACAAAGCTCCAGGATTTAGCTCTCTAGCTCAAGATTTACAAACTCATCTGTTATTATTATATGACGAAATTAAAAAAAGAATCCAAACTTACCCATTCTCAAATAAAATTTAAAAAATAGTAAATAGATAGAAGCGATAGAAAGAACTAAATAATGAAAAAAAAATATATTAAAAATTTGAATAATATTAAAAATAAAAATATTTAATTAAATATTAATATTAATTCTATTTTCTACTTTATTCGTTTTTATCACTGGTGATTTAAACATGGCCGAGAACATCAGAATATCCGCCAGGGTGTAATCGATTGCTACTCATTTTGCTGACACACATTAACTCGTCACACACCAAGCTTCTGGTTATGGAACAGGTCAAGCATGGTCTCTTCCATAAGGTCAGCTTAATTAATATAAAATGTTTTCCACTGCTGATCGATAGGGAGGATGGGCCTGCGGATAATCCATGTAACTAATACTGCTATTATTAATACTATTTAATAATAACAGCACAATAAACTTGTGAAGTACACTCTTAGGTACTCTTACTTACTCTTTTATACCTTGTTATATTTTAAAATATTATACTTGTCAATCAAACGGAAGATAAGATAGGAAAGAATAATTCTAAGGAACCCAAACGGTATGGCAAAAGGTTATCAGTCATCAAAAACTTTTGAAGAACATGATATACATACAGGAAGTAGGTGAGCATTTTAGTGCAAAAAAAAACAATTAGGGATATGTTTATTCAATGTGATTCAATTTATTGTATGTAATTCAATTTAAAATGTTTATTCAATATGTTTTACACTGACATAAAAGCAGCAAACTATAGCAATGAGTATAAACTTGCTTTCACCAGAGTTTAATTTTCAGTGAAACATACATGTACCCTATGATGATGTAACCACACATCCTCTGATTCTACTTGAATGACTTTTCCAATCAGGTGATTTCTGGTCAAAAACAAGCATTGGTCTCTGTCCACAAACATGCCTATGACAAAACATTACTATATACAGTATAAATGCATTTTCTATCAGATGACGAAATGTCTGTGTACAAGTAGGATTATCAGGTCATTTTGAGAAAGATTAGTCTCTAACAGCATTCGCAAAATGTCTTACGTTATTATTTTCTCATGTGCAAAGGTGAGTATAATACAATATTAAACTTTTGCTATCGTGATGTTCAACGTTTACAGCCCAATATCCTATGATGTACTGAGACACAAGTTGTGTCATATGAAACACAATCTAAATGCCATGTGTGAAAGACCACTAAGCACCGAGAGCCCGCTGAATGGAGGCTGTCAGTGTTTACGTAGCTGCAGTTAAGTCTCTCGTATACTGTATATATTTAAGTTTTAATTCTGACTCAAATCTCCACTAGTGCTTGAGAATATATACGAATCATGCTAACTCTGTCTTCTGAGCCACGACTTCATCTACAGCTTATTATTATTATTATTATTTTTATTATTATTATTATTATTATTATTTTCAGTTTTTCACTACAAAAAAACTAAAGAAATTAGGATGGGAGAGCTAGCTGTGTCTGGTAGTCATCCACCATGTTTGTTTTTGATCTAAAGTCATCTTTGTTCACAAGAACTTTTGCAAGGTCCCTGCTTTATAATTGGTCACTCATAAAGCCTGTAATTCCTGTGAGCATAATCTAAAGGTGTGTTGTGGGCAGATTTTGTAGAATGGAGGGTTTAATGATGGAAGGACTACGACAGGAACAAAACAATCTGTGAAATTTGTCATTATATCTGGAGTCTCACATTTTTAACGTTGGTTATGATGCTGTAAATCTTGTAGTGTGGCCCACATATAACACTCACCCAAAGTGATGAATTTATTCACACAGAAAACACTTAAACTTTAAGCTTCCAATCTTACTGATATTATCACAAATGCTTACTCTGTCCTAACCTTTCTACTCTTGTCTACCCACACAGCACTTATCAGCAATGCATTACACACAAGAACTGGTCAGAGAGATAGAAATAGAAAAACAAAGAGAGATCTGGCTAATCTAAACATGAAACTCTACCAGGTGAGTTGCAGAAACATTTATTTTTGTTATTCCTATGGGAAGTTAGTGGTTTTGTGCCATGCTGATGTCCTGGTGTTTAAGAGAAGAAGAAGGTTTTTCTTAAAACAGGAAAACTGTTCATTTTTCCAGCGACGTTGAACGTCATATTAATGAGAAATCTAATGTAGAAGTAGTAGATACAGCAAATGTTGGACTCCCAGAATTCAGTTTTACAGCAGAGAGTCAGCTTAGCTAATTAGTGATGAGAAGCACAATGGTGTTTATGATGGTTTTACCGTTTTACTGTAGAACCTGATCTGTTTGAGCAGTGAGACAGCTGGACAAACCAAAGGACCAAACCACCGCTGCATCGCACTCTTTAGGTATAGTGGTAACTGAGGGCTAAAATCCCAATGCGCTACTATCAGGTAGGTATCATTCGGTAGTCGCACAGTATTGTGGGTAATTTAGGTAACTTTAGGTAACGTCAATGAAAGACTTCACTGCAAGTCTGTTATAAGATTAGTCAGGACACTGTTGGGTTTCTGTATGTAGAGTATTACGACTGTGTTTAGCTGCTGGTGGGCAGGGTGATGGGGGGG
The DNA here is from genome assembly GCA_037576675.1 of Pangasius sanitwongsei. Classification (NCBI taxonomy): domain Eukaryota; kingdom Metazoa; phylum Chordata; class Actinopteri; order Siluriformes; family Pangasiidae; genus Pangasius; species Pangasius sanitwongsei. The sequence continues at coordinate 6,551,756 of CM075020.1, read as the reverse complement.
GGGGTGTACTATCAAAGCTTTTTTGATAGTAAAACTCCATATACAACTTCCACAATAAAATTATTCATTTAAATCTAGTAGGCTAGGTAAGAAAAAGAAATACTGCAAAACACTGCAAATTCTTAAAGCCCTGAGTGTCTACTTTCATATGAGCCATTAACCACTACTGTGGAGTGTGACATCATAAATAAATTCAATGCTGAACATGTGCACCTCCAAAACAGGTGGAAATTCCATTTTTGGCCTCTGGTAAAAAGAGTTAAAATCAACAAAATATTTAGTTAACCCAGCTCTGCACAGAGCGATTTGTGCTACAGGTTTATCTACTATCCAAGACATGGAGTTTTTTTTTTTTCAAAGCTTGCTACTCTCTCCTCTTCACCGCTCCTTTGATCAATGATTTCTTGTTTCTCCTTCCACCTCCCTTATTCTGGAACAAAAGCTTGTCAAGAGTGATAAGAAGAGTCTTTTCCAGGTTCCAGGCCAAAACCCAAATGAAGACCTTTATCGCTCTCTTCCTCTCTCTGGGAGTTTAGCTAAGTTTGTCAGAATAAATCTCCACTTCTCCACATCATTGTCTCCTCTCAGGCAGTGCTACAGGCCACCCACAGGACACAGTGTGACAAAACCATTTTAGTGAACCTGCATGAGTGAGTGACACCGCCTTTTCCCAAAAAAAAAAAAGTTTCGTCACATTTTCAAGGGGGAATTTAATAGTGTAGAATCCCTACTGGATTTTTGTTTTTTTTTTTCAACAGGATTGAGAGATGGGAACGTACTGGTGTGTAATAGGGGTAATAGGCTGTGGCTTAATGGTGATTCAATGGATTTAAATGGACTTCTTTAATGCTCACAGCTATATTGATGCTGCACTTCAAGCTGCCTAGAACACTGATATATGGCATTCATGGCTAGATAACACTGGCCAATATTGCATTAATGTTATAATTTAATTTTTTTAATCCTGAAACATTTTACTCAATAACAACTATGAGTTGAGATTTTCAAAGTCAAGATTTTTAAGTCTCACTTCAAGGGTTAAGATAGAAAATTTCAACTAGTTTCAATGACGTTACCATTTAAAAATGATGGCTAATAGCTGTTGGTTTCCAAGTATCCACCATATAGCCCAAGAAAGCCAGTTATAATTTTTTAACCATAAAAATGAATAAATAAATGAATAAATAGTACATTGTCTTGTTCTTTAGTAAATAAAAAACCTCATTGGGAAATTGCTGTAATTTAAGAGGCATAAGACACTTGCTGTGCTGTTACAGGAAAATAATCAACTTCAGGATGGTTACAGTAACTTTGTTTGGAATCGGCGCACACCAAGGCCCTATTCACACCTGGCTTTAACATGTGTCCTGACTAATCGGATTACACATGGTCTCTAATTTCCACCTGTGATCTGAATTCATATATCCGTTAGCCATTTTCATTAATTTTATTTATTTCATCAATTACATTTCATGTACCTGTACAGATTGTTTCAAACGTTTTCTTCATGTGGTCTGCTAATGAAACTTCTAAATAAATGAGAGATGAGACGCTATAAATGAAGCTATAAAAAGCACCTCTGCTGTTATAGAGTCATCTTTATCCATTAGCCTAGTGGCAGCGAGCTGTACGGTTCAGCGTGATTACCAAACAGACTTGAAAATGATTACATATTCTCCGGCTAGAGTAACGATGCACTCAATTAGGAGCTCATACATGGCTGTAAGCAACACATCGAGACACATTCGCATTCACACTACAAATACGATGTGACCGTATGCGTCCCAAACCACCTCCGAGTGTTGTTTGATTGATCAGAATACAATGCGACTTTGAGACACTTTTGACCCCATTCACATTCACATCTGTCCACTTACTATCCAATCACCCAGAACACATGATAAATGCCAGGTGTGAACAGGGCCCAAGAAAATAGATAGCTAATGCTAGATAGCTAGGTTACTTTCTTACTGGGTATTTCCTATAATGCACATGTTTAACTATTTAATTTTGTTCAGCTAACAAATGAGTTCATGTCATCTGGCTTGGCAGCACCTCAGCTTTCAGTGCCATGACATCCTCGATGCTGTAATTGTAAATTATCACAACTTGAACGTGCCCACAAACAACAAAATTGTAAGCATCAGGAGACCTGTATGCCTTCAATTTCTCTCTAGTACAAACAATCAGAGTTTCTAAGAGATATATATATATGTATGTACGGTCACTGCAGGCTGGACCACCGCTTAGCATCATTTAGTCACTGACAGGATGCTAAGCCATAAAGATCTTCTAGAGTTACACCATCTGAAAGTGTTAGTTTAGTTGAATAGCACTCCCTGTCTTTTAGAGGTAATCCATAATAATAAATGGATGACATTTACGTCAATCCGATTCCTAAATAAAACTCTTGATAAATTCTTTAGATTCCTTTCTTTTCATTTACAAACATTAAAGGCATCTGTAGTTATCTGCAATGTGTTTGTATTAGAAATTTGCATCTAGATGCCCTGAGGAAAACATTCACACTTGTACATGAATTAAACATTATAGTACAAAACAGAAGGCTTACTTCATTTCATTCATATTAACAATAATTATAAATCATATAAAATCGTTAACATTAATCATTACCTGATCTTAATCTCATGAAATGTTTTGCTGGGGAATGTGGTCAGATTTTGCGCCACTACACATAAATTAAGTCATAAGGTATATTCGTAACTCCGTCCCTAACCCTAAACTTAATATGTGTCAAGGCTTTTTAAACAGGTTTATTACACATTTGCAAGTATGAGACGATGCTGAGTACCTCATTTCTTTGTACAATATCCAGAATGGTAAGAAAGTTGTCTTTGAATTTGACTTTGGCTTTATTTGTCCTAATAATTGAATTCTGCAATAGCGCACACTTGAAGTGTTTGTTAAGGATTAGTGAGATAAGCAGAGTGATCCGCTTCTACTTTGCTTTCACTTCTTTTTTACACACACCCACACACACACACACACACACACACCTCCATTCCCCTGTCCTCTGAGAAAAGTTGTTAGAAGTCAATACAATAACACACACTTGAAGGCTGAGGCTAAATCTGAAGGTTATGCAAAAAAGATAACTGCAGCTCGAAAAGAGCTTAGACAGCTGGTCTCTTAGACACAGCAGAATACAGGCATACACTACTCAAAACACACACAATATGATATAACCAAAAAAAATGTAGTCCAATTTAATCCTGTTTAATCCTTTTCATACTACAATGCTGATGAATTCTCGATTCTGATTGGTCAGAAGGTGCTGAAGTTTTCTGCTATGGGAAACTCGTTAAAGGGCTTTGTGCTTTCTCTGTAACATGACAAGCTGTATATTTCTTACTAAGTTCAACAGAAAGTAAAGAAGAGACTGGTTATAGTTGCTATAACTTGTTTATGTTGGACTTGTAAACCGAAGGTGAACCTGAAGGTCGTGGGTTCGAGTCTCAGGTCCGGCAGGGATTGTAGGTGGGGGGAGTGAATGACCGGCGCTCTCTTCCACCCTCAATACCAC
>CM075020.1:6506183-6548112 GCA_037576675.1 Pangasius sanitwongsei | reverse complement strand
TGTGTGCACTTGGATGGGTTAAATGCAGAGCACAAATTCCGAGTATGGGTCACCATACTTGGCCACACGTCACTTCATAAACGGATATAAAGTATGACATGTCTTTCTTTAATAAATAAAATAGGTTATTGCTGGCAGATTGCTGTGGTATAAGAGGAAAAAAAATCACTTCAGGACATGCTGTTGTAGGAAAATAATTAAATTCGGGGTGGTACCTCCACTTCACATCATATCCAGTCTTTGATTATTTTCCTACAATAGCACACATCAAGTGTTTTAGTCCTTACATAATTGCAACTTCATGCTGCATAATCAAAAACCCACAAGTATGTTAAATGAATATTGAGAATTTGTTTGAGGACAAGCGAGAAAAACTAAATGGTGTTCTATGAACATTTTGACATAATGTTACAGCAACAATTTCATTTTTAGGAACATTAATAGTAATGTTTTATTAACAGTTTGTTTTTATCTAACTGTGAGCATTGTTTGAGTGACACCCTAATTACGCTGTGAACAAACCAAATTATTACAGAATTATTTCTGAACATTATAGCCAAGTCTTATTAAAAACGGACACTTATTGAATGTTCTAATCTCATATATTCGTAAAATTGGCCTTCTAGCTTGATTCTACAATTATATACCACACACACGCACAGTTAATAAGAGCATATAGAGACCTCTTATCCACTACAGAGTTTCTCAAGACACTCAAATTCCTTAAATTCAAAAAAATTGAAACAAATGGGCACAATCTAATCTTATTCCATTTCCAAACGGGTATCCAAGAAATCTCCAATAACCTCCACCCTAACCCATCCACCAAAATCTCCTCTCTAACCCACTTGCACTTTCAATTTAATTCGGCTCTGGCAGCACAAAAAAAGTGGCAGATCACAATGCAATTTCAGCAAAACATATTGACAGAAATGGAACGGCGTATTATTCAACCATTATTACGGCCGAGTCAATGTTATTTAATTACAGGAGTATCGATAGAGCAATATTGCCTGGTGGGCATATCGTCCTCTGGCTGAGCGGCTGCAGGATTTCCATTCTTGAAATAAGTGAATGAATTTATTCCCAGTCTCTCCCTCACTCTTCTCTCATTCTCTCGCTCTGCGACATCTACAGGACTGTGTATGATGGATGAAGGATCCAAACAGGGCAGATGCATTCACCTGGGCTATGACTATACATAGCACATGAGTTCTGTATGCATTATGAATCAGTGCTGTCGGCCAACAGATTTAAGGCATCCAAGGAGACTTCAGAGTGGACATTTAAGTGTCTAAGGAAAGTACTATACCTCAGTGTATGCACGGCCGACTGCTATAAATGGGCTAGCAGGGTTAAGGAAAAAAGACTTACAAATAATACATCAACATTATCTTATTTGCTAGTAAGCTTAAAAGTGATTTTTGGAACCATGAACAACACCTGCGCCACTAACCATCCTAAAAACAACAATACACAGAATGGTATGAATTAGGGGGTGGGGCTAATTTCTTTCTAGCCCAGACTGTAGATTCACTCAGTTTATTAGGGGCCGTTTACACGACAACGTTTTCAGCCAAAAACGGGAAACTTTTTATGCGTTTTGCCTGTTCATGTACACGACAATGGTGTTTTGGGGACTGAAAACGCATATTTTTGAAAACGGGTTCCAAAGTGCAAGTTTTTGAAAACGCTGCCGTTATCGTCTCCATGTAAACACCCAATACGGGAATCTTTGAAAACGGTGACGTCATGCGCGTGCGTAGTACGTGTTAGGTATGTAGACATGCGCAATACGCAATGGCGGAGTACATGGTAGTGTTGTTGCTGCTCAAGAGTTTCCTTACGCTTCTTCCGCAAAGTGTGGATTTACTTCACCAATATTACAACCAACAGCGGAGACACATCATATACACATGACAAATTCTAAATACACATCAGCGCCAACTACTGGCCTGCCATACGTAATACAGCGTTTTTGGCCGTTATCGCGGATATGTGTAAACGCGAATCGTTTTGAAAACGTTGTCGTGTATACGTGAAACTTTTTGAAAACGCAAGAGAAAAACTTTTCCGTTTTTGACTACATCGTTGTCGTGTAAACGTAGCCTTATTGACAGCCGAGCTCTTTTGTTTATAATGCTTGGTATTTGGCATAATTATGGACTTGGAGCACTTAAAAATAGCAATCATGAATAGTGCTGCCTTTCTGTCTTTCAGTTAGTGTGTTTCTGTGTGTATGTGTAGCAGTTTTATGTCTAAGATGAGACCTCATGTTAATCAATCATATTGGTCTCATAATAGTAATTGGGAGTTACTGATTGATAGGCTGGATATCTTTATCCAGAAGTGACGGTTGTAATTCAAATGATAGGCTCATATTAATGCACTTCTTCTAATATGTTATCATCTCTATAGTAATACGTCATTCACAGGGATGTCTATGGCAGTCGTGCTACATAATTTAAGGCAAAAAGGAGAAAAACATGTTATTTAACAAATAATTCAAACTGTTTCAAAGTGTTTTTGTAAGTAGATCTTTATTTAAATTTTATTGAATGAGTCTCAGGTGTTAGCGCAGTAGGACTGATGGACTGTCCTAGGACTGATGACTTTGCGCTTTCTGGTTTCTTGGTAATATGACAAACTGTGTTTTTTTTTTTTGCCTTATTAACTTCAAGAGGGAGAAAAAAGGAGATGCTGTTAAGTTAATGACTGTTCACAGCTGCTATAATATAGATTATAACAGGAACTAACTTGTCTTGCAGATGTTCCACAACATTAAATGTAACTATAAATGGATAAAAAACACAATGTTATTCACTGATGAATTAAAAATTGTAATCCTTGGCAAATCAACATGGGATAAAATAAAACATGACAAGATGTGCTATTATAGGACAACAATCCATTACCACCCCGCAATTCCATTCATTACATTGTACTGAATTGACATCTTTGTATTTGGTGTCATTTTGCTCACTAGACATTCTCAGTTCCCTACACTCAAGTGTGAATTTATGATCAGCAATATGCATGTGTGGCTTTGTCTGAGCATTAGTTTAGGCCTGATAAACGCTTGTGTGAGAATCGACCAGCTGGGGTGGCTCAGCTCTGTAGTGGAGAGTCGTACTGTGCTGCTGAGTGACAAGGTGTAAATTGGAAAGCGAGAGAAAGTGAGTGAGAGGGAAAGAGAGAGAGAGAGAGAGAGAGAGAGAGAGAGAGATTAAACTCACTGACAGGCTGATATGACTGGAGTAAAAATACAAATGAATTTTTTAACTGAATAAGACCTTTCTTCCTTACTAGCTATATTTTGTTTAATTCACAATATAGACCCCTTTCCTACTGAGCCTCTCAGGAGGTAAAATAGAGATCTGTAAAATAGAAAATAGAAATGTTCATAAATCTGTGCCAAAGCACTTTTTGAGATGGGTGTCTATTCTGTAGTAACATGACAACTTGAAATATCCTGCCTAATGAGTCAAGTTGGATTACATTATGCTTAAATTTAGACACATATTTATGCCAGAGTGACTGACAAAAAAGACAAACTGTTAAAAATGCAATAATAGTACTTGGAGAATCTGGAAGGATTCATAACTTGGAAGACTAAAGAGTGCTAGAGTGGTTTAGGACAAATTCAAAACATAAGTGTTCTGCAGTTTTTTTTTTTTGATGGTTTGCATTCAAAGGAGACATCAATACAGAATGACTGTCATTAGATCAAAAAAGAGTACTGTTAGGACAGTCATTGGAAAAATAGTGAGGAGCGTGAAAGTAAAAAGGAGAAACTGGCACTGGACAGCGGAGGCACATTTCTGCATTTCAATTTTAAACAAGATGACCATCTCAGTCTCAAGTTTGGAGTAAAAAAGTATGAGTTTTTAAAATCTCATACTTTTCAGAGTAGTTTTAACTACTCTGACAAGACTTTTTTTGAGTTACATTCAGCTGGATGATGGCTGGAGATCAAATGGCGTGCACTGCATGGAGTGAACTACACAGGGTGTACAAGGCAATTAAGTTATAACATAGGGTGGATGAATGCAGGTCTGTACATTCTTGTACATTCTAATTAGATCTGTGGTTCAAACTTTTGTATAAGACTTGTTATGAGGGGATTCTTGGGCCAGGTTAAAATTGACCCGGACCATACTGTGAATGTATAGAAAAAATAAATAATACATAAAAATAAAAACCTCTCTATTTATTCATTCATTCTTTCTTTTTCAGTAACTGCTTTATCAAGGTCAGGGTCATGATGAATCCAGAACCTATCTTGGGAATACTGAGCACAAGTCAGGAATATACACATTCACACCTGGGGGCAATTTCTCATAGCCAGTCCACCTACTGGCATGTGTTTGGATGGTGGGATGAAACCAGAGAACATGGAGGAAACCGACACAAACACATGGAGAACATGAGAACATCCCGAGCTCAGGAAAGAACTGGGGAATGAGTAGCTGTGAGGTGGCAATGCTACCCATTGCAACCGCTGTACCACTTCTGTTTCTTCATATAAAACCTAATGTTGAGATTTGAAGTCTTGAAACTCCTCCATTGTTGCTGCTGTTGTTAATGTTACTCCTACAGTTAAAACTAATCACAAATGATGCTAGTAATGCCATCAGTCCTCGAGTACACAGGTACTCAACTAGAGTAAAAATAGTTCTGTATTCGAATTAGTTACCATACCGTGCTCAGTAGAATAGCACTTATAGAACAAGCAGAACTTGATGCCATTGGCGTCAACAGGGATGCCACCAACAAGTCTAGTCCTTCTTGTTACTAATATGTATGCTTGATATGCCCTTAAAATATACTTCAAACAGGAAGGAAGATATTGAAGAAAAATTATTTCAGACATTTGACCTTGCTGTGACCTTGACCCTGTTTGAATCAATTCTAGATCTAATCAATTCATCTGTTTATTACAATGACCCTATACAATCCTATAAACCTCCAACCACTCATTTTTGAAATATCACACTAACTATAATCTTGGATAGATGCAGTGACAGATGGACACATGGACAAATAAAAAGAAGGTTCCATGTGGCAATCTAAGGGATAATGGGTAACTGTTAAAAGAACGCCTTAAAGAACCTTAAAAATTTCTTTCATTTCTTTTATTTCAAGAAATTTGTTCCAGTTCTAAAAAACATGTGAGATCAGGGCTGGATTTCATTACATTTTCCTACAAATGAAGTTGTATGAAAAGGTACAAACAATAAACTCATCCCAATCTTAAACTTTGTTGTGTAAATCTTTACAAATCTGCACACTTGAGACTATGCTGAGCCAGAATCTTCCACAGATAGAGACAGGAAAGCGTCTATATCTTTTCTTGCCATCTATGGTTTTGCATTTCAGACTCTGTTAATGAGATCCACTGTGTGTCTGCTGGCAAGTCTTTAAATTCCATTCTCACATACTGATGCACTATTCTGTTAAAAAGACATCATTTCAGCGCAGCTCAGGCCTTACCCATAAATACACATGTTGAGGGACTTGGAGATGCAAGCACTGAAGAAATGTGGTGAATTTGGCCTGGTTGCACATGCTATTGTATTTCACGCTGGAAGTATTTTATGACAAACAGGCCAAATAGACACAGGTTGAAAGTGATGAGTCACTGCTTGTCTGGTTATGTGTCAAAACAGTGATGAGTCTCTGAGAGGACATTAGCTGTTCTCAATCTGATTAGGCAGCGCTGCCAAAAAACTCAGTGTGGCCCATTTGTGTTGAAAAAATGCTAAAATACAGATCCAGTGGGACTGGAAAAAAGATATTAAAATCTTGTTCTCAAACAACTTTCTCAGACACACTCTGGATGTTTAATGCAACGTCTCGGAATGATGATTTAAGAAAATGATGTTTCCGCCCTCAATACTCATCATCATAGTCATAACTATCATCATCTTCATAAAGTTTCTTGCCATATTTCCATCTGCCACATTACAGTGTCTTCATATAATCATGATTATTTATATATGTAATCAAAGTGCATTTTCTGTACATGCTTGAGGACTATAAGGTGCACAATCATATCTTGGCTTTGATGTAGAACTCTCTGTGATATTATTTAGTATCCATTAGACCCATAAAAGTGAATTGCTCTTTGTAGTGTGACCTGGTATGTTCAAAAGCCCAGCTGATCTCCTATATGGATCAAAGCCATTTTTGGGATGATGGTCAGGCTTTTTGCTTCTTACATCACCATCCAATGGCCACCCACAAAATCACAGAGTAGCACCTTCATCCTATCAAAGGATCATATTTAGAGTTGCGAGGAGTTACCAAATTTGCCAAAATTGCACACATCAGTACTCAGACCTCAGACTTAAGCATATGCGCAACCCAACTCTGAATATGAGTAACTTTCCTTGTGTAAATATTTACATAACTTTTTGGCCTCTGTGCAAAGCATCTGAACTTGCTGAATGTGGAGACAAACCAGATTTTGGAAACTTTTGGAGAAAGGATAAAGAGAGAAGATTACAGCTAATCGAAAAACCTGCTTTAGGAAAGCAGCTCTCAGCAAGGTTAACCTGCCAAGAGTCAGAGTAGCTTACAGTTCCACCCACTTTCTTATAGTCTGATGTAACCACAAAATGTCATGCTGAAATTAAATACATAAATATGACACTAATTAATTAATTAAGTACAGGCATACAAAGTTGTTTTTTTTGCATGGAAGACAAGAGGAGACAGCATCTTAATCAGAGTCATTGCTCATCTCAAGGACCAATTTATTTTAAGGATTAAATTAACAACATTCCTTTCAGGAAGCTGTAAGTGTAGCAGATGAATGCTTGGTCAGCTTATCTTTTAAACCGTGGGCATGTTTTCCATTGGCATTATTTCATTAATTCGACAACTCATAACAGTGAATTAAAAGTGTGATAAAATAGCCAGCATCCCATGTACACACGATTCAATGACTTCAGTTTAGTATCTCATGAGCACAACTGACTTTTGCAGCATAATACATTACACAAATAATAAAATGCAAAATTTGGAATGTGCTGGAGCAATGTGATATTTTATAAACTACTGCATAATGAAGGTTAAATCCATATTGGTAAAATGATAGGATTATCCATTTCTCATTTTTTTTGGAATTAAAGGCAAGTGCTTGTGCTTAAAGACGCTTTTGACAAACCCTGTCTCACACACTTCTACTCACGCAACTACACTCAAATGATTTGCATAATCTGAATGGGGCTCAGAGAAACTTGACATAAGCACGTGCACAACCTGTTTCTGTACAACTTAACTTTCCTTGCTTGAATATTGATGTGACTTTTGGACTTAAGCCGCTAACTCTGAACACGACCCAAACTGAGGTAATCACCTGAACTTTCTGAACCACATTTTAGAGACTTCTGGAGAAAATATAAAGGGAGATTACAGCTAATCAGAAAACCTGCATTATGAAAGATGCTGTCATCAAGTTTAACTTGCCAAGACTTGAGAGTAGCTTGCAATTCCAGCCACGTAGCAGAGGTTTGTTTTCTCCTTTGTCAGGTTGTACAGCCTGATGGAGTATATCCCCAAATCCCATTTCTAATTTTTTTAAGGAATATTACAAAATCTTACAAAATCCTGATGGTAGAGTCTTGAACAAATACAGCAGTGTTCGCCATCAAAGGCTTTGAAACTAATGGGAATACTACACTAATTAATGTGAGAAACTAAAGCAGGAGTAAGGCTATTAAGGCTCTGGCTTATTGTATTGGGTAGATTAAGAAACTGGTAATTGTAAAGGGGAGACAATGGCTCGATTGGTCCCCGTCCTACTTGGGCTTCATTGTAACTGCCACTTGGCGTTTAATTCCCCTTGCTAAGTGGGTCTAATATTTTTTTAGGATGCCACTAAAGTGGTTTAGTGCTATGTGCAAAAGTTTGGACATAACAAAGAAGCAATAGTAATTGTCCTATTTTATTTTTGACTAACATTTGTTTCTTTGTTTCTTTTTTACTAACACTGTAAAGCATTAAGAGCTGCATTATAAATATATGAAATATATTCATTTATGTATGATTTTATAAATATATGAAATATATGCTATATACTGTGTATACATTTATTATTATTATTATTATTATTATTATTGTTGTTGTTGTTATTTGGCATGTTAGGTCAAATGTTCCTTCATTATTATAAGCAACAAAATGGCCAAATAGTGTATGATAATCATATTGTCATCTGAATCTTCCCTACTGAACATGAGGTAAATTAATTCTTAACTTTTTAACAAGCTTTGACTTTATAACAGAATCAAAACTCTTTTTCTACTCTCTGAACAGCTTCTGAATTCTCCCCTCATAGCATACCATCTTATTGTTCCTGACATACAGTATCTGTTACAAAATATGACGAGAAGGTCATGGCAAATATTTTTCTGCTGATCTTGCATTGTGTTCTGAATTGCTGCAGGTTACACTTTAACATTCGGAATAATTTTTGCCATTCAGATACTTTGGGGATGCTAATTTTTGCATTCTGCTGTATTATATGGAGGATTAAGGGACAGTTATGTGGTATATGGATGTCACAGTCTCCTTCACTCCAGCACAACCATTTCCTCTTTGGATTAGTGCTCTGTCCCATGTCTGTTTCCTTCCTTACCTGCTTAAACTGTATCATTGACAATGTTTCATCTGCTTTCTGCTTTGATACTTTTCCAAATTTCACCGGATAATCCCACTATCCCGTGTCACCCAGAAGAGGATGGGAGGACATTTCCTCCTCATATTGTCTCAGGGATTTTCTCCTTGTCACTGTCACCTCTCGCTTGCTCATTATAGAACTAAATTTACATCCAGATTTCTGTAAAACTGATTTATGGTGAAGTCTATTGTCAAAATTGCTTGCTATACAAATAAAATCGAATCAAATCTTTGACCCAAATGTTTCTTTCTATCGCGCACACACACACACATGCCTCAGACAGGAAGCCGGAATCATCCTCCGCCAAATGGACGCCAGATCTGGAAATCCTCCCCAGACATATAGAGCAGGGCAGACGATAACCAGGTCACTGGAAAGAGGACAGACAGACAAACAGGCAGACTGACTGGGGACACACTAACTAGATGATCCGGAGAGACACAGACATACACTCCGTCAGAGTGATGACGAGACGAGAGCTCTAATTATCTTTAATTAACACTGGGTTCTCAACAGATGCCAATAACATATCAGCTAATGCTATTAGCATGGACTTGGCTTTGTGTGAGCACTCTGACAGATTTCCATGCCATTTTTCAAAGTGATAATCTAATAAATTATATGCACTGCTGCATCTATCGCACAGCAGGGCCTTTTCTTTGTATTCGCCACATTCCTCACACCCGTTGTGTTGATACGTCTGTGCTTTATTAGATGCCGTTATTGTGGTGGGTAGAAATATTACACAATTCCCATAGGCTGAGTTTGTAGATCAATCATGAGTGCTTGTTGAAATGTGGCACATTGCTCTGTGGAGATTTTCTCCAGCACTATGTTTGCTTTAGACTGGACGGAATAGGTACAAGACAGTAGAAAACCACGTTTTATTTAAGGCGCACTTGCCTCATCTGCTTTGCATGGCCACTCATCGTTTACTGTATGTCAAAGTATCGGTTTATTTTTGGCTTTACAATGCAGACAGGTTTGTACACTGCTGAGTTTGTTGTGGATTTCCTGTGTGCATTAGATTGCTACATCTTCTCAATTACCAGCAAGTCAAACCTCGTTCATCACCACACAGCCCAAGTGCTGCTGTGTGTGTGTGTGTGTGTGTGTGTGTGCGTGCATATTTCTTTTTAACAATTTTGCACTCAAAATCTTTCGGGATTTTTCACTGTTGTTGATGATGTGCTATCTCAGACTATTTCTAGCTAAAACTGTGCCAAATCTCAGTGCTTCAGAACATTCACACCCCACTGACATGGTGTAACAACGACAAAAGCTCACATGCAGCGTCCCCTCACATCTGGATAAAGACACAGACACACACAGACACGTGCACATACATACACACACACACACACACACGTTACTATCAAGTAGTAAACTGAGATGAAATAAAACTGACCTAAAATTAAATAATTGGATAAAGTATAAATACAAAGAATTAAAAATTGAATTTATAAGAATAAGGTGAAAGCCAAAATTAAAATGTAGGCACTAAAAACAAGAAATGTAAAATATCAAGAACAAAAAAACACTTTCGTTAGTAGGAATAAAATGAAAATGTAAACATAAAGAGGCAATTTAATTAAAAAATAACATGAAATCTGAAAAAAAAGTACATTGAATAAGGAAGTAATTTAATTAAATGGAATGAAATAAAAAAGTATATATTAAGTATTTAATATTAAATATTAAGTAAATATTAACAATGAAATAGTTTAATTAGTAGGAATAAAACAAACATGTATGCTTTAAAGAACCACTTATATACACTTATAACAAATAAATTGGAAACGCACTGTATATAATAAGAACAAGGGAGGACCTTAATTAAAAAGAATATCATAGATGTTGCAATAAAATATACAGTAACTATAAAGAATAACAAAGTACTTTCTTTAAAAAAAAAGACAGACAAAATGAAAATATAAATACAAAAAAAGGTACTTAAAAATGAATAAAATGAAAATATAAATACAAAAGTAGACAATGTACTTTAATTAAATGCAAGCTATTATTTTTTTTTTTTTACTTCCTAAAGATGATAAGAAAATGAGGCATCTACACATTTATTCCTGCATTTTATAGAAATTTTGCATAGAAGGTCAATATTAGCAGGTCTTCATTAAGTACATATACTGAAATAGCTGTAGCAACTGAACAGCTGCTTTCTCAATCTCGGTTGTTCGCATGTGGCAGTATTGCGTGAAAAGAGCACCAATGAGCTGAATGCTATTCATATAATATGCTGTTATATAACATGACATACATATTAAGAGCAAATGGCACCTGGATGCGTTCACTGACCTGTAGATATCACTTCTAAGACAAACCTGATCTTATGAAATCTTATGGAACATCCACACACAAATCTAAATAAATGAGGAAGATGTGGTTTGATTTCATTTGATTTTACACCAATGACATTATGAGTTATGAACAAACCCTGCCTCTAACCCTAACCTTAACCTTTGTCCCTTTTTATCCATATTATTCGTGTGAACTGTTACAAATTTACAACTGTGAGACTATGTTATTTAAGACATACAGGATGTCACAGGAACACGGCTACACACTCAATACACAAAAAATTCCTAAAAGCAGCATATCATAAAGCAGATGTCTATCATCTTGCTTGTAAATAATGTCTATGATGATTTCACTTTTACATTATTATTATTATTATTATTATTATTATTATTAGTAGTAGTAGTAGTACAGCTTTCAACATTCTCGTACTATTGTTGATGGAACACTCTTCTTGCTAAAGCTCAGTGCTTCTGAAAATTCATGTGATGAAGTGAAATCGAAATGGAATTAAATGATAAAAATAACACTAGCTACATACATTTAGAGGAATATTGTGTACATCACCTAACTTTTACAACATCTGCAATAATTCATTAAGTACACTGCAGCTTTTATTTATAAAATAAGAAAAGAAAAAGAAAAACTAAATTTTTTTTATGTCGATGGAAGCTCACAAGGATAGGATGACAAATGTGTGAGTGTGTGTGTGTGTGTTTGTGTGCATGTGTAGGTTTCACACATGCTGGCGTGTTGATGTGGTAGTGAGTAAATGTTGTCATTGTTCGGGTAAAGCACACCTCAGGCTCAACAACAACAGCAGCTAATTACACTTTGATGCCCATCTATTATACATCAAATCTGAGACCATTAACAAAATGAGTGGTCTCAGCTGGGTCAGGCAGTGCACACACACACACACACACACACGTTCAGGCAACACCTGCCTTACAGTCAGTAAGGGTGTACGTATGAGTTGAATGTGTGTGTATTTATAAATGAAATATTTATCTGATGTGTTTAATATGTAATTGTATTTTGGAAAATACTGGTTGCTTGCACAATTGTGTGTGTGTATTTGCGTGTGTGTGTGTGTTACTTTACTCTGCAGCATATTGACAAACCCTCCCTCCGTAAATGAGCTTTTTTTTATGTGCACCCTCAAGCACTTGCAATTACACATCCACCCTTAAGGTTAACTCATCACCATGGTAACAGCCTGTCTGGCCTATGGTTTGCTAATGTAACATTATTACCAATACACACTATCCAAACAGCTCATTCATAACACACACACACACACACACACACACACACACACACACTGCTCTCAGATCAATTTTTATAAGGCCAAATAAAAGGCTGTGTAAAGTTTGAAATATTGGTCAGGGCTGCTGGATGAGTGTGTTTGGAAAAGTTGATTATGAAGCACTGCTCTGGCTTCTGCTGTGTTCTAGCCTGTGACACGGAACCGTGACACAGAGCTGACGTGGAACATTGCACACAGGCAGGCCTTGTTAAATAGGGTGTGAAAGTGTTGCCGGTGTGTGTGTGTGTGTGTAAAGCCGTCCATCTGGGTGAAGCTGTCTTACCCAAAGGTTTCTTTTTGGATGGCCTAGTTTTCACTTGCATTTACTTGCTTGCTACTGAGCAGGTGTGTGTGTGTGTGTGTGTGTGTGTTAGGGGTGTAACACAATGCCACTATCTGTATCTGTATCTGTATTTGGCTTTAAACTAGAAGTGGGTGTGGCCTAAACAAAACAAACAAAAAAGCAATGGTTAGCCTTAAATGTATTTAGTTACATTCCTAATGTGTATGTGTGTGTATATGCGTGTGTGTGAAAACAAGGATTGAAAAAAAAATGTCATGCTATAATAATTGTATAACACAATATTATGTGGAATAGAAAGTTAATAGGAATTTGCATAGTACTCTCTTTGTACCCTTTACATAAGGATGACATAACACTGTCCTTCTGTACGTCCTGATCATGATAGTCTATTACTCTTTTCTAATATAACAACATGTTTCATAAACCAGATTGTCATAACAGCGGAGATATCAGAGCTTGGCAGAGATTAAGGTGCCCTTATGTAAGTAGGCTGACGTGTTGACCTTGGTGACAATTTGATACACAGCTGGCAGAATATATAATCATCACCTGTTATTTCAGTACTTGTAATGTGTTATAAAATGGACAAAAAAAAGACTGGTTACACAATAGTATTATTACAGTTATGTCATAAATAGCTAACACAAATTTTTCTTTTTCCATTTACCGAATGCAAGAACCTCAGTTTGTCATGTGACTCAGAAATGTCAATGTCCTCTGTCTTGAAGACTATCCTGTGGTAGAAAACTTAAAAACTGAGTGTTACAAAGCACTGACACCGGGGACTTCTTCCATAAATGTTAAACAAACAACTTCTTAGGGAAAACTTCTCCATATCAACAATTATATGTTTTTCTTTGTAAAATAAAACTGCTTTAATCTATTTATTATTAAGCTTAAATTATTTGTAGCATCTGCCATACCAGACCCTGTGTAAGTTTTTAAGTATGAGAACGAGTGCATTAAAATAAACCAGCAGGCTGTGCAACACCTTCTAACCAATCAGATTCAGGAATTCAACAGCGCTATGTTATAATGTGTGTTATAAACAGTCCAGTAATTTAATTGGACAAGTGGCATTCCAAGATCACTGATATTTAGTATAACAGCACTGGTACATTTCACTGTTTGTATCACTCTTGTCTGTGGTTTCTACGTAAAATACCATTTCTAGCAATAGTTCGTTGGATTGAAACCATTACTACACTTTCTACAGGCTGTCAATCAGTCTGCGTGTTGCATGGCAACATGCAACACTTGATCCAGCTGTGGCTTTTTCGGGAACTACTTTCATTGACGGAGCAAAAATAAACACAATATTTGGCCTTATTGTGTCTGAAATGTCAGTTAATCAATATTAATTTCTTGTTTATAGAACTGTTGTATAAAAGCAAGCTCACACTCTCAGTCGTGGTGTTGTACTGAATATCAGCACGGCTGTGAATATCTATAGCCGAATCACAGCAGTGCTGATATTCAGTACAACAGCACTCTTACTTGTGTGATATTTCTTAATTATAAGACAGAAAGAAAAGAACAGTAGTATTATTGCTGTTAAATATAGCTTACATGAAGTTTTTCTTTTTTTCATTTGCCGCATGCAAGATTATTAGATTTTGATACTTAATAAATGTTCAAACTGCTGTTGTGAAGTGTCAATTACACAAAACAAAGACAAACACACTCTCAGTTACTCAGGAACATCCTGTCGTGGGAGTGATTGCATTACTAAGGAAGTTATATGATACCGCATGGTTAAATATAAGCAGGACTGGTTCTACGCCATAGGGCCTCTTTCTGTCTCTGTCTTTCTCTCTCTCTCTCTCTCTCTGTCTTTCTCTCTCTAGATGTTTATCAGGGGGTTGAGCACAGGCCAGACACATACAATGCCTACTAAAAATACCCCAGCAGCTGTTGGAGAGGAGAATCACGCAGGGCCCCTCATCTTCCACCATGACAGAAAGACTTTCGGGAAGAAATCAGCCGGCATTTATTGCATCTTTTGACAGTCCGTCAGATCAGAGCACTAGGGTGCACACACACATACACACTTTAACACACACTACCATACGCACAGTTTCTGTAGGGGCAGCACGAACATTTATTAACAAACAAAATAATGGGGCACCCGCAAACAAGCACCACATGGGACCAAAGGCCTGTTAAATAGGGCTTAAATATGGCTTATGACTGATTAGCACTCTCAGCTAATTCCAGCCATTTGTATATCATTGCAAAGCACAGGCAGTATGTTTTGCTTTGCTTACTGTGATAATTCGTCTTGGCATTTAAATTACACCAAATAAGCTTGGATGTGAATCCAATTAACATATAGCTCATTAGCCTTAAAAGGATGAATAAGCTTTTGCCCCATGTTTTAGTATTTGCAAGACTTGTGTAGGGATGTGATCCATGTCCTTGGATGCAGGTTAAGCTACAGGCGAGTGGGCAGACATGAATGTACACACACACTCATGCTCTGATAGACAGGACGCAGGACACCTACTGAATCACATACATCCTTGAAGCAGCACAGTTAACCACTTAAACTCTCACACTCCTCACTCTTGTAACTACACACTTTCCTATTAGTTTCAGTGTAATTACTGAATAATTCATAGAAGTTACTGAATATTATAAGTGATTAACTACAAGTGATTAATAGTCAGTGGCAATAATAATTTAATCATTTATAGGCTTGGTCTTATATCTTTCATCTTAGATCAGTGAGTATGGTATACTTACTTTTATTACTCTTAAATTAAGATAAGTAACATTAACATAATACATAATCTACAGTCAAAGGTTTCCTTTTCTTCCAGCTCAACATAGCAAGGCTTTGAGTAGAATGTGGATCCTGACTGTCCACTGCAATCTAGGTTGCTTATACATCCTGGAAGAAGACTGGCTAGTAAGCTAATCAAGCTTATTACTACACACAAACTTTGCAGAAAAAAAGAAACAGCACAGGAGAATAAAGTAACCCCACTGCTAAAGTGTTTCAAGTCCGTAATGCTTTATTGGGCTCATGTTGTATTTCATCTGACTAGAAAACAGTATAAACGTAAAGGTTTGTAACCATTTTATTCAAACCAAACAGCAGTAAACAGGTTCTGTTCTTTGTCCTTTTGTATAATTTGTGCTTTGTTTGGACAGTGTATACATAGTCTATATATGTTTAATTTGTCCTCCACACTGATAAAGAAAATAATCTTGTTGACGTGTTACGTATGTGTCTGTTAAAAATATTAGCCCAAAAGGAGATCAAATCTTTCACTCAGTGTAATCCGACCATATGACTTTCACTGACCTGCTGCATGAATCTACAGTCTGGGCTAGAAGAAAATCAGTCCCAGCCACTTCTTCATACCATTCTGTGTATTTTCTTATGATCATTGGTGTCAAAAACAACCTGTTTAAGAGCAAATAATCGGATGTGAAAGCCGAAATTTAAGCCTTATACTGATGTCTTTTTATCTTTGAATAGCCGGGAGCAGCATCCCCCCCCCACCCCCATGATTGCTGGGTTGTGCTTGTGTGATGCACAAATCTCACCCTCGTCTCTGGGTTACTTGAGATAAATCACGAGAAAACTTGTGTTTTTAAGGCTCACTGCCTTCTTCAGTAATCTGTCTGCACGTCTCCACTCAGATGACAGACGGCTGCGGCTTTGGTACTCCACTCCCCGCGTCTCTCACCCCTCCTGAAACCCGGCAGCAAATGAAGAAGCCATTCAGTGACTCTATCAGTGCGAGTTATGGAGCACAGAGGGGAATGTAATTACCCTGTGAGGAGTGAAGTTTGGCCAATGCATCATCGAGTTTTCGGCTTTAATATATGGAAGTGGAGAGCATCTCCATAAACAAAAACATTACAGTGACGGTGATGATGATGATAGATCACATGGGGGAGACGTCTGACTGCTAAATAAACAGCTTTAGTGGGATTAGTGTACACACACACACACTAACACAAATGGATCTCTCATGGCACTGATATTGATCTTTTCAAGAGACAGAGAGATTGTATTTGTGTGTTATTTAGGTTTGAACTATTCTAGTGAGAAGAGTGAGAGTGTATTCTGCTACCTATCATCTTAACTGTTATTGTCAGGCTGAGGTAGAGATGGCCATACTGTGTTGTGTTGTATATGTGTGTGTGTGTGTGTATGTGTCCTCTGCATTCCTGAGATGGCCACAATAGGACATTTAAGCAGTTCTTTGATACTAATCAAATCGATCCAAACCAAAGAAGACCTTGACCCGGAGGATAATGACAAGAGCCTGTCCCCTGAAAGGCATTGTGGATGAAAGAAAAGAGTTACAGATCCACCAATCCCACTTTTCCATTTTCAATATGATATTAGTGTATGAGTGGATAGCCAATACTGGCTCACAGTTACCATGTGTAAGGTTCTGTTGCCAAGTTATGTGAAACATCATTGGGCAGGAGTCGCTTTCACTGGAGTACTGGCCTGACGTCTACTATCACTTCCTTGTTACTTCCTGGTTCCAGACTATTTAAGCTCCTGTTTATTATTTCATTACGAAGTCTTGCTATTCCTAGCAAGTGTGTAATTTCTGAGCCTTAATTTATTTTGACTCATTTGTTGTGTATTTGACACTGCTTTGTTACTCTTTGGATTACACTTGGGTCTTGTTTATTGGGCAGTTTCATCAGTTCGACAGTTTGAGTACTCGAATTTCCAGTGTAGGAGCAGGTGTGTTCACGCAGCGACTCACATCAGTGCACATTCTCAAAGCCAGTTATATTTTTATATTTATAGTGTTTGGCAGACGCCCTTATCTAGAGCAGCTTACATAATTTTTTGTAGTCTCCATTAAAATATATCCTCATGCTAGTATGAATACTGAGCTGAAAGAGAGTTAGAAAGTTAGAGAGGAGTTAGCAAAAGTTTGTACAGCAACAAAAACAAATCAAGGTTTTTTTTTTTTTTTTTTAGTTAGCTCAGTAGTGGTTCAACTCTGGTCCAGAATAAAGAGCTTTAGTGCTTCAGTCTCTGACTCTGAAATGAGCAGCATTCATCTGTACAGTTTCTCTAGACCATAAGTTCCCACTTACAGTATCAATGTAGCATATCTGGTTGCAGGTCCTGTCCCTGACGTCATTGCAGCCAAGCATGGAATTTCATATGAATGAGTGCAGCTCAATTTCTGAAAAGGTTTTGTTTTTTACTACTGGATATCAGTGGATATACAATGTAGTTACTATCTGTATACTATTTGTGCCCATAAAGAACAAAACTAGTCACAAAGCCAGGATCCAAGTAGGGAACTACTTCCATATAAAATGTCTGGGAGAGTGTATTAAGTTTACATTTATATATACATCATTCAGCAGACGACATACAGAATTGCTTTGTAAAACATCCAGTATCAAATTAAAAAAGAGTGATGTGCGACATGTTGTGCAACTCATACACACCACTTTTCTGGCCACTTACAACACCTCTGATAGCACCAATCACCTCATCAATGAAACCAAAATGAACGGCATTAAAGTATACATGGTGTGTGGTGGCAGAACACATACCAGCTGTTATACAACATATACAACACAACATAACAGCTGCAGACTGAGGATGAGGCTCAGCTCCTGCATTGAATAACAACTGATCAGATAAAGCATAAAAGGGAAATGTATTCAGACAAAAAGATATAATCATGCAACAGTTAAGCAAAGCAGGAAATACGGACTTTTTTTAAAATAATTTATTTAACTCTCAAACACTGATCAAAGCTGGATATAAAAGACACATTGAAAATATGTAATAATGTAAAAAATACAGCATTTAAATAAATACAGTAGCAGGAACTACTGTCCACCTTCTGACCGGTTGGATTCAAGAATTCAACAGCGCCGTGGTATAAACAAATTTAACATTCAGGTTCTAAAAGAAAAGAAGCTTTTTGAAACTCTCTCGTACTGTTACCCTCCCTATATAAGAGTTTTAACACAAAGAAGATAAATTTTTTTTTTTTTTTTTTTACAGCCATCATCCAGAAAAACGAATTGCCTCTGAACAGGGCTAGCGACACGTTCTGTTTTGTCTGATAATGTCGCACAGTTCACTTCAAATCCCCTTGTGCTTTTTAACCCATAAACAAAGCGCCCTGCATCACCCACACACCACTCGTAGTCAAAACATACTCATTTGTTTCCACAGCTTTACGTGCTTGGTTCACATAGAGACTAGGCTCAGGTGACTCTGACAGAGAGGAACTGCATGTAATAAATTTTTTATAAATCTGGAACAAAAAGGTAATTTTTGATGCTGTCACATCCATCTCTTATTTACACTAACACCTACTTGAAAATTAATAAGCTTGTGAATTTTGTATATATATATATATATATATATATATATATATATATATTAGTGTTTGAGATATAGAATATTATATTGGTTATTTTTAAATAAATATTATATTGTATATTGCTATAATTCTAATGGGATGTTCTGGGTCAATGAGACTCATTGCTAAGGAGTGAGCAGAACATGAGGGTGCTATTCTGTTACAACCAGCTGAGAATGTGTGTGTGTGTGTGTTTGTGTGTTGGAGAGAGAGAAGAATTACATTTGTGAGACCCCAGGGTGAGAAAAGATGAGCGTGATGGTGGGAGAGTGAAAGAAAGTTAAGTGATTTAGTAATGATTGGGGTTTGAAAGTGATAGGCCTCCAAGGGCTTGTTCCATGAGCCCCCTGACAGGACTTTTCCCTCCCCAGGCAGAGTTCACATCTCTGGGCAGTGTTCCAATGCCACACACACACACACACACACACACACAAAACCTGAATCTCTTTTTGAGGTTTGTGCCCCCATTGCGGATACTAAGTGAGCCCAGCTCCATCACTTCACAGTCCTCCATCTGCCAGCTAGTTGTCTGTGTAATACACACACACAGACACACACACACACTTACTTGCTGCACTTACAAACAGACACAGTCAAAGCGAAAGGTCACTCATTTTTAAGATTCTGTCGCTTCTTCTCTGAACAGCTCCAACCTAAAACTGCTCATCTAATGTGTACAGACCTCGACTTCTCTACACACTCAAAATGAAAAGCACTTACAGCTGACCTTCTCTCTGTACTTTTACAAAAATTATGCGCATATGTGTGTGTGAGAATCGGTGTGTCCTGATGGATGAGTATTATATAAATTTCTACAGCTATTCTATAATTAAAACAAAACAAAGCAAAATACATAACAACACTATATGAAGCCCACTACTAATAAAATAAAAGCATCTGAATAGCTAGTAGCAGCAGTAAAGATATGAAAAATCCCCTAAAAATCCTGTCTGGTTAGCTCATGTTAGCTAGCAGGCTAACATTAAACATGACTTAAAAACTCCCCAGAAATTCTGTCTGGTTAGCTTATGATATCTAGCTGGTGTCAGTAAAGATGATGAAAATGACATACTTTCTGTGTAATTAGCTTGCCCTAGCTAGCTAGTTAATGCTCGCAGGGAACATTATGAACAGCTATGAATGTGACAGAAAGAATCCACAGAAGTCATGTCAGGTTAGCATGTTAACAAAGTAGCTAGCATTAGCAGTGAAGATTATGAACATGAATGTGCCTCAAAATCTTTTCGTACCTATTGTCTGGTCAGCTAATGTCAGCTAGCTAGCTAGAGTTAGCAGTAAAGATTATAAACACCCATAAATATGACTTAATCCGGTCAGAAACCTGTTCAGAAATTAGCTCATGTTAGCTAACAAAATCTGTGAAAATGCATGTAAATGAATGCTAATGACTTACTTCTTCCTGAATGCTGCCATATTTGGACTCAGGTTGTATTCTGTTTTACTTGTAGGCTTCTTTAGACAAAAGCATCCACCATATTAATAGTTAAATACAGGCATCATAATCACTGCAAAGCAAAATTACTGTTGTGCTCCTGGACAGCTAAAGTAAATCAAATGTAGGTGTGTGTGCAAACCAAAGTCTAGGTGCTCATATAACACTTAATTAATAATTAGCACCATTTGGAAAATGTGTCACGTTAGACCAATGCACTGGCAAAATAGTGTTTACCTCCATTTACCATACACACACACCCTGCAGTGTAAATCCCCATTCCCTGGTTTCCCTGATTTGCTGATTTGAGAACAACTGTGCCATTTCTCATCTGATGTGTGAGGCAGAGGCAGCTAGCACAAGATTAACACAAGATTTAGGCACAGCTAGCCCTCTCGAAGCTGAGTGGAGCACAGACACCAAAATGTGTTTCATTTACACACACTCACACCCTTCTAGAGAAATGAGCTTTTATTCGAACAGAAAAAGCACACCTTCCCCTGGGAAAGAGAATGAAAGAACGAAAGAACAAAACAGCAGGTGTTACTGGAAACTCTTACTTTCACATGATTACCAAGGCACTGTATTTTTTTCCTCATATCTCGAGTATCAAATAATTAGAGTGTAAAAGCTTAATTTAGAAGAAAGCTGAATAGAAGCTGCACAGAGTTCAAGGGAAAAATCCAGCAGTGAATGGCATCCTGTTAATATGATCCTATTTTGCATAATGTAGGCTCAGTTACAGCTCAGTTAGTCCAAAAATACTTATGCAGTGACCTTACGAAAATGAGCTAAATTTATATAGGAAATTAATAATAATTTTTTGGGGGGTTGTGTGTAGACACTGCTTTATTTAAATGCAACTTTTCAATAATTAAGACTGTGTATTTTCCCTATCAAAATGGTACTGCCAACTCTACACTTAATACTGAATGAAGCCAAGGGCAGAATAGTAACACAGAATTTTCCTGTAACGGCACTTACAGGAAAATTACAGAGCTCTTTTATCTTCTTAGATTTGCACATACCCACTGTCCCCTTCAATTCAGACCTCAGGGTTGTAATAGGATTCCAATTCAGGGAAGTCTATAAGATGTGTTCGGTAAATAACTTCTTGTTGCCAAGATCCATCTATGGGTTTACCTCCTAGCAGAGACAACTAAATTATACCAGCAATCAGTAGAATTCATGACCATCAGTACCACTAGCCACAGAGCAACCACAAAGCATCAATAAGAATGATTTTTTTTAGAGGAAAAGTAAGTTGTTTCTCCAATTGTTTTATATATATATATATATATATATATATATATATATATATATATATATATATATAAATCAATATCATTTATTGGCTACAGCAATATGTTATGTATGTTATATATGTTATAGTAGGTCCTCACAAAGATAGGAAAACAGACATGGTTGTCTGGTACATGATGCAAACTCTGAGTTTTAAGTCTTTAATCTGATTTCGAGGAGATTCATTAATCTGGCTGTCTGCGATTTAACATCAGGAGAAAAGCGCTGAGTTGTGCTGAAATGTGTGCTCTGGTGTATTCATCAGCCCCCATGCCCCACACACACACACACACACACACACACACACACACACACATTGGCCCAGCCATCCAGCAACCCATTTCCACCTATTACTCACACCTATGCATACAGAACCACACTGTTTGTCCATTTGTCAGCACTTTCCTCTGTGTGCGTGTGGGCTATTTAATAACATGTGTAGCTACTACAGAGAACACTACTTATGAATTTATGAATGAGTGTAACTACAGAGAGATTACTATATGCTGACCATGGTCATAAATATAAATCAGAAGGAGGCTTTTCTCCTGGACACCCCAGACGACTAGAGAAGAATGCATCTCGCTTATTCCCCTTCTCTCTTGGGATGATTTACAGAGAAGACTACATGCCTAACTTTATTAGGAAAAAAACATGTCTATTGCTTTCCCTTAATAAAACAGCTGTAGCAGCAACTCTCTTTCTCTCTCTCTCTCTCTCTCTCTCTCTCTCTATTCTTTTACCGCACTCTCTCTGCCTCTCTGCCTCATTTAATGCAATTGTCTTAGTTTCTTCACCTTCCTGATGTAATACCACTGACTTTAATTTCAGAAAAGAATTTATCTCTCCAAGCTCATGGACTCACCATAGGCTTTGTCTTTAAGCTCATAATGTGTTTTGTATACCTTAAATATATTCCTGTTGACATTTTCATAGATCTCATTTCCATATTAACGACTTATATAGGGACTTGTGTGCTGGACGGTCCACTCAAATGGGTTTAAAACACTTGCGTAAATTTTTTAAAACATTTTTTAAATGTTTATTTAGTGTTTTTGGAAGGAGTCTCCAGTGTCGGCGCTTTGTTACAGTCAGTGGTAAAGTTGATCCACCATAGGAAAGGGCTTTTCAGTTTCTCTGTAACAAGACAAGCTGCATTCTTTGTCTTATTAAGCTCAAGACAGAGAAAAATAGAGGCTGGTAAAGGAAAAACTATTTATAGCTGCTGTAACTGCTTATAACTGTTTATAACATGAGTAATGACAGGAACTTATTTTGCAGACATTCCTCAGCATTAAACTTAACTATAACAGAATATAAAGTATGACGTTCTTTAATAAATAAAAACTGTAATTGTTGGCAAAAGAGGAGTAAAAAAAAAACATGCAGAACATGCAGTTATTGAAAAATGATCAACTTTATGGTGGTAACAGTAAGTCTGGTTCATGTTGGGATGCACTACACTACCCCATCATTGATTCTTTTCCTATATTAATGTCAGTATCTATAACTCAACATCATGGAGTGTGGGGAACATCGATTGGCTTGATGAGAAAACGCAATCTTACATGAAATCTTGCATGAAAGATAACCATACTGTAAAAAATTGCTCAAAAGTTTACAGTAATTACCTGGCAACCTGTAAAATTTATGGTAAACAACTGTAAGACATATTTACAGTAGAGTACTGTAATGTCTTACGCAGTATAAAATAACACATAATCTAGTACATTTGCTCATTTGGCTGATGCAGGATACGACTGAGCTGAAGCACGTGCTTAAGCACGTAACCCTGGCAGATTGGCGGTGCAGGGATTTGAAAACACAAACTTCTGAACTGTAACTGAATCAGTGCAAGCTAGTTGTGATGACTCAGTCATTAAGGCTTTGAGTTACAGATCAGAAGGTTGTGTATATAAATCCCAGCACCACCAAACTGCCGTGGTTGGGTCCTTGAGCAAGACCCTTAACCTTCAGCTCAACTGTATCCTGCATCAGCCAAATGAGCAAATGTACTGCATTATGTGTTATTTTATACTACGTAAGACATTACAGTACTTTACTATCAATATGTTTTACAGTTGTTTATTTTACAAAACAATTCATTACTACTGACTATTTCACAGTCAGATTTTCTAGTACTTTACTGGCAACTTGGAGAATCCAGGTTCTGAGAATCAGGATCATTGGCCAGCGCTGGTTAATGTGGTGTTATAAAACCATTCTATAAACCTGTACACTTCCCAAAGCTGGACAAATCTTTGTTTCCAGTTTTATACTGAAACTCAAAGCCTTTTCAGCAGTCCAACAGGCATGACCAGGCTGTACCTGCTAGTGTTTACTCTGTATTAATGATCTAATTAATTAATAGTGAAAACAGGTAGGGAATAGAGGCAGAGAGACACTGGGGACTGGCTAGGAATTAATGAGTGATCCTCTCTTTTGACTAATGATTTTAAAGGGAACACCACCTAAACTTTGTCTCGAATCTACTTCACAAACAAGTATTGTTAATGACTTTATTTTGTTTTTCTATTTTGTTTTATTTCTCTCTGCGAATTGTAGGTGAGTTTTTTCTTGTCCTCTCCACAGTTTACCAAACATTTACTCATACATACTGAGTACAGTAGATGTAGAAAATGAACTATATAACAACCTAGTGTGTGTGTGTGTGTGTGTGTGTGTGTTTATGCAAACCTACTGTATGCATTTGAAATTACAAAAGCCTCACGCTGAATTTCTGAATTGAACCTGCCATTGAATTTCCTTTTCCCTTTACTGCTCTTCTACTGGTCAGTAGGAGCACTGATGATTTAAGGCCACAGATTTATAGCGAATCAGAAGTCCGCATTGCCTTGCAGCCATAATGGCATCTCAGAGAGGCCTAAATCACACACCATATGACTGCTTTACTGGCTGATTCTGCTCACGTACTCACTAACACAAGGTGGACAATAGTAGTGAGAAAAAACAAGCTTTTACCTACAAGGCCTTGAGTCAGACTACAGAACCACAGCAATTGGGTAAGAATGACTTCAATATTTAATAATAGCTGAGGAGCAAATTCTCTAACACTGGCCAGAGGCCAAGGATTTGAATAATGCCCAAGCACATTTTTATGCAATATTTATAAATCTTGCTATTAATTCAGCCACTTGATCTCTAATCACATTAACCTTTAACCTTTATGGAAAACAAATTGGGGGCATTTTGCACTCTTTTGTTTTCTGGGTTTCATAGCTCAGGATCTGTTTATCACTCATAATAAGACACAGTTTGTTAGAAATAGGAAGGAAATTGTCTCAATATATATTCATAATAGAGAGAAACCTTTTTTTTTCATCCAACAGCCATAGCCCATATCTTATTTGCACATTTTATTTCCATCTGTCTGCGATTGTACTGATGCCATCATTGTCACAGATATGGCAAAATGTCCAGAGCTTCCAAAAAAATTCAGATTGCTTTATGTTAACTACAGATATACTGTACATTTCCAGCATTTATTAAATACTTTGGTTATTTTGTCAGAAGCTGGTAAAGTGTGCCTTGTTGTAACCTGAACCTATGCTCACACCCCATACCCTGGAGCTGTGAGGCATCAACACTACCCACTGCATCATCGTGCCACCCTGATACAACGAAAGTCACTTCTAAATCACAAACGATCACATGATATCCTCTCAGAATAGAAAAGCGTAAAAACAGCACATGTTCCTGCCAAATGCTCGAAACTGCAGGCCGTCCCACGCCATTGCTTCCGAGCGCTTTTCTGTCGGCTGGCGTCTTGTCCTGTGGTTTGATCTATCTGTGTGTATATGTGTGTGCGTGTGTGTATGTGTGTGCATTGTGAGGAGCCCACAGCAGTCGAGCAATGTATTTATCCCCACATAATGGCATTTCATTGGTATTCAGAGGTGGCTGTGGATCAATGATCCTTGGCAGCCTTGCTATTATTTCATTTCTTGTATCTAAAAGGCGTGTCGAGGATTCGGCTAAATTGTTTTTGAGCTGGTTTTGGCTGAGTCGTCACAAAGGCTGATGGGGACTGAAGCATATAGAGAGGGAGAGAGAGAGAGAGAGAGAGTGAGAGATTTCAGAAAAGATATCTCCTGCTCCAACACACACACACATATACAAACATCAGCAGTCTCTTAGCAGGTTCATAGCCTGCCAACTGCAAGCTACAAATCACATCTACAGCCCAAACGGAAACCAACGACCATATCAATGAATAAGATACATTAAATTACCCTGTGAATCTGGTAATAGTGGAATCATAGCAGCACTTTCCTTCAACCCTGTGACATAAGACTGACATAACCACGTCATTAACGTCATATGCTGTCATAAGTTTTAAATAATAATTAAGGACCAGTTTCATGTAATATTTTATGTTATCACTAGCTCATTCCTGTAACTTAAGTCCTGCATTGTAAGCCTGATATTACCATAACCACCATAAACCTGTCTTGGAAAAAGTCATATGATGTCATAACTTCCCATGACAGTTTATAGCCAATAATATAATAGTGTCATGTTAACAATACCAAGTAATTGCCAAGAGAACTGCATTAGTGATAATGTTTGGTTACACACTTATCACAAGCTTTTATGACATCTAACATTATAGCAACCATCATGACAATTACCAGTAATGATGCCACTGCTATACAGCTGGACTTAAAGGGACATCATTTATAACAGTGTTTTACACCAGGCATAACAGCAATATAAATGTTTAAGAGTTTTTTTTTTTAATGGAAAAATTCGACTGTGATAGGAAAACATTATGACTCTGAACAACACATATTAATTGTTATACAGTGTATATATAGTTCACTTACATATAGTTGAGTTCTTAGATTCATAAAAGGGTTTTACTTGAGTCCTGTTCCTATAAGGGAACAGGAGATAGCTGTCCATTTTTTTTCCCAAAGATGTCAACCCCATTCACGACCATGAGCCTAAGAGAGTGTAACTGACCATATTCTCTGGGTGGGCGGGGTGGCATTGCTGTCACGCCTGTCTATCACAGTAACACTAATCAATTGTGGGCATCTGTAAGCTCATCTATGTTGAAGAAGGCAGATAACGCTTTCCTCTGAGTGTGTTCAAATGCATTGTGATGTAGCATGAGCAGCAGTCTGAAAAGATGTGGTGATTTCATGTGTCTCGGATGAAGCATGTTTGCTGCTGTATGATAGAGAGCTAGCTGTGGTGATTGGCAAATGACCAAATTGGTTGAAAATGGGGTTTAAAAAAGATACTACAGTTCTGCCCACTTGGAGTCCATGGGCTCACAAGACTTGTTAATTCAGTAGTCAGAGTTTACTTTGATAATGTTGGACTGAAGTGAAAGTAAGCACTCCCAGAAGCAAACGTATGTTATTTACATAGTACGTCCTTTCCCACTGGGTGAAATTTATTCACATTTGTTCTGAATACTGTTTAAAAAAAAACAACGGAAAACTGTGGAAAATGCTACGGCTAAACCATAAATGTTGGCACCTATGGATTTCTTGAGCAAGTATAGCTCGTTTAGAGCGGAGACTAAAATAACACACTAAGTACAATAGCAGACTGCAGCATACTCTTGCTCTACTACAGAACCTTCACGCCCTATTTCACTTAAAACTGTGTCACTGCTGCTGGTGTGAAGACATTTGCATAGCACTTTTTCATCAGCAACAAAAAATGCGACTGGAGATTTTATGCACTGTAAACCAGAACCAATTTAATAACAAAGTAAGATAGGGCATCGAGTTGCAGTAATATAATTACTGTCCTCCTCTAACATGCATGCACAGTTTTTAATAACACACTTAGAACCCCGATAACCTAGAGTGCATTCTTAAAAATAGCTTGTTTGCACCTGGTAATTTGATTTATTTTTTTTCCTGTAAAAAATGTGCACATCTTATTTTTCCCCTGGGAAGCTGAGGCAAATGTTTGTGAACATTTTCTCAAGGTGATTTGTCAGCGAGCATGAGTGTGAATGTGTATGTGTATGATAATTAGGTTACCGGAGTGATCTTGCAGGCGGTAGACACTATCAAGGCCGGACAGACGGAGAGAGTTTGCAAGTTTGTTGAATGTCAGGTGGTGAGAAAAATGAGGTCTGATATTTAAAACATGAGGTCGAGATAGTAGTCAGCGAGAGACTTGCATCTTCTCAGCCTCTTTCTGCCTGCTTTCAGTAGACTTATCAGGGATTAAAGAGCACAACCTGAACAAATTTTAAAGACGCTCCATTCTTCCTGTGTCAAGGACATACGAGATATAACAGGCTGTATTGAGATGTGTGTGTGTGTGTGTATGTGTGTGTGGCAGCCAGACTCAACCAATCCCATTTCCAATGTCCATGTGGTGACTGCTCTTGAGTCTGTTTACGGTGACTGGCAGATTATTTAGTGTATCAGCACAGTGTCCTGTGACTTCCAGTTGACCGTGCATGTGTGTGTGAATGTATGTGTGGGAGTGTGTGTGGGAGTGTATGTGTGTGTGTGTGTATGTGTGTGCACAATCATAGGCCATCTACCAGCAAGGGAGAGGGCCAGAGAGAGGACATTAGATGGTAAGTGGATTCTGTGTCTTCAGGGGAACATGTTCCAGTGACATATAACACTCTAAACGTCGTCAATCTCACTGTCTTTCTCCCTCTCGCTTCATTTCAATCACTCTCCTATTACCGTCCCTCTGTCCACATTGACCTCCACTGCCTTTAATCTCATGGCTAACCTTATCGCAAGTTACAGCAGGACATCTGTAGTTTGGGAAGACAGCAGTTACCAGTGGTTAAATTGAAGAAAAAAAAAGAACACCAAGGACAAAGGTGGATTCAAACAAGTAGTCCTACCTAAATACACAGGAAATGCCTATGTGAACCAGTTAGTTAGCAAGCCAGCATACTTAGCCTTTTTAATCTGTCATAAATAAATATTAGAACAATCTTTCAGTGGTTAACTTTGGTTATCATACCTGCTTTTCTAGTGTTTCCTTTGCTATTTTCTGTTTTTAAGTTTAAAACTATGCAGAGCTACACTAACCACCCCATGGGATCACCAGTGATCATTAGAGCATGCATTTCTATATAACCACCTCAGTAGGTGCTTTGCCCCAATTATAAAACTAACCCAAAACTAATTTGGGTAGAAAAAAGGAACAGAAATTTTCCAGTTTTTTCCAGTTTATGTTCACGTCAAACATCAGAATTGGGAAAAAATTTGATCTTTGACCATGGCATAGTTTTTTGGTGCCAGATGGGGCACCAAAATGGTGTGAAAAAAAAAAAACCATCCCATGAGCAGTAGTTCTGTGGATGGAAACACCTAGCTGATGAGACAGGTCAGAGGAGAATGGCCAGACTAGTTTGAGCTGACAGGAAGTCTATAGTAACTCAAATAACCACTCTTTACAGCCGCTGTGAGCAGAAAAGCATCTCAGAATGCACAACACGTCAAGACCAAATTGGGTTCAACTCCTGTCAGCCAAGAACAGGAATCTGTGTTTACCGTGGACACAAGCTCAGCGAAACTATAGTTGAAGATTAGAAAAAGACTAGGCGATGTTTTTCATTGTTAAATACCAACAAATTCTTAAAATACTGTCAGAGATGTTATATTAATGGACACCAATCAATTGGTGAACTGGTGCTGTGGTATAGAGTAAATCATGATGTCACCCAGCCCTTGTAGAAAAACTCTTTTATTACAGCATTCTAGTGTTGTAACATTATAATTGGCTGCTAAGGATGTGACCCTTCAGCAACCCAGTACTCATGAGATTTTGCTATCTTTTT
Source organism: Pangasius sanitwongsei (assembly GCA_037576675.1). Lineage (NCBI taxonomy): Eukaryota > Metazoa > Chordata > Actinopteri > Siluriformes > Pangasiidae > Pangasius > Pangasius sanitwongsei. The sequence continues at coordinate 6,518,570 of CM075020.1, read as the reverse complement.
TGCAGAAGAAACTTAAATAAAACTATGAACAAAAACTAGAATATTGAATAAATTGAATTTATGATGCATGTAGAAAACTGAATGTGAAGGTTACACTTCCTGCCCACACAAGAGCACTAGTAATTGTTGCTGCTGTTCTTGTCGATGCAGGCACTTTGCCCAGGCAAATGGGATTGGAATCTTAAGAAAATCTTTTCTCTAATTCAAGCAATGGGCAATTACCTGCATGTTCATACCACATTCTTATAGTGGCTGAAGAATGGTATTCATTGTCAAAATTGTATTTTTCCCTATAAACTTTTGATTTCACACAGGTATAGTGTTTTTAAATTACATGCTTGTACTCTTACTTAATTACATTTCTAAGAAAAAAAAAACATACTTTTCACTCCTTACATTGTTTTAAACCTTCAAAGTGCTCGTTAAAATTCTCAAAGGCCTCTCCTCTCATCCCGCCAATGACTCAATAGAAAGGGCTCACAAACTATCAAGAATTGTGCCAGTTCATCATCCGTGGTGACCTGCTCATACTACACAATGTAGTAAACACTACAGCTGTAGATGAGCCACCAGACTGCAGTGTGGAACTTGAGGATGAGCACTCCTGGCTCTACCTCAGTAAAAATGTTTCAATATGCTGGACTAAGCAAAGACTCTTTTAAAATGAGGCGACTTTTTTTTGTCTCCTTAGAAGGAATGGAGTCCATCTTATATGAAAAAGCATGCTGGGGTAAGTTTCAATAATTTGCTAACATTAACTGGCTGTATTTAACTAAGTTAGCCTGTTTTCTTTGCTAATTCCAGGTTAGACTAGCATTGATTTCAGTAAGTAATGTAATTGGCTAGGCAGTAACCTAAACTCTAGCTAAATATGGTAAATATTCATTATTTGCATGATATTTTATTTCCTGATTAATTAATTAGCAAGCTATGTCGTGTGAGTCATACACAGGACCAGCAAACTTACAGTCTGAATGATGTTTTTAGGAAAAGTATCATATAAGACTGCTTATAACAGTTTTATTTTTAAAAAAAAAATGACATCACTTAATTTCACGAATTAAAACCTTTTTTAATTTTCTATGCTTGAGTACATTTAAAAGTAGGAACTTTATATAGTATAATTTCTCAGTACTTTTTCCACCCTTGGTTCTATCATACTACATTATGCATTATCATATTACATACAGTCTCTGTATGCTGTTATGTCATACACACTTTATATTAGCTATAGGAGCATGTTACTGTAGCATAAGAATATCACTATTTTCACTATTCTATTTTGTAGAATATGAGTTGTACTGATTCTCGTACATACGAGAGATGAAGAGAGATGAAAAGTTGAAAAAGTGTGAGGAATATAGGAGGAGAGTAACCACAGTGAGTTTAGAGCTTTAATGCTGGAATCATACCACAAAACATCTCTAGATAATATCCTCTGGAGTGTTTTAATGTGTGTGTGTGTGTGTGTGTGTGGCTAAGGGATACACATGCCGTACTAGGCAGGCTTAAACATTTGATCTAAAATGGAACTTTCTCTCGGTGTACCCTTTTAAAGTAAACCATAAGTCCACACATCCACTAATGACTTGCACGTGCGTGTACGTGTGTGTGCAAGTCTGTGTGTTTGTGTGCAAGTCTGTATGTGTGTGTCCGTGTGTGTGTCTTAGTGTTCTGCTTCACTTGCAATGGCTACACAGTGTCCTTCCACTGATTCACTCCATTTGAGCCTAAATCACACAAACAGGCAGCCAACCAGATTCACCTTGACAGAAAAAAAAAAAAGTGTGATTTGTTCAGGCTGGGAAACAGAACTGCTCACACAAAGCCTCACACATCGACAAAAGAAAAACAAACACAAATTATTATTACTGTTTATAATAATTGATGTGAATACTATATTAATTGTACTAAATATAGTGAAGGCACACTCCTTCCGCTCGGTGCATGAGTCTCTGCTTTAGGCCTGTTTCTCTAGTATCTACTGAGATTTACATTAAATACTGGTGTTTTGATTAATAGTGAGTGTCCATTTTTTCTCTTCAACATATCCAGTCCATTGCACACACACACACACACACACACACACACACACACACACACACGTGTGTGTGTATAAGTCAAGCTTTTTTTTTTAAAACACTCTTTCTTCCTTCTTGGAATCCAACCAAGGTCATTATACTCTCTCTCTCTCTCTCTCTCTCTCTCTCTCTCTCTCTCTCTCTCTCTCTAGGTAAACTCATTATTCCTGTCCTGAACACTTCTCTAGGCACCCTCATTAGACATTCAGGTTAAAATACTGTCTGTGGAGAGACTGTGCAGCTAGACGGTCTCATGCTGCATCCTCTAAAGTGCATACATTCAAGAAACTGTAGGGTAAAAATGTACAAAAAAATGTGATGGCTTGGGAAAACACTTCAGATGTCGCTACGGCTGAATTAAGGTTTGGCATCTTTTGCAGTTTTATCTTTAAACTTTAAATCAAATCTTCCTGGCTGTAGTACTGTACATAGTGTGCAGGTTATTGAACTATTTTCATTGCTAAAGGCCATTCCTGACCCATCAGGGTCTCTGAGCAAAAGTCAGTTCTGATGCTACACACCATGAGCTTCCATGTCCACCTGAAGCATGCTCATGTGCCTCAAGAGCTCACAATCTTCAGCAAGCCAGTTACTGATATTTGGTCATCAATCTGTGTTATAGGCTGTGAGATGGCACGGCAGGTAGTGCTGCTGTCTCACAGTTCGAGGGCCTTGGATCCGATGCTGAGCTCAAGTAACTGTCTGTGCAGAGTTTTGCATGTTCTCTCTGTGTCTGTGTAGGTTTTCTTACATCTCTTAAAAACATATTGGTAAGTGGATTGGCTTTAAATTGTGCGAGGTGTGATGCATATAATTCCATGTGATGAACTGTCTTCCTGTCTTGCATACAGTGTTTCTGGGATAAGATCCAAGGTGACCTTGACCAGGATAAAGCAGTTACTGAAGACGAATGAATGAATTTATCTTATAGATGACATCAGGGGTCAAATTACAGAAAAATCCTATCTGTTTAGAAGCCAAGACAGTTTCACTTAAACTCTTATTTAGTACAATTACTATTACATTAATGAATTTATCTATATGCCATAAAAGCTCCATCCATAATTTCTTCTCTTAACTTCATGCTTTAACTTTGATTCTAAATAACACTACCATTTTAATGAAGATTTTTATCCAATCATTGTTAGGCAACCATGACAACTGACATTACTGTACATTAGCTAGCTTACTAACATTTACTAGCATAATGCCGTTATCTCTAGACTCGGAAAGGCAGATTGTGTTGATGACTTTTCTATAACAGCATGTCATGAAGTGTTTTATTCTGCTTACACTAAAGCAATTTGAGAATTTGACCTTATTTTTAGCTATGTGCATTATAAGCCAGATGTTTGCTACTAATACATCATTAGTAAGAAATGTACAAATGCGTTGTATATCTATAAAAATACAATCCTTCTAAGGTCTATGTTAGGACAACATGTAAGATAAGCAGTTTGGTAACTTAATACACTGAAGACGAAGCAATAGAAAGTTCCTTGATTATAGAAATTGAGTTGTGTTTCATCATATTTCCCAACACACTTAAAAAGAGAGAGGGAGAGAGAGAGAGAGAGAGAGAGAGCAAGAGAAAGGGCCTATTTAGGCTCTCAGTGGTGGTGCAGGAGTCATACGGATGGATGAACATCCGCGCAGTCACACGCGATCGCCGCAGGGATTATTCCGCATGACAAAGAGACTTTAATTACTTCATTATGTTCTCTCTGTGTTACCACGACTGAGCTAATGCACAAGTCATTCAGATAATCTAGAACCATCTAATCCCGTAAGAGCCAACATACATCTAATAGCCTACATATCACATTCATGAGAACACTCATGCACTCTTGTTTCCTCCCTCAATTCAATGCTCAAATTAGATAAAAGACAATGAAAGACATACACAAAAAAAAAACAAAAAAAAAAAACATCTTCAGTAAGCGATTTATCTGGAGTCACTGGGAGCAAGGCAAGAATACAGTCTAGATGGGATGCCAATTCATCACAGTGCAACACACACACACACACACACACACACACACATTCATGCCTAGGGGCAAAATAGTAGCCAATCTGGCATGTTTTGGGACAGTGGGATGAAATTACATTAACCCAAAGGGAACCTACATGGGCAGGGGGAAAACATGAAAAACCACACAGACTACAACCTCAAGCCTGGACCATGCGGTTGTGACAGATCAACACTACCTCCTGTGCCACTAGGCCACAGTTTGATCTAAGCATCTGCTAATTAGGTCAGTTTAGCCTCATTCTGGCACAAAGCTAGCATGTGATATTTTTAATTATCATTTTCTGCAGGATTGCTAGCAAAACATTGCAGCCATCAACAAATGTCACGGTTGTCATATCGTCATATTGCTGTCCATCGATATTTTCTCACTATGATAATCCAATTAAATTTTGTCTGTATAGCATTTTTAACAATAGACATTGTCACAAAGCAACTTTATAGAAATCCAGATGTAGACTTAGATCCCTAATGAGCAAGCCAGAGGCGATGGAGGAGAGGAAAAACTTCCTGAGCTAACACCATGAGAGGAACCAGACTCAAAATAGAACCCAAGTAATGGTTTAAACATCTTTAATTCAATTCAATTCAATTTTATTTGTATAGCGCTTTTAACAATGGGCATTGTCACAAAGCAGCTTTACAGAAATAAATACATTAAAATTAAATTAAATCAAAATAAATTGTAAATATGTGAATTTTCCCTAAGTTTATGGAGGTACACTTGAAGAAAAGGCAAATCACATTCATGAGCATTTCCTATACACATACATTCTTTTTTTTTTTAGTGATTGTATTATGATAAATGGAGTTACTTAGGGAACTAGAACAAAATGTTGCTTATGTAAGAACAGAGCATAATGGAGCCTCATTGAGAGAAATACAGGGAAACTCTACTAAAACTGCAAAATCTGTCCAAACATTTTAATGTTGATGTCCTAGCAGTGGTGGCTTGTCGATAGGGGTAGGTGCGGCAGAACTCAACCACATATATCGGTCATTCAACAGACGTTAATCTTCATCAAGCCCTCCTTCACAACTCCATGCATTTTTAATTCCACTGAAATTACCTCTTCTGAGTGAGCCACGATAAAAAAAAAAAAAAAAATTAACAGATGCCGATGTTCCATTGATTTGGTCACCTTTGTAGATGTTGCGCAACTGTGGAGCGGCATGCTCAGCACCCCATTTAAGTTGGTAGAGCAAATTTTGCACCTAGTAGTCAAAAATTGGAACTGAAACAAGTGCTAACAGATGCTCATTGGGGTAAGAATCACACTGCCCCATACTCACTCTATGAATGTTTTGTTTATGAGTGGGGGAGGGGTAGTGGACAGGACAGTGAGTAACATTACCTTTTGTGTTCATCTCGCATACTCTGGCAATGGAAACCACATCTGCCATATCAAACACAGCTTAATATCTTTTATAAACACATTTGAATGTACAAAAGGAAAAAAGTATCCATTCAAAAGGAAAAAAGTATCCATTCAATCTACACTCTTATCTAGCTAGCTATGTCACTAGCTAGGCTGTTAACGTGTCTTGAAATGCAATTTTCTGCACTCAGAAACCATCCATCCATCCTCCATACTGCTTATCCTACACAGTGTCGTAGGGAGCCTGGAGCCTATCTCAGGGAACTTGGGGCACAAGACGGGACACACCCTGGCCAGGGTGCCAACCCATTGCAGGGCACAATCGCACACATATTCACACACCCATTCACACACTACAGACAATTTGTAAATGCCAATCAGTGTATAATGCATGTCTTTGGACTGGAGAGGAAACCAGAGTACCCAGAGGAAACCTCTGAAGCACGGGGGAGAACATGCAAACTCTGTGCACACAGGGCTGAGGCGGGATTCGAACCCCCAACCCCAGAGGTGCGAGGCAGCTGTGCTGGCCACTAAGCCACCCCTCAGAAACCATCAAAATTACAACCAACTGATTATAAAATTTTAAGTTCTGATTTCTGTAATTCTGTGATTGAAAAATTTGTGCATCTAAAAGAACGCCAAGGTAATTTTCTTTACAAATGACGTACATTAAAAAAGTGAGGCGGGAGTGTAATGTCAGATCAACTTAGGGAACTGTATTGTTTGACTTTTTGTTAGGCTAAAAGTATGTGCTAGGGGTTCTGGCTTTTAGACCCAACTACATCTTTCTGTTCTTTGAAAATTGGTGTATATAATTTGTTTGTTCAAGTTCATTCAAGTATTGTCAACTCACAACTTCCTAATAAAGCATTGCTCTAAAAATTCCCTAGATATTAGCCATAGCATAAGTCAGTTGTAATGGCTTCTTGACTTAATTTTCATTGAGACTTTGTCGTTACTTAATGTCTTTCTGCCCCACCAGAATCTATGGTCACAAGTTGTTCCTGTATCCTAGTCAGGATAGTCACTCATTTGAGACATTGTTGATTACAACACTGTTCACTTCGAATATTATTATCTACATTTTTAATTTGTAAGTCAAACAGGCTATATTCTTCTTTCATATCACATCACTTGAGCCTCATTTTGTCTCGAGGCAGCTAATCAAATGTCCTGACCAAAATGATCTGTCCCTGGAGAGGTTGTCGTACTTTCAAAAGCAAACATCATCATTACCCACAGCGAGAAATCTTGCTCAAGGGACTACTGTGTTACCACTGTAGAAATGTTTATCCCAATATAGCCCATTTTAAATCCTGAATTGTGCCATTTTTTACTTGTATCTGTGTCTCAGGATAAGAGTCTCTGAGAGGCTATCAATAATACAGGTGGCATTATTACCTTTCTGTGGACCATGTCTCTTTATGCCCAGGCTAATCAGGGTGTGCTAATGAGGGTAATCCCACACCAGAACTGCCTGTCAGACACACTAATGAACCCCTTCTACATTTCAACCCGTGCCCTAACCATAGAACGACTCCAGCAGTCTCACCACTGACCTCTCATGCTACCTCTGAAGGAACCAAGACTGAACCAAGCTCTCAGAGCATTACATCCATTCTTAATCGTCCTCTACAGTTTAATATGTAAGGAATGAAACATGACAGGAGATGTTAATTCTAGGAAAGTAATCAACAGCGGGATGATGTGATGTGGCCTGACTGTTTTATTCCTCTTATACCACAGGAGTTTGCCAACATTTGTATTTTTTTAATTAGTTAAAAAAAAAATGACACACCTTTTTTTCCATTTGTAGGTTTTTTTTTTATGTTGTGGAACATCTGTTAAACAAGTTAGTCCCTGTTGTCACCTAGATTAAAACAGCTATAAATGGTCCATCCCTCACCAGCCTTGTGTCATGTTACCAAGAAACTGCGAAGACATATGTTCTGAGCACTTTCCATTGTCGGAAAGTTACAGTTTTACCCATGACTGTTACAAAGCACTGACAATGAGCCTACTTTCAAAAAATGACAAATAAACATCTCTTCATAGAGAACTTCACCAAAACAACTATTGCAAATGTTTTTAAATCAATCAATTTGGCTTCACAAGTGTGAACTTGTGTTTTGTTTTAAATCTATTTAAATCTATTGTTACTATAGAAACGTAACGTATTAGAACGAGTACATCTATATAAACCCTGCAGCTGAAACTACTGTCAGAACTGCTGCTATAGAAAATTATTAAATGCATTATGACCAATCAGAATTGAGCATTCATCCTTTTTTGCAGCTGGCTAACCTAGTCTGACCCAGTGAAAGTTAATAAAGGTGGGATGAACTCACGTTTAGTCCATTATGCGCTCTCTCTTATCTACCTTCATTATGTCACTTTATGAACCCTGCAGCAGAGTGACTGTAAAAGCCTATGGGAAGAAACAGATAATGAGTGAAAGAAAGAGACATAGAGACAAGATCTACTGCATATGGCCTCTTCCAGAGTGATGGATGAATGTAGGACAAATGCAAGTGACATTTCATTTAAAACATATATCATATGCAACTGATGCACTTAATGAATTTCTCACTTTCTTCTTTGCTCCCGCTCGTACATTCTCATATTATCATTCTCATATTGTCTGCATGACTTTAACTGTGACAGCTGCTCATATAATTGATGCGTTTGACAGTGAATAAGTCAATTAAAGTGCCGCTGATTTAATTAAGCTGGCCAGAAATGACTCTATTAGGAAAAATGAGAGGTGTTCAGACCAGCACAGTACATGCCCGCTATGACATATTTACTCCATTTAAAGAATTAAACTTTGAGCTGAGGTTGAAATCCAGGCTTGGGATATAACCAAAACGTTAAGCGGAAGTCAGGTAAACATTGTTCAGATGAAGTCAAGTAGGCTTTATTGTCATTCCTACATACAGATGTAATGTTAGGAACAACATGTAATTCCCCAGAATCATGGTGCTACAGTAAATCTGAAAAAAAAAAAAACTTCAGACAAAGGGATAAGTAACAGTGACAGACAATAAAAAAGTCAATAAATACAGAACATAGCTGATACAGTAAATAAACTAAACAGTAAACACTAAACACTACAAAAACCAAACCTTAGTTCACAATAGTGCACACCCTGGTGGGAACAACTGTACATCTCTACATCTTCATGCAATTAACCAAACAGCCAATCAGATGACAGCACCATAATACATAAAATCATACAGATACAGGTCAAGAGCTTCAGTTAATGTTCAAATCAACCATCAGAATGGGGGGGGGGGGGGGGATGTAATCTCAGTGACTCTGGCATGGTTGTTGCTGGCAGACAGTTTGAGTATTTCAAAAACCACTTATCTACTTGGATTTTTACTCAAAAGAGTCATCCAGTGAGTGGCAGTTCTACAGGCAGAAATAAAGTGTTAATCTGAGAGGTCAGAGGAGAATGACCTGATTGCTTCATGCTGACAGGGAACTCTGGTATGGTAACTCCAATAACAACTGTTCAGAACCATGGTGAGCAGAAAAGCATCCCAGAATGCACAACACATCAAAACTTGAGGCAAATGGGCTACAACAGCTGAAGACCATATTTAAAAAATTTAAATAATTGCATGAATAAGTGGGTGTACAGTGTGTATATCAATTGTATCAGTACTCTGTATAAAATACTACTAATAGAATGTGCCTGCAACATCACTTTCCTAGACATCCTGAAGAGAGTTTTAAATGACTGTGGTCACATTCTACCAAGACCCTATCCTACCTATCTTGTTTCTGCAACAGAAAGGAGAGATTTGAAGAGAGAGGAGATTTTGAGAGAGAGGATTTTGAAGGAGAGATTGCATTGTCCTAGCTATCTCATAGAAGACGTGTTGCTAGCAGGCAAAGGCGTTATCTAGATAGTGGGAAGGTAGAGACATTATCTAGACGACTGATGACCAGATAGCTTTAGCAATGGTAATATCTGTAGCACTACGGTAAAACATCTGGGTCTTATCCAACAGAGCACTAACAAACACAACGCTTTATATCTCTCATCAACAGAACAGCTTGCCAAGAATACCTGATAAACCTCCACACAGTGTATTATGTCTCACAGCTTGAACACACCATTACAAATAAGCTAATGTTTGCTTTTGGGTAAAACGGCAGTCAAAACACATTTTCACCTTGTGACTCAATTCTCCAGGGTGCAAATGTAGGGTTATATAAGTAAGGAATAAAATACAATTGGGTGTGCTGGTACAGAATAATAATCAATGACGGGATTTGATTATTTTGTTATAACAGCAAGTCCTAAAGTGTTTCATTCCCTTTTACACCACAGCAATTTGCCAACAATTTTTATTTAATTAACGAATAACACTATATAATATTAATTCATTTATATTTACATTTAATGTTGTGGAACATTTGTGAAACAAGGGTAGTTTCTGTTTCTGGCCACCATGAGCACTCATGTTTTCTATTGGCTCACAAGTCCAAGTTTTATGAATTCACTGTTCAAATTTCATGTAGATGAACACGACGTAAAAGAACATGAGGATGAACATGAGGTGTAAAACAAAATTATTCAGTAAAATTATTCAGCGAATGTGTCTTTTGCATTTCATCAGCACTCGTGTTGCACTCGAAACACCACGCTAAACAGTTTTGGAAGATAAATAAACTCACGTTAAAAATTTAGGTTGATTTTAATTTGTTCCTTCCGGGGAACCGAGGCTAATTGCAGGAGTCTCCTGGTCAAAACACTGTGATTGAATTTTGTTAAATTTCCTTCAAATTAAATCTTAAGAAAAGGTGCAATTGCTAACACCACCCTTTACCCCAATCTTGTCATGTGTGAGCCATATTGATTGGTCTAATCTTCATCTTAAATCAAGTGTTACATGGCTTTTGTTGCTTAAAATCACAGCTTATTGGCTTATTATACTTTGTATTGTAATTATGATGAAACTAATAGAAAAGCTATGTAGTAACAAGAATGAGGAATGTCCTAGGAGCCCCAAGAGTTTATAGTATGCACTACTGCACTGTAGAGGTTCATTTCCTTTTGCCTCCAACTTACAAAACCTTGTTACCCTACACACACCACTGAGTAAATCTAATGTTAAAAAGTGATATGGACATTTCTGTGCGTTTCACATCTGCGAGTGGGCAAAGGCGCTTAGTAATGGCAGTCCTTCTCCACTTTCTGAAGTGATTCTGAAGAGGGTTAGGATTAGAAAGGGAGCTCAGAAATGTGTGAAAGTGTAATGGATTAACTTTTAGACTAGGGCATTGATGGGCTGCTCTATCGCCTTTAAAGATGCTACGCTTTTCAACCACTCTGATCTTCTAAGAGGTCTGGGAGCAACAGTTGAAAAAACAGTGTCATGCTGTATTAACTGAAGAGATGGAGTGGAGTGCTGCCAAGAATAAGATATAACACCAGTTCTAACACAGAGCAAGCTGTTACATCGCTGGTGTGAATTCTGGCCTTATGGAGAAATGTTAAAATGCCAAAAGTGTAGAGTTTATTTCCACTCTGAGCAACTGATAATGAAGGCAAAGACCTGGTCAGTGATTTAGAGTAGTGGTTCTCAAAGTGGGGTCCATGAAGCATAGACAGGGGGTCTGTGATTTTATTTTTGATTGATTGATTTATTTTTTTTTAATTTGTTACAGTGGTGGAAATCACAACCCACCATTATTTATTATATTTATTATTCCAATAACGAGTGACAGCTAATCATGATATTAGAAAGGTGGGCTAAACCCTAATATCTTTCAATAACTTGACCATGTAATTATTAGGGTTTAGCAATGCATTATATCTCAAGATCTAATTAATAGCATAATTATAATGATGTGGCACGCACACACACACACAAATACACACTCAGTTTGTGGGGGTCATTTTAGGGTAAAAAAAAATCTTCTATGGCTCTAATAAATAGAAAAAAATTATTATTTGAATTCTTGAATTCTAATCTTATAAAGCTGTTCTGCAGTGGGATTAGATATTACAGTTAAAGGCGTTCCTGGCTGCAAAAAGTTTGAAAACCCATGATTTAGGTTCAGTGCCTTAATGCAGTGTCTGCCTCCTCTTCCTTTCTCAGCCTCCACCATGGGTGCTGAGGAACGAAAGGAAAGGAGGGCTGAAAGAAGTAATGGTGCATTGTGATCAGGCCCAGTGGAAGGCAGATGAAAGGAGGGGCTGCACCACGGAGGTCTTGCAGCTGTGTGGCTGTTTGGAAGACACAGTTCATTAGCAGCCAGCCCTTGTGAGTCACTTCTCCCTCCCAAGTGACGAAGACCTACACACTTGCACAAGCACACACATACACACACACACACACACAGACTCCTGCCATTAACTCACTGCTGAGTGTGGGACTATAATTGCTTTTCCTTTACTGATATCATCCAATCTGACAACCAGGAAGCACTTTCAATGTACACAATGAAATGTGGCGATCCTCTTTGATCAGTCTCACAGTTTCAGAATTCTCCCGCCTGTTTTCACTTCTCTTTCAATCTAAAGTTTGGTTATTATTTTAAATGTATCCATATCAGACCTGTCACCCTATCAGCAGTACGAAACTGATGCTGCTTCCCATGAAACTAGAGATATCAGTGCCAGTTTATAAACATGGGCCATTATTTTACATATATAGATCAGTTTTTATCCAGCATATTTGCTGGCAACAGCTAGCATAAAATCATCAGCAGTTATTGAGAAGGGGCATGTGCAATACAATCGAGGTGTAACGAACACGAACAAGGTGGATTATTTACTCAATCGGGGGGGGGGGGGGGGGGCGCCCCCGGGGGGGGGGGGGGGGGGGGGGGGGGGGGGGGGGGGGGGGGGGGTGGGGCTGGGGGGGGAGGGGCGAAA
>CM075020.1:6494103-6506173 GCA_037576675.1 Pangasius sanitwongsei | reverse complement strand
TTTCTTTTTTTTTTTTTTTTTTTTTTTTTTTTTTTTTTTTTATTTTTTTTTTTTTTTTTTTTTTTTATTTTATATAAAAAAAATTTTTACTTTATTTTTTTTTTTTTTTAAATTTTACACAACCCCCCCCCCCCCCCCCCCCCCCGAAAATGTCTTTGGAGGAGAAATTAAAAGTACGTAGACTAAGCACACATTATCCAAGTACAAACTACACAAAATTGGCAAATGAAAATGTTCAAGCTTTCTGTTTACCATGTTTTGTATTCATAGAAATGTCTGTAGAGCATTACAGATGGGAAACATTTAAAAAAAAATAGACATTATGAATGTAGCTTCCTAAGTGTGTGTTTTATTTTCAAGCTATCGTTAGATAGAGATTTTATCCTCCCATCTCCCAGCTGTCACTGATAATATCCAGTGTTTCACTTAACACCAGTTCAGTGAGCTGCCCGACATGCATGCTGCTGTGTCCTTATGATATGAACTAACGATGTAATGATGTGCAGCCTGGAGGTGAAGAAGAGAGTGCTTGTACGGTGATAATACTCATCACACCTTGATGGTTAACCTAAATATGCTGTTTGCCTGTAGTGTCCCATTGTCTTATGTCATGTGATTAGGTGAACTGACTGCTGTCACCCTATTCTTTATAGTTACTGCTATATGCATGACCAATATATATATATATACATATATTTTCTAATATTGAAGCATGATGTGGTACCAGTGTTGCTTATGGAGTGCATGTGGTGTGAATTGGAACACATGGTCACTTATGTGATGCAGATGTCTTATATGTCATATTCAATGCCCACCAAAGAAACCTTTACCACTGATGTTTTTCGAGAAGCAACATAACACAATTAATTCATTCATCTTCAGTAAGTTCTTTATCCTGGTCAGGGTTGTGAGGAATCTGGTGATCTTGGGCATGAGGCTGAGTCTGAATACACACTGGATGGAATGCCAGTATATCACTGGGCACCAAGCACACACACACACACACACACACAAACACACCCCTTCACATCTAGGGGCAATTTAGCATAACCAGTATGTTTTTTGGGGGAAACCAGAGAACCCAGAGGAAACCCACCTGAACACGGAGAGAAGATGCGAAACTCCACACAGACAGTAACCCAAGCTCAGAATCGAACCTGAGAACTGTGAGATGGCAATGCTACGTGATGCTGTCTAACATAATTTATAGTGAATAGAAAATAGAACCATTGCACAGTTGTAACAGCAGCCAGATGACAAATGTAGGAAAGACAGGAAGTCAGAAAGATATGAGGTAGAAAAAAAACCCTTTGTCAGCAGCCTGAACATGCACACTTCAGTGAGCTTAACATTCAAAGGCTTTAAATGAGAATTACAGCCCGCTGACCCGTTATGAGTAGTCTGTCATCTTGGCCCAGGCGCACTGTCATTTGCAGTTCATGTTATGACAGCAGCCGCACTGCGCTTGCAAAGCGTGCTGATCAAAGCCCCGGCTGAGTGTCGGAGCGCACAGTTTGATGATTGGCCCAGAGGGTGACTCAACGCCTGCGTGGGCGAGTGGAAGTCTCCCGGTTTGTGAGTTAGTAAAGCCGCCGGGCAATGCGCGGTAAAGCGTTTCAGGACTACAAGATAGTGCGGCAAATGCTTCAGCACCACGGAGAGCGCACTTACGCACAGAGCAACAAAACACATCCATATGAGATTATTACTGAAACAGCTCCGTGCCTTGTTACAGCTGCCTCCTGGCTTTGTGATGATGTGAGAACTGCAGTTAGAGCACTGCTACAAATTGCCACAAGATACTAAAAAGGCGAGCGCATCCGTTTGCTGTTTGCGCACTCAACTGTGCTGTGTGTATGAGGTAACTGAAGAGAGGTGCAGTGCGTGCGTGTGTGTGTGTGTGTGAGAGAGAGAGAGAGAGAGAGAGTGAGAGTGTGTTTTGAGTTCTTTCATTTTATTGATTCCCCCAGACCCTTCATATACGTTCTATTTATAGTTCTACTTTTTCCCCAGCGCAGCTGCAATGATATTACTTTGAACCAGTTTGATGACTGCAGATAATTTCCCATGAGGTCGGATTATCTGGAGGTCATGTGACTTTCAGGCAACGCGGTTCTTTCATGTCACACATAACCCCGAAAATCCAGGAACAGAGCGCTGTTAATCCGCCTGCGCACACATAACACATACACCCTCTCACACGCACACACACACGCGTGCGCACACATCAACGCAGCCACTTACCCCAGAGTGGTCATGGTGACGATGGTGTACCAGAAGGCCGCTGGGATGCTGGTGAACTTGCTCGCGTTGGAGCTTTTCTCCGCGTAGAACATAACGGTGGCGAATATAATGATGGCCATGGTGAGGGAGAAGAGGAGGAATCCCAGCTCGGAGGCGCAGCTCTTCAGCGTGTAGCCCAAAATGCGCAGGCCGGCCGAGTGGCGCGAGAACTTGAAAATCCGAAACACTCGGAAGACCCTGAGGGTGACAAAGGCGCCGCTCACGTCCTCGTTGTCCGTCATGACCAGGCCGATGTAGTAAGGCATGATGGCCACCACGTCGATGATGCTCATCACGCTCTTGACAAACTTGTACCTGCTGGGTGCGGCGATCAGGCGCAACAGGTACTCGACGGTGAAGATCATGACGCAAGCCGTGTCCAGGCAGAAGAAGGCGAGCGCGTAACGCTCACCGCAGGATAAATCCTTGGCGCGGTTCGGCGTCGTGCCGCACGGCACCGTCTCCACCACGTTGGCCATGACCGACACGGCGATGAAGAAACCTGTCACATAGTAGAACACCAAGGCCATGGTGCTGGTGTGCGGGTTCTCAAAAGCGCGCCACATGGATTCGCGGAATGTCATGTCCGGCAGCGCGAGGTCGTTGTTGTTATCGGTGTCCTCGTCGTCTTGAATCCGCTCGGCGTTCTCTCTCCGGCGGTCTTTATACTCTTCATAGCAGCAGTCTCCAATGATCTCGGGGATGATCCCGAAGAAGGCTAGCTCCTCATCGTACGCAGAGATGCACTCGTGGCGCGGGTAGTGCAGCTTCCCGGTGCGGTAAAAATTCAAAATGTGCCGGAAGATGTCCGGGTCGCGGTCGAAGAAGTACTCGTTGGTCTCCTCGTGGTAAAAGAAGTCGCGCTCTGTGCTGCCCAGCAATGTGTCCGGGTAGCGCTCCAACGTGTTCCTCCACGTCTGAAACTTAGTGCCACTCACGTTTAGGATGATCAGGCCGTCCTGCGCGCGCCTCTTGTCCCGTGGTGGAGCGGGCATGGGCGCGCTCGCTACCGGCATCCAGCCTATAGCCGCGGCACGCGCGAAGGGTAACCAGGCTGCAACTCCGGCCGCCATGCTGACCTCTCAAGCTGTAGCGCAAGCTCGTCCAACTCGGGTTGACTCGACGCTCCGGTTCCCGCTCAGAGATCCACGACAGAGTGAAAGGACATCTGTGGATAAGACGCAAAATATAAGCGTCTAACAAATTATATAAGCTAAACGAGCTCCAATACAGACTGCAGGAGAGAAATCGACCAGTTTGAAAGCCAGAGAGTTGCGTTTTTGTGCGTAAAAAGCGGATTCCTTTCACTTTTCAGTGAGCAGTACAGTAAAATGCACGCATTTGCACTTTATCTGGTGTGTTTGAAAATAGGAAACAGTCTTACCTCCATTCAAATAGCGCGTGCACTTGACATGAACTGTACTGTACTCCTTGATTGACTCCGCTGTTTTCCTGGAACAAAAAAAACAAACAAACAAACAAACAAAAAAAAAAAAAAAAAGAACGAACCAAAATGCAGAAAAGTATCCCAGATATTGTTCTGCGCTCTACAGCAACAAGTTCAGCACTCAGACACTGTCAGGAAGCGGTTGAGATGCAGTGAGCCGAGTGCATGCATGCTGTTAGTGGTACACTCCGCGGTGCCAGAATGCAGGGTGCCAGTGGTCCATATGCAGAAGACCACCCTGATGAAAGTGTGCTCAGGGTGTAAGCGTGGAAAAATAATGCAGCCTGCTTCTCCGCATCTGTCACCACTGCATTTCTACTCCATTCCCTCTCACAGAAACGGAAGATACAAAAAAAAAATACAAAAAAAAGAAAAAAAAAATCCGGAAGGGAAAAGCAAACGCGTTGAGAGAAGAAGAGGAGAAAAAGAAGGGTTTATATCTGAGCAGCAACAAATGATCGTCCTGAAGCTGGAGACTCCGTTAGAGAGATGCACGCATGCGGCGGGAGCGCGAGCTGCTCTGTGGCTCCAGAAGAGTCACGTGCTCCACGCACCGGGTTCGTCCTGCGGGAAGAATGGAGCTCTTGAGGAACTGTGCGGCGCGCGCGCGTTAATTTTAAATATACAATTACACTCAAAGGGGAGAACAAACAAACAAAAAAAATGAAGACCAGGGTTAGGGAAGAGCACGTGCTGGAAATGGTTCTCGTCATTCCCCAAACTGAAGTGTAAAACGCGTGATGAAGTGAGGAAGTGGAAGGGAGGGGAAGCGGCACGACAATGCGCAAGCTGAGCCAAAAGCGCGATGGGTTTGCGGATATTCACAGGGTGAGGGAGCGTTGATTCATGATGCGCACGGGACCGCTAGATGGAGACAGGTCTCAGAGGACAAAATAATAATAATAATAATAATAATAATAATAATAATAATAATAATAATAAGTGGTGCACACCGGCTGTGTGCGGGGCAGGGGCGCCTCAGGGCACCTAGGCAATAACTCAGGTTTTTTTTCTGCTATTGAGCCACCCAGGAAGGCACTGCACCTTTTTTTTTCACCACTGGAAGGACACCCATGAGGGCACTTTATCATGTTTCCTCACACATAGGGGAACGCTATAGGGCACTGCATCACATGTTCACCACTATAAGGGCACCCTAATGGGCACTTCGTCACATTTTCTCACACACAGGGGCACCCTTTAGGGCACTGCATCATGTGTTCTCTGTCGAAAGGACACCCTAGATGGCAATTTATCATAATTTATCACAGACCCAAGAACCCTAGTGGGCATTTCATCTATTTTTTTTTATTTGAGGGGCATTTCATCACATTTTCCCCACCTTAGAGGGCATTTTTTGGACCAGTGATTAATAACAAATTATTATGGAGGAAATTCAGCACCACTGTTACTATCCCAAAGAGTGGTCTTCCAGCAAAAATCACTCCAAAGGCACGACAAATGATATTATGGGAAGTCACAAAGAACCCCAGGGTAACTTCTAAGGAGTAATGTCAATGTTCATGAGTCCACCATTAGGCAAACCCTGAACAAGAACGGTGTGCATGGCAGGATAGCAAGGAGGAAGCCACTACTCTCCAAAAAGAACACAGCTGCCCGTCTGAAATTTGCTCAAGACCATGTGCATAAGACAAAAGCCTACTGGAAGAATGTTCTGTGGTGATGAATGCAAAATAGGACTTTCTGATTTAAATGAAAAGCGTTACGTTTGACGGAAACCAAACTCTGCATTCCAACATAAGAACCTCATCCCAACAGTGAAGCATGGGGGTGGCAGTATGGTTTGGGGCTGCTTTGCTACCTCAGGTCCTGTACAGATTGCCATTATTGACAGATCTATTAATTCTGGCTTGTAACAGCAAATTCAACAGGACAATGTCAGGGTGTCTGTCTGTGAACTGAAACTTAACCACAAGTGGGTCACGCAGCAAGACAAAAGCACACAAGTAAGTCGATAAAGAAACGGTTAAAGCACAAGAAATTTAATATTTTGGAATTGCCAAGTCAAAGCCCAGACCTTGACCTAACAGAAATTTGGTGGAAGGACCTACAAGGAACAGTTCATGCAAGGAAGCCCACCAACATCACTAAATTGAAGCAGTTTTGTAAGAAAGAATGGGAAAAAATTCCTCCAACCCTTTGTGCAGAATTGATCACCAGTTACCGGAAGCGTTTAAGTTGAAGTTGGTTGAGGTTGAAGTTATTGCTGCTCAAGGGGGTCACACCACTTACTGAAAGCAAAGGTTCACATACTTTTTCTGACAAAGATATTTAATTTTGGATAATTTTGCTCAATAAATAAATGTAAAAACTATTATGTTATTGCATCATTTGTTTAATTGGGTTCTCTTTATCTAGATTTAGGACTTAGATGACGATCTTATCACATTTCAGGTCAAATTTATGCAGAAATACAGAAACTTGTAAAGGGTTCATAAACTTTTTAGCGGCACTGTATCCTATATAAAATATAAAATCAAAGCTTTTGCAAACAAGAAATGAAAATTAGAAACCTAGGATTTCTAATGGATTAAAAAATTAACAAGTAAGTAAATAACACAAAATTAATTTTAAATGAAACAATAGGATATGATATAAATAGAACAAACAAGCAAACATAAATAAACAATTAAAAAACGTACTTTTAGCAGATCCAGTCTGGAAGCCTAAGGAAAGCTTATGTAGGCAGTCAGTCTATCATTCAGCACTGCATGGGAGTAAATCAAACATTATTATTAAACACAATCTTATTAATGAACTAAGTGCATATGGGAATGCTGCAGAAAATAATCACCTAACCTTCCTTTCTCATTTTATTCCCCAATAAATTTGCCAATATCAAGCCAATATTCAGGGCACAATGCAAGAGGTGTGGTGACACAGGAGGCTCAGAGTGTCAGCTGCCATCCCAATTAATCCCATTTTTGACAGATTTATTAATTCTATGCAATTTATGAAGACTTCATATCAAGCAGTACTGTGCAGTTGGAACACTATAAAAAGTCTATAACACTTTATAACACTATAAAAAGGATTTTTTACATAACCCGAATGCTGGGATGAGCAGATTTTTGCCTGGCTTGTTTCATGTTACGTTAACCTTACTTTTCTGTAATTAAGACAACAAAATGGCTGTGTTGCCATTAGAACCCTGTGCTTGGTTTAATGTTTTCACTGGAATGAAATAACTCAGCTTTTGGGTCAAATTTGTTGTTGCAACATCACTGGATGGAAACAAAGCCGTTGATGATGAATTGATGATGAACTGAGAGATGTGAAGGGCTGAGCAAAAAAAAAATCGTTATTTCTTATCTTATTTATCTAATTTTGCTATTAATATTATGGGAAATAAAAACATGGTGTAACACCATCAGATAACTAAAATTAAAACAACTTTTTTTGATTCCTTATAATCAATAAGCATTGATTAGATAATTTACTTTGAGCTAGTGATGTGAGTTTACCCAAGATTGGTATCTAGTGTTAACCAGCAAGCATCAGACCTTAGACAGCCTATCTACCACCACTGACGTAAGCTGTAACCAACCAAAACAAAGACAAGGCTAATTTTAACTTTTAAAATAATGCAATTAAAATGCAAGCTCACTAAACGGACAGCAACAATCTCACTGCTAAGGCTGCTAAGTGGTTTGAGAAGACTAACACAGCTAAGGTTAGTTTAGCCAGATCAGGAGCGAGAGCTGTACCTACAACTAGGACAAAGGACACACCTTTAAGGACCATGTACACATTCTGCAAAAGTCTGCAACAGCATCGATCACCTACCAGCAACATCGTTCTGGCATGTTTACCTCTGTGGTTTCAATCCAATTCACATCTCTGGACTGTTGTCAATATAACACATTTGTTTCACATACTATGTTTAAATGGAGATTTTAACTTCATCAGGTAGAATTGCCTAATAGGAAGCCCCTTATCAGTGGCGAAACATAATCAGGACTGAATAACAACAAGATAATGATGCCAGAAAAGGTTTATTTATTCAGCGCAATGCCATAGAAGAACCATATTTATGTTCCCCAAATAACCTTTCACTGCATTATCTTTAATCATTTGTGTCACAACGAAATGGAAAAAAGTCCCATCATAAAGAACCTTACACCTTAACATTTATACCACAGTGTTGTTAAATTCTCAAATGTGATTGATTAATCTTCTATAACAGGGGCATAGCAAATCCCAGGTTTATATTAATGTACTATTTCTAATGTTATTCTTTCAGTAGTAACAACAGTATACTATATAATACTCTACAGTAATGAAGTATTGTTGATATGGGAAAGCTTTACATAGGGATGTTTGTTTCATATTTATGGAAGGAGTCTCCATTGTTAGCACTTCAGAAAGAGGGCGTTATGGTTTTCTTAATTAATTCATTTATTTGTTTTTATTAACAAATACATTCAGGATTAGATGTGAATATAAACAGAATGTTAAATGCTGTCTTTCAATGAATAAAATTACAATTGTTGTCAAATTGCTGTGGTAATAAAAACAATTCCGGACACTATTTACGGTTTTATGTTCATTGGAATATTTATGGTATTATATGATTCCTCAGTTCATTGTGAAATGGTTAAAGAATCATGAAAAAGCTCTTTAAGGAACCAATAAATGGTTCGTTTATGGCATCAGAACCTTTACTCTAAAGAGCCTTTACTATTTATTTGTATGGAGCAAATACGTTAACGTGTAACTTGATTATAGTATTCATTTATGTACAGTAATTGGTACCAATCACCGGCTCTGGAGACTGAACTGCTATAATCATTTTTGCTGTTTTCCCTAATTTACACATCTAATTGAGCTTATCGGCTAAATTTCAAGCCCATTGTGAGATGTGCCAGAAGGGAAAACACAAGCACATGCACATCATTGTAAAATTAAGCACAAAAACACACACACACACACACACACATATATATATATATATATATATATATATATATATATATATATATATATATATATATATATATATATATATATATATACACACACACACACACACACACACACACACACACATATATATATATATATATATATATATATATATATATATATATATATGTATATATATATAAATATTGGATTATTAAAGACCCCAAACAACTCAACTGTAAGCGCTGTGTGTATGACAGCAGAAGTAAAGAACCACAGGCTCACTGACATGTGATAAACCCGAGTCTATCAGCATAATGGTGAAGGAGATGTGAAATCAACTGAGCATTCTCACGTGTGACTGACTCGAGGTTTCTGTGATTTGTGCACAAACACATCTCTGGAGGATTTGCTCTTCTTCATCCCTGACTCCCAATGGAGTTGAGCCATTTTGTGAAAGCTGACTGAGCTTCAAGCCAGCACAGCTGCGCCAGAGTGCGTGTGTGCGAAGTTAGTAGGTTAGTATTCAAATGGTAGAGGAAAGTAGTAGAGAAAGTAACAGAAAGAGAGAGAGAAATAAAAGAGAAATGAAAGAGAGACAAAGGGGGTGTTCAAGGACTAGAGAGAAAGTGAAAAAGAGAAAAAATAGAGAGAGAGCAGAAGAGAGGAAAAAACAAAAAGAGAGAGAAGAGGAGCAGAGTA
Source organism: Pangasius sanitwongsei (assembly GCA_037576675.1). NCBI lineage: Eukaryota > Metazoa > Chordata > Actinopteri > Siluriformes > Pangasiidae > Pangasius > Pangasius sanitwongsei. The sequence continues at coordinate 6,496,815 of CM075020.1, read as the reverse complement.
AAAAAATAAAAAGAGATTAAAGGATGAAGAGAGAGAAGAGGGCAACAGAAAGGAAGAGAAGCAAAAGTGATAGATAAACAGAGGGAGAGGTATGGGGGGAAGAGGGACACAGAAATAGTATTATAGAGGGAAAAGATTGAGAGAACGAGATAGAGAAAAAGTGATAAGGAGAGAAAATAGATCGATAGATAGGTGAAAACTAAAGAAGAGAGGAAAAGAGAGAGACAAAGTATCAAAGTAGAGTGAAAGAAAGAGAAAGGTGGAGAACAGAGAGATTATGAAAGAAAGAAAGAAAAAGAAAAAAGGAGAATCAAGAATAGACAAAGATAGAGGGTAAAAAAGAGAAAGACCAAGAATAGTGGGCAAGTAAAAGGGAGAACAAAGAAAGGGAGAAAGAGAGAGAGAAAGAGTTGAGGTAGAAAGAGAGAACCCTGTGGTCACACTAGTGATAACATGACAGTGCAACATGAGACATGTGAATCATAACATAATTCTTGACTCACATGTCGTATATGAAGCTAGTAAATCTTGACCTGGTTCCTGTGCACTGCTTGACTATGTTTTCATCTTATCCTGTCATATATGACTTCTCATTAAATGTAATAGAGACATGATGAAGAAAAATAAAGCTCAGAAGAAAGAGATTGTTGGTGTCTAACTGTAATTGCTAACTGTATTAGTGCTGATTGCTAAAAGCCTGGCTCATGACACGTAAATCAAAACAACCAATTTTCACACTTATTTAAGGCTTACATAAATTGTGTTAAACTTGTGTCTGTATGTAGCTAGTGAATCTCATGTCTTATATGAAGATAGTACATCTTAACTCGCATGATGTATGAAGCTAGTACATCTTGACTCGCGTGTCTTATCCAAAGCTAGTAAATCTTAACTCACATGTAACTAGTAAATCTTAACTCACGTCACATGTAGCTAGTAAATCTGAACTCACACGTCAAGTGAAGCTAGTAAATCTTACCTCACACGTCACATGTAGCTAGTAAATCTTAACTCACATGTAGCTAGTAAATCTTAACTCACATGTCACATGTAGCTAGTAAATCTTAACTCACACGTCACATGAAACTAGTAAATCTTAACTCGCGTGTCAAATGAAGCTAGTAAATCTTAACTCACATGTTGAATGAAGCTAGCAAATCTTAACTCACATGAAGCTAGTAGATTCTAGCTTATTTCATGGGAAATTGTTTCTCATGGGAACTAAAAATGTTGGACAGATACTACATGACCACAAGCGACAACAGTTGTGCTTACTCCATGGCCACAAGAGACAAACTACAAGCAACACGAGTTAGTATAACCACAGGGTAAGAGGGAGTATACAGAGAGAGAAAGAGGGAGAGAATAGAGATACTACGCAGCAGCATGAATGAAGTGCACTAATTCCAGCTCTTCTATCTCAGTGTGTTTAAATTAAATATGGCCACCAGCTCTGCACTCATGCTTTATTCTACACTTACACCTCACCAGTGAAATGTCAGCGCTATAATTGCTCATTTTTGCCTCCACACAGAAGCGAGTGTAAAAATACGAGCCTAGGAGAGGAAGATTAATTAGTGGAGGTTTATGTGGAACTTTCTTGGTGCATTTGGCCGTGACCACATATTCAGTCTTCTTTATTATAATTAACCAAAATTGTGTTTAGTTGTGTTTAGCGTCTTTCCGCCTCGGGATGTTGTGAAGTCACACAAAATATGGCAGCCTGTGGTGTCACCATGGTTACCAGTAAATCTATTTCAGTCCCATGGGCCAGAAGTGTGTGCAAACATATGCTATCTTTTAACCCATCACAGAGGAAGTGACTCCACTCGTCACGCTTCTGACTGAAGAGCTGCTGTAAGTGCCAGATTTCGTTTCTGACTGTGAGACAAGTCACAGTTAAATGATCCCATCACCACAGCTTGTAAAATCAATAACAAACACGAGACAAAAAAATCAATTCCTCTATTTTCCACAGGGTCATCTCACATCAACAACCAGTACATCCTAAGTGTTTACTGCCTTTTAAGAACAGACATGTTAGACACATGATCTTCACCTATCCATCTATCTATCCATCCATCCATCCATCCAAGGTGCTTTACTGGCATAACCAGCAGTGACATAATTGAATTACTGAAGCTCTAATCAGACAGTCTATAAATCTTAATAATAATAATAATAATAATAATAATTATTATTATTATTATATATAAGTAAAAATATAAATTATATAAATATATAAATAATATCTATCTAAATAATATTCTAAAATGCTGTTAAGTAATAATAATAATAATAATAATAATAATAATAATAATAATAATAATAATAATTTAAACTAATAAGTCATGATAACTAATAATTACAACACAAATAACATGCATAACAAATCAAAACTGTATTGCCAAAGCTCAAAGTTAAATTCTGTGTAAACAATAAACTGAATAATAATAATAATAATAATAATAATAATAATAATAATAATAATAATAATAATAATAATAATAATGAAGAGGAAATGAATGAATTTTATCATACTAATATTTGGGGCGTTGATCTTTTGCTTTAAAATAAATTTTTCTTAGATACACCATTTTATAAAAATGGTGTTTTTATAAAAATTTCCCTATTCTGATGTTTGATGTGAACATTAACTGAAGCTCTTGACCTGTATCTGCATGATTTTATACATTGTGCTGCTGCCACATG
>CM075020.1:6472096-6491149 GCA_037576675.1 Pangasius sanitwongsei | reverse complement strand
TCCATTGTGGTGGTGTATAAAGGCAAAATCACAAAAACTCTGTCATTGTCCAAATACTTCCAGACCTAACTGTGTGTATATATATATATATATATATATATATATATATATATACCTCTTTTTAGATATATGGACTTATGGACTATATGGATATATGGACTTTGGATGGAAAATAAATAAATAAATAAATAAAATAAAAATCAGAAAATTGATTTTGAAAACCAGAACCAAAAATCTGATTGTCTGCGATGCCTGGCTCTTAAAAGCATATTATTCAGTAACTAGTATGAATAATCCAGTAACTAGAATGCAACTTATGAAACTAACTTATAGACAAAGTGTGTAGTTTGTAGTATGAAGTCTGTTCCTGCAATGGGTCACAGTTGTATAAAGGGTTAAAGGTAAAATGCATATCTAGTTACTGATATTTGATAAATGTGAGGTTTAAAAGAAATCCTGTACTTCCTCTGTTTCAGAACCAGAGCCTTATCACTGCACCATAGCATGAAAAACTGTAATCCAATCTGCTGAATAGTGCCTCTGGATGGCTCCTCAAGCAATTGATTTATGTTTTCAGTGGCTGAGCTATACACCCTGATTCAAGTGACATACAGTGGCAAAACATTTACTAGATGTCTCTATCTTCTGGTCTGAACAAGTGTACTGGTTCTGATGCAGTGCTGCAGTAAATAGACAGAACATGTTTGCTTGGGTGCACTGGGGCAAGAGTAAAGAATTCAATCCATAATGATAACATAGATGTCTGTGGTCATGAGTCCAAGAGAGCACATATTTGGAATAAAATTAGCATATTTTAGCATATTAGCATATATTAGCAGCAAGTTGAAATTCTGTGGTAGTTATCTTAGAGGAGAATAAGGGCAATGGCCAGTGGTGGATTAGCCAGTGGCTGGGAATTGACAATAACTAAATTGGGAGAAATTGGGAAGGAAAAGTGGAAAAGGAGACTTAATGGAAAAGTGGCAAGCCACTCGCATTTGAAGCATGTTGGAGACTCATCAAACATGCAAAAATGGTTCTCTGGCCTGATAATGCCAAAATCCTATGTTTGACAGTAACCCAGCACTGCTCATCACTCTGAGGACACCATCCCCACAGTGAAGCATGGTGCTGGTAGCATCATGTTGTGTAAATGCTTTTCATCAACAGGGTCTGGGAAACTGGTCAGGGTTGAGGGTAGGATGGATGGAGCCAAATACAGGGCAATCTTGGAAGAAAACCTATTCCAGTCTGCAAGAGACTTCAGGGAAATGATGAGGACTCAAATATGTTGAACATGCATTTGAAGTGTCTGAGAGATAGTGCTGACTGATGACTGGAACAAAATATGAGGCTGGGACAACTGTAAATACTGTTCAGAAAGAAATGCCTGGTCATTGGAATGCATTTCCTATTGATTTAGCAAGACTTGCTGAAATGTGAAAATCTAAATTTCTAAACTGTTTTACAGTTAACACATGGTAACATGGTGAACATAATGTCTTCATAATAGCAGAACATTATACATCAGCTGCCTAACTAGCAAACAGAATGCCAGGATGTGACTGACCTCCATCTAATTACACAGCTCAGCCCATTATGTATAACAAACTTCCTTGGGAAGAAATAAATCAAGTTTCATTCCAGGAAATCAGTCCAAATGTCCAATCATAATTTACATCAAAATAACTTGAGGCATATTTAAGAGCTGCTTGATAAAGTTCTGATTTGCTCTCATATTGCTGTCATCGGCATGTTAGGCAATTCTGTATAAATTAATGAGACAGTGGAGCCTGTTTTTAGATTAGATTTTTGAACTAATGTGAATCATATTTAGAGAAAGATATAGAATGGCTAATTATCAGACTTGACAGTACTTGCCAAGTTGCCAACCAGAATAACCAGAAGCAAATCCTGATTAAGGTGCTGCATCTCCAACCAGCAAGGAACATTTTAGTATTTTCATTATACAACATTAAGTTACGAAAATGGAGAGCATGAATAAGTCTAAGCATTCTATCCTTGCTAAATGTCTCTCTCATTAAGAAAGCTGATCCTCTTCTTGACCTGCTAACCTCTGTCGGCCAGCACTCCCTGAACAGCTGGGTTGCTTCAGGGGACTAATTAATAACCAATATTTCCTTTCCAGTGAAGCAAGTTCCTGCCATGTGGGTTAGTCTCATAAGTAATCCAGCACTGTGTAGAAGCTGCAAACGTAGCTGCAAAAAGTGTGTGGTTGAAGGATGTAGAGATTGTTTACATTCTCTACCACAGGGCCCTCAGCTTCTGTTCGTCAGCACCAGAGCTGAGGAGCAGATGCAGCACACAGTGTACACTTACTGTGTGAACAGCAGAGCATCAGCACCAGCACTACAGCAATCTGCTAGCATGCTACAGCTCAGTGCAGCCCTACTTATCCAATTCAATTTTATTTGTATGGCACATTGTATGGAAGAAACTTTGAGAGGAGTCCATCCTCAAAAGGGAACTCATCCTCTTCTGGGTGACACCTGGTAGTGGGAAAATAAAAATCAACTGTCGTACAGTAAATTCAAACAGTACTTACTGTGTTGAATGGATTTTGAGCAGATCAGAGTCCTGAATAAGAGTCCAGGGATGAGCACAGAACAGACTTTCAAGCAGCAGTTCTCACAGAAATTCAGTATCCAGGTGAGATTATCCACTGAAGCAAGGATGAGTCTTGGGCATAAACTGTTTTGGGATGTGCATGTCTTTAGGGTATCCTTGTGGGACCATCCAAATCAGCAGAAGGTGAGTCGCAAGTGCAGAAAGCTCCTAGCAGAAGTAGAGCTTTAGGATGAAACAGGCAGGTTCAAGAGGAGCTATAGCAATAGAAGCATGTCAGGATCAAGCAGTGGCATCACATCAGGCAGGAGGAGTGCATCTAGGACAAAACATTTTATTAGGAATGCTCTTATTCTACAGTTGTCTAAAAGGGTGTACATTATGATCAGAGTGTAAGCAGGGACATCATTACAGCCTAACACACTTCTACTGCAGTAAACTGGATATGAGCTCAGTGCTCAGTGTGTTACCATTTTCTCCTTCCACATGCTGTTTGTTAGCACTGTCTCTAAATCTATGACAGATTAACTAAAAGGGAGAGCCAGAAGGTAACATAGGCATGAGGGCACATAGGGACATAGTCTCCCACCACTCCACCCTCAACAAATCTAAGTATAAATAAATTTAATTTATGATGAAGAGGAAAGAGCACCATTGGGAAAAATTTATTGCAGCGATAATAGATCCCACTGGGGTTGTAGATAAGAGAGTTAGAGGTGAGGCAGGGTTGGTTAACACATTGGATAACAAGTGTTGAGGCCAACATTTTCTCTTGGGAGCCATTGCTATGCTTCTTCCACCAAATCAAGTCAGTTTCGATTTTTTGTAGTTCAACAAATTTTTAGCACAGAAAGTACACACATGCAAGACTAGAATTTCACCCAGATTTCCTGTTAATATTTAACTTGGTGGTGCTGGGATCTGACTTCAGAAGTTTCCAATTGGAAGCCCAAAGCCTTAAGCACTGAACTGGCACTGAATCTCTAAGCAGTCACTCAGAATCTGTCAGCTCCATGGCCCAAACCAATCTGACTCTTGGCTATGCATGATCTGCTTAGGACAGCTAGAGTTTCTTAACTGATGTAGTATACCTTTGTCCTCTGGCTGGGAAATACACACCAGTCATCACACCTGTCATCTTCAAAATGTCAACAACTGAACAGTTGGTCTGAATCATGAATCTGCTTCCCCAAAAGCATCACATCAAAAGACTCTCATAGAATTGTAGAGGAAGTATCATACCGAGTATTCACTCTACCAGTTAGATTACAGGTTCCCAGGTTGCTGGTCCTGGAGTACCCCCTGTAATGCACTTTTTAGTGTTTGCCCCGCTCCTAATCTACCAGTTCAACTATTCAGCTAATAGCACTTCTTGAGTTCAAGTGGTTGTGTTAGAGCAGGGAAAACAGTAAACATTTGCAGGATGGGGGGTACTCCAGGGTTAGAGTTTGTTTACTTATATAGTACACCTGTGGACCCTTCCTGGGAAATATAGCTCATCTGTCATCTCCAAAATGTTAAAAACTGAACAGTTGGTCTGAATCAATGAATCTGGCCCAGGTTTCCCAAAAGCATCACACTATAAAGACTGTCATATCAAATTATAGCATGAACATCATATTAAGCACTCACTCTACCAGTTAGATTGCAAGTTCTGAACCCTAGTCATGGAGTACCCCCTTTAATATACATCCCTGTCCTAACACAGCCACTTCAACTCAGGAAGGGTTGTTAATTAACTGATTAGTTGAACCAAGTATGTTGAGAGCAAGGAAAACACTAAAATGTGCAGGACAGGAGGTACTACAGGACCAGGGTTGGGAAAAAAACTGGGCCTTGATCTCATGCAAAATGTGTATGTCTTCAAATGAGTGAGGACAATGTGGTGGTATTTTGCCTTTCTTTTTCATAAAAAATAATGGATTGACCATATCCCCAACTCTAACCTTAGGAATCGATTACTCCTAATTCACACTTGCTGTACAGGTGTTACACCATGTTGTTACTAACTCTGGGGGTGCTCTCCATGGTGCTGAACATGAATTTGTAGGTCAGGTACCACAGTACCCACATACCCATACACAGAAAATGTAGCACTGATAGTACCCTTATGCACTCTTAGAAAATTTTAATTATCTATCTGGAAGAACTGTTTTAAGGTTTTAAGTATAATTTTACAACAGAGTGCTTCTCTACCAGAGACAGTTCCAAGTAGGGCCCTTCTATGAGGCTTCTGTACCATGTTCTCTGCTCACTGACACCCTCAGATATTGTGTCATGTCTGTGTTGCCCTTTGTTTTATTCTCAAAGTATCACAGAAAATTGGCCATGAGAACACATGAGCACTGTGAGGAAAGCAGTGAAGATGGAGTGACATGATTTGAATTTCATGAAGAGACCATGCATGCATATCTGTGTGTGAGTGTGTGTTCAGTGACAGAGATCTCTATCTAAAATGCTTAGTCTCTTGTCCCCTTTAAAGACAGCTGCAACCACTGCCTGAAATAGCTCCAGCCATGCCAGTCAATCACTCACTCACACACACACAAACACACACACACATGCTCTAGCCTCCAGAGAGTTTGGGCTGAGTGCCCAGTAGTGCCAAAGCTTCTCTTTGTCAGTGTTTGACGTTTCCCCCTTCTCTCCAGTCCCTCATCACCTCCTTACTGTGCTCTGCTTATCAGCACTCATTTATTCCTTTTTTCCCTGCTTTATTCTTCCTCTAATTAGTTATCTGTTCATTATTTCTGCTTGACTCTGGCCCTGTTTTATTTTCTGAACACCATTATGTCATGAATTGGAAATATGGCCATGTTGACTTCAAATGTGGTGATGCTGAAATCATTCTTCAACCTGCTTCAGCCATATATCCTCTATGCTCTTCCCCTTGCCATAATACCATATGCAGCAAAACCTGTTCCTCTTTCAAAGCCTGATGTGTGTAGTTCTTGCTACAATATCAGCAACATTTTGCACTGCAACCTGAAGCACTGCAGTGTACACTATATGCCCATGTGGTTTTTCTCCAAATATGGTTCTTCCCCAAAGTTTTACCACAAAGTTGTAAGCACAAAATTATCTAGAATGTCCTTTTCCCTTGGACCCTGGAACTAAAGGTCCCAAATCTGTTTCATCATGACACTGCCCCTGTGCACAAAGCAAGGTCCATAAAGACATGGTTTCCAAGGTTGGAGTGGAAGAATTCAAGTGGCCTGCACAGAGCCCTAACCTCAACCCCACTGAACACCTTTGGGATGAATTGGAATATGGACCCACTTGAAACCAGTGCCTGATCTCACTAATGCTCTTTTTTGCTGAATGAGCACAAATCCCCATAGCAATATTTCAAACTCCAGTGGAAAGCTTTCCCAGAAGAGTGAAGTCTTGCCATATCACCATATGCAGAAAAACCTCTTCCTCTTTCAAGGCCTAGTTTGTGTGCCTCTTGCTATAATATTAGACACACTTTGTACTGCAACCCACAGCACTGTAGCATTGTAATATGTGTTTGTGGTTTTACCTGGACAATGTACACCAAAGGGTTGATATTGACATGAGGTGTGCACTTTCATTCATTAATTTTCCTACTGATTTTCCACAGGCTGATAAGGTCAGTTTGGACTTCTCTATCCCCAGCCAGAAATCCTGAGCCATAGAGTCCTCCTGGGCAATCACCAGACATTCCCAAGCCAACTAAAGTGACTAAATGTACCTGCCTGGCTTAGGGTTACTTTCACACCTAGAAGTAGGCCTGAGGGTTGTGTCCACAGGCAGGTGTCTGGTGACTGGGTCACTCACTCTACCCCAAAATGGCGATATGGAACCATATTGAAGGTTTGGGGTCATGTGCAATGCCAGCTGAGTGACACATATGCAATAAATGCTCTTAGACCCTTGCAATGAAGAGGGACTGCACTTTTTTTGTACTGGGGAAGTTACACAATGGAACAGCACATCATACAGGCCTTTACTTTTGTACAAACACATGGCATATTGTAAACAGCATTTTGCATGCAATGATTTACACGATGAACAACAATATGTTTGTGCGAATATGAAATGTATATAGCTGACTGTTACTAGTACAAAATGTGATAGCTCTGTGACCAGTTGTGTTAGGTTTGTGTGGTTTTGAGACAATATTTTTAGACAATATTTTGATAACAATATTAGCCTTTCAAGAAATGCATCTAAGCAACTGATGAAAAATTAAATAAAACCAAATATTACTGTAAACATAGAAAAAAAGCTAATGTTGTTGTTCAGCTTCAGTTGGTCACATTTAGACCTGATTCGAATACTTTGTCCTATTAATCTATTAGATAATATTGTTATACACTGGTGATATTGGACAGATTTAGTAGCATATTTTCTCTGTTTCTGTGACCACTGTAATTTATTTATAGTTTTGAGTGTAATTCAACATTTGTTAATTATATAATTGCTATTGATGCTGTTCATTGCTTTTGAACTTGTCATCAGTTCTGAAATACAGTATGCAAACATTTGTAAATTAGACTGTAAAAATGCATAGTTTTGCTGGTGGTAGTGCTCTAGTGGGAAATAAATGCAATTCTGTATAGTCTGGGTCCAGTTAATTTATTTTGTGTTTAAGCAATGAAAAACTTATTTACAGATGATCTTCCTTAGAGTGTTGTGCAGACTATGTAAAGAGGTTTGGAAAAGGAAACTCAGTACTTTTTAGACACTTTTTAAAAATTGGAAAACACTTTTGTATTGTAAAATGGCTAAAAATCCTTGTGTTTGGTTACTCATGTACCATGTACCAACACCAACTAAAATCCCACTAAACTAATCAGAGTGTTTTTAATTGTTAACAAACATTTTTCAGGGGCAAGTTCACTTTTTCCCATGCTTCACACAGTTGGAGTAACAGCACTTAATGTGGAGTAAACTGTAAATAAGCTTTTCTGATTTATCTTAAGTTTTATCAGCAAAACCACATTTATAGAGCCCAATTTGCAAGTGCTTACATTTACTCAGATAGAGTTTTGACATTAATATCAAATGGACAGGGAATAGCTAAGTAACAAATATGATAATATTAAACAAACAAGCCCTCAACTTTATAATAGTTACAAACACAAAGAGAAATTGGAGCAATTGATATTCTGAACCAAAGGTGTGCCATCATCACTTTATGTGCCGCTTTTTTTTTTAATGCATTGCTATAACACAAATCCAAAACTGAGCCTTACAATACAGAACACTGAATCTATTTGCAAATTACCTGCAATATGACCTGTATGAAAGACTTAAGGTAGACTTAAGTAAAATGTCAAATAAGCATACATTTGCATGGGACAATAGTATATTTCATGGTCCTTAATCAGTCACATACTTATGGAAAAGATTCCATGCCGGATACAAAATAATCACACCGGGGGGAAATGTTAAATGCAGTATACAGATGGTATTGCTTTTCATTTGTGACATGAGGACAATGTGCCCCACTGAAAAGCAAAACCTTGCTTTGCGTTGCTCTTCCATCACTGTAAGTGAAAAATAGTCAGCAAGAATGAGTGAAAAAGAATCAGAATCTTTTTTAAAAACTTAAATGCTGACTTCAAAAAAGTGAAGTGAATATAATTCCCTGCTGCACTTTTGATCAGTGTGCTGCAGCTGTGCCACACTGAAATGTAATCACTATTCAATCACAGCCTTAAGCCATACTCAGATTGGTTGGTTGTATTTGGAAAAAAGGTTGAAGAGTCTGAAAATTTCATTTTCTAGGGGGCATTGTATCAAACCATTAACCATCAGCTTTGCAGAATTATTAATAAACTAGTAATCTAAGTGTTAATATGATTAAAAATACTTACAGTTTATAGCAGTACCTAGGAGTTGTTCTTAGCTTTCTTAGGCTTACTTTCAGCAAGGAGTAGGATCAACCTTTTCTATCTGCCACTGAATCTTGTTCATAAAACAATGGAGAATCTTTTCCTCCTATCTACTATTCCTTCCTCCTTATCTACTATTTCTTAAACTCATAGAAGAGATGATAATTTTATGATCATCATCCATCATGTATTTTTCCATTTATATATTGAGTTTTTTTTAAGAAACATGAAATGCACTGCTATGCCAAGCTGTTTGTTTGTCCATGAAAATTGCATGTGACACAGTAAATTTTGAGACAGATATCTGAATGCAGATATACCCTTTGCTGGTAAAAAAAACAAAAAACAAAAAAAAAAAACAACTTTGGTAGGGACTTGTTGCTTTTCATTCATGGATTTTCAGTTACATGATGACACGTTTATTCTCAGTGACTTGCAAGTTTGGCAAGTACATTCCAAGCATGCAGCGATGACAGGAGCCAACTTTGAGGCAAGTGCTATGTGACTAAGTTTCTATTTCAAGAAGAGAGAAAGATAGATGTAGGAGGTAAGAAAAGAAAATCCCGTGAAATGCCAAGAGCTCCAGATACTATAATAGTTATATGATGAGTAGTACAATTTTAGGATACAAAATAATCCATCATTGCCCCATTATGCAACTTTACCTGACATTGTCTGCAGCACAAAGATGTAAGAGCATTAAGATCAGTTTATCGTGTTTACATTTTTAAAAAATCTCTAATCAGGGTTGACAATTTCCAACAATTATGTCTTTATTTACACAGGGAAAGTTAAGCGTATTCAGAGTCGGGTTGTGCACATGCTTAAGTTGATTTTTTTGGGCGTTCCATTCAGTATTTAAACATGAGTACATACACAGATGGCTTTTTTTCTTTGCTGTCAAATTTAATCATAATGTTTGAATGTTCAAAGTAATAAAATATTGCCAATGTTTTAATTCAATGTGGTCACTTGTAATGTTGAAAATGTGGCTACAGTTTGAGAAATAAGCTAAGTGCTTACTGCTATGCTTACAGCCACATTTATGGAAGTGTTCATAATTTTATCCATAGAAAAATTTACTATATTTCCATATAAGTGGATAAGATGTCTAGTTCCAACTGTAACTCTAACCCTAGATTTCAGAAAATCATTTTTGCAGATTTTAAAGGGATGATAGTATTAATTAATATCAATATTTATGTATTTAATAATAAATGGCATTACAACATTTTTAAGTGCATTTACAGTCCAAAACATACATTTCATTGTAATGTGTTACAACTACATCAAACTGTCAGAAAGTGCTGCTGGACTTAATACTGCTCCTCACTTGAGTTGATATTGTGCAAGAATATTGAGCTGGTCAAAGGTCAGAATCATGTGTACCTCTGTTTTTGGTTCACGTAAATCCCACACAGCTGTTTGCATAGCACTTGTCTGAAGTCTGGATAACAATGTGTGCAGTTTTGGTTTTAAATCACTATGTACACCTTCAATTAGAGTGCATGATGTGTAACAAGAGCAGTTTGACAGTGCCTGCTGGATGGCCAGCTAACAGGTAGTTGCAGCAGTCCAGATGTTAGATGATATATGGACAAGGAATTGAGCTGCATGCCATGATAGATAAGCTCTGAGCTTCCTGATGATATACAGGGTGAATTTGCATGACTGGGAGATTGCATCAATGGCGTACAAGAAGGTCAGCTTTTTGTCAGTCAATACCCCACGGTACAGATTTTTACAGAAGATATTTATGAGGGGACAATCTCAGTAGTGATAGTGATGGATTGCTGAATTAACTAGGAGCACCATGTTTGAAAAAGTGGGGAGGCTAAAATTATCTCTGAGAATCTCTCCATGAGATCGTTGCATCATCCGGAGAAAAGGACTGGCAGACAGAGTGTCAGCAATGGAAGGACCATATGAGTGGATGATCCCTGGGGGGAATTTTGTTTGAGATGATAGGGCTCAAACCAAACTGAGTGCCATCCATGTAATTTCGAGGCCAGAGTGAATGGTCTGGTTATCAACCATATCACAGCCTGCTGGTACAGAAGGTGCCATAGGATTAGCAGAAAAGACTTGAAACACCAAAGATTAGACATTAGACAAGATTAGACAAGGAAGAAATAAAACATGATGGGGTGTGATATTACAGGAACAGCTTTATCTCTAACTGTAACAAAGCCCTGAAACTGGAGACTTGTTCCAAAAATGCTAAATAAACCTCTCCACTCAGAAAACTTCACCATATCAACAATTAGACATCAGTTTATGTGGAATGTCTTCTATACAAATCCCTGTTTAAGTTGTTACTATAAAGACTACAATGTATTAGAATTATCTTTGCAGCCAGAACTATTGTCAAAGCCATGCTGTTATAGAAAATTAATCACCAACCTCTGACCAATCAGAATTAAGCATTCAACACCACTGTGTTGTAATGCCCAATAAAACTGTCTTATTCATGGGGCTGCACTTAGAGCAAATATGGAGAGCACCTGGAAAGGTGAGAAAAGCGCTGCATTCACTACAAAAATTTTCAATACTGTTTGTATTGTGTTGTGACCAAATTAAAATGACTTATAAAAAATGCATAATATTCTTTTTCCAGAAGTCCATCTCTCTCCGAGAGACACACTATAGCACAGTGTGACCCAGAATTAAACTCAAGAGGAATTACACACACACACACACACACAAACACACACACAAGGTACAAATAAATACATCCACAAGGAAGTGGAAAGCTTTGCAGTGAAGAGTGTTAGGACTCACAGTTATAAAGAAGCACAACATATAATTTTAATTATTACAGAACGAGAGAGGAGAGATTACTAACGATGAGAAATCCACCAAACTGCTGACATCTCTTGCTTTCACGGTCAACAAGACCATCTGCTCTCTCACACCTACACTCACAGTCACAAATATATTGTATATACACAGGCTAACTAAGATACACATACACAAATTAAACACTGTGCTAAATGTAACAACATAAGACATATAGGATATTCAGTACAACATAAAGAATTACAGACACACTCATAATGCAAAAATCAGCAGGTACAGCAGGTTCACCAGCAGTGGCCTTATATTCAATCTGCCTAGAGACAAGCTGCTTGAGTAACAGGTCAGTTTAGAGGAATTCTCTCAGGTTCAGCAAAAAGAACTGAAATATAAAGTCTATAGGATAGCAATCATTTGTTTGTAAATATTTAAGTTGATTGTTGCACTGTCATCTTTAGTGACTGTTTTGATGATGTGTCTAGAATTATATTTATGCCTGGGTTCTTTGGATTTTTTTTACCCATTTTCTCCTCGATTGAGTCACCTACCAAATCCCACCCACTAGCCAGCTCTCCCCAACCAACCAGGGAGGGTGAAGGATAACATGTGCGTCCTTGGAGACAAGTGAAGCCAACTTTTTGAACTGCTGCTCATTCTGCGTCACAGGGTAGTGTAACACACTCAAAGGAAAGCACTATCCGCCCTTTTCCACATACAGTACATGAGCTCACAAATGCCCACAATTGGTATTATGGTATGGTAATGGTTACTGGGCTTCACATCAGGTCTATTAACCCATCATTGATTATTTTCCTATAACAGCATGCCCCTAAGTGTTTTATTAATAAAAATATCTTTAATTATAAAAAAGAAGTGTAGTTAGTAATATACAAGTCTTGCTTCCATCCTTGGTAAAATGCTCAATTACTCAGTCCAAAGTGATTTTTATTTGTTAATATGTTCAACAATAATGTAAAAGCTATAGTGTATGTATATTGGTGCAAATTGTTCCTTATGTTCCTATGCAAATTTGTTCCTATTTTATCTTAATTAAATACAATGTGTGTGTGTGTGTGTGTCTGCAGCAGGACATATGCTGCTGTCCTCTGTTAGCATATGGCATGTCCCTGGTGCTGGTAGGGAATCCTGTAACAATGTCATAGCTGGCACTAAGACCTCAAAATGTGTCTTAGTTCAGGACACCACACACACACACACACACACAGCTATCAAACCACACACACATCCTAAAAAGCACACTGTCTGCCTAAAAAGAGTGCCATCATTTTATTATTGCTGTGCTCCAACATGTACAATCACTTCTGAATTCCTCTCGACCTTCATTACACACACCTTTCCCACAGGCCCAGGCCTTTATGTAGGACACTAATGCTCCTGTCCAGCGGGAATCAAAGAGGATCAAAGTTTCTCACACACTCCTTAATGGCCTGTGATATTGCATTGGCGAGAGAGACCTGCACATACAGAACACAATCTTCTGCTTCGCACTGTGTGTGTGTGTGTGTGTGTGTGTGTGTGAGAGAGAGAGAAGTAAAGCAATTCGTTCTCTCACAGGGCTGCTATTCACAGCTCAGAAACTGAGTGGAGCAATGGAGATAAATAGAGGTCATTTCCTCTGCCTCTGGAGTCCACAAGTGATATTTATGCAATGATATGATAGCTGTACCTGTGTGTGCTATGTGTGTGAGTGTGTTTCGGCTGGCGATAGCACCCTGGGTGATGTGCATAGTAACATGCTCTTTATCGTTCAGTCTCAGCATAGGGATTGTGTTAGGCCACAACGTTATCTACTAGCTACACACATACACACAAATGCAAGCTAACACCCAGGCATAATTTTTTTCAGTTAGTAGAACCTTTGGCTCAAAGAATGTCCAATCTGAAAAGCTTTCTGGGTTTCTGAGGACTTTTTTTTTTTTCTTTAGACCTTTCTACAACATTGCTGCTACATTTTATTAGGAATGTTACTAAGATTTAAAATTGCTATACAACTCGTATAAACATTTAAGCTCTAAATGCATCAAATATATGTAAATTAATCTAATGTTTCTCATAATACTACATCACTTTAATTCTCAATTCTGACTGGTCAGAAGGTGTTGCTTATTTATTATTATTATTTATTATTATTATTATTTTTTTTTACAGCTGCTTAAACCGTAGTTCGGCTGAATTTATGTAAGTATTCTCCAGTGTCAGCATTTTACAACATTCAGAGGTAAAAATTTTTCTTTAAGTTTTCCGCCATTGGAAAGTTTTTTCAGGACCGAGTGATTTTTTGTGATTTCTTGGTAACATGGCAAGCTTCACTTATTTGTCTTATTAACTTCAAAAGAGAGAAAAAAGAGAGGCTGGTGAGGAAATGACTGTTTATAGTGGCTATAATGCAAGTGATGACAGCAACTGACTCACTCATTTTGTGGATGCTCCACAGCATTAAACATAACTATAAATGGAAGAAAGCATGATTAATTACAGGATTCTAATAGTTAGATATGATAAAAACACTTCAGAACATGCTGTTCTAGGAAAATAATCAGCTTTAGGGTAGTAACAGTAACTCCCCTTCATGTCAGGCTGCAGCACACCATCCTGTTGTTAATTATTTTCTAACAACCAGATACCCGGTCATGTTTTGTTCCCTACTTATTCCTAAGGTTATTAAGCTTATTTCCTTGATTAAAGCTTGAAACTGTTTTGTTAATTTGATCAACGTGTTTGCTGCTTTCTAGAAATAAATTCTTGAAATAAGCAAAATTATCTGCCAATAGAAAAAGAAAAAAATTCAAGCTTGGAAGTAGTGAAAGGATGGAATAACAGTGCAGAGAAAACATGAAGGAAGGAAGTGGAAAATGCAACATGAGCCAGCTAATCAAATCATTCTCTAGGGATAATCCTCACTTCCAGTGAGAGAGAAATAATTGTGAGCTGTGCTTTGAGGAGGAAAAGCTGAACACACTCTCTTTACACTCCTATCTTGCCCTTTTTTTGCATTAGGTTTGTCTGACTGGAAATGTTGTGTGAGAGATTTTGGGAATTGTGTTATTTTTGGAATATTACAGTCTAGCCTTCTTAGAACCTGTTGAATCAATACTGAACTCTAATAATCTTATAGCCTAATAATGTTATGTTCTAGCTGAAAACACACACACACTCACACACACAAACACACAGCATGCTGTCATCAGCAGCAGGCTGAGAGGTGGTGTAAAGATGCAATCTTACGTCAGTTTGTAGTCAAGCCCAGTGAACAGGAACAAACAGGACAGCTCTCTCTCTCTTTCTCTCTCATATACACACTCAATCTCTTACATGTTATCTGGTAGAAAGTGTGCTAGGAGTGAGAGAAAATTATTTTCAATTTCATTTGCTCACATACACACACTGTTTGCTTTTCAGCAACTAAGTACTGATCGGCTCGCTGAGACTATGTGTCTTTCCCTCTGTTTCTCTCTTTCTTTTAATAGATTTTTCTCTATTTCACACTCATTGCTCTTCTGCTTGCTGTCCGTCAGCCAGTTGTCAAGAGCAACCAGCAGAGCATGCACAGTATTACCAGTAGTATTTCTTCAGTCATAAGCTAGCAATGACCTGCATCTAAAGGTCAGAACAGAAATATGCTATATGTTAAGCATCACAGTTATAATTTTTATCTATAACTTGAAAGCATTTATGTTGGATTTACCATGTAAATATAGTCTAGGATTATAAATCTAAATTAGTTCTACTCATTACTTTTTTCTACTCATTGTTTTCTGGTGATGAATCTTTCACAAATGAGACAACTCTTTGAGCCAGCTTTTTTAGGGGAACATTCACTTCATTTTTATATTGTACTTTAAAGGTGTAATATTCTGGTCATTGCCAAGTGCAGCCAGATAATTCCCCAGTAAGAAAATACATGCTGCGCTTAAAAAAAAACAAAAAACGGATTGACAATAACTGCAGTAAAACCAGAATAAACACTGGCAATGATTTTCTATGATGGAGATGGATTAATTACTAGTGAAGGGAAAAACACCTGTGTGCTCCTTTGAGACATGGGCTACATATATCGAGTATTTGGATCAATGTTTGCATAAAGCTAGCTAGGTATTTATGTACTTGTGAGGTATTGTTATTTTCCCTAATGTGGTACAACAAATGTTAGGTACTTTTATCATCTATATCCAAATAATGAAGTAAGGCAGTGTCTTGTATTAGTAAATAAACAGCCTACTTCATTGATTGAAAGTGATGATAGTCCTTTCCAAAACTGATCTTCTTCTTTTTCTTTGAAGTAGTTCCTTGTTGACATGGATTTGTGCTTTGGGTCTTTGCCGTGCTGGAAGGTAAACTTCTTCTTCTTCTTCTTCTTCAGCTGTATAAAAGAGGCCTGCAGGTTTTGTGCAAAAGTAGATTAGTACTAGGACTTGAACCATACATATCTTTTAGAATTACAGCCAAAAAGGTCTAGCTTGGTTTCATCAGACCATAACACACACCACGTTTTTGGGTGATTTTTTTTGTAAGAAAGTGCTTCCATCTAGCCATCCTACCGCATAGCCCAGACATGTGAAGAATATGAGAGATTGTTGTCCCATTCAGGGAGCGACCAGTACTTGTCAGATACTCCTGCAGCTTCTTGAATGTTGCTGTAGGTCTCTTCGCAGCCTCGTTGATAAATTTTCTTCTGGTCCTTTAATCTATTTTGGAGGGACGTCCTGTTTTTGGTAATGTCACTGTGGTGCCCCATTTTTCTTCTTGTTAATGATGGCCTTCATGCTGTTTCCTGGTACAGCTAGTGTTGTGGAAATTCTTTTGTATTCATCTCCTCATCGATACATTTTGACAATGAGATTCTGTTCATGCTTTGTAAGCTCTTTGTTGAACATGGCTTCCACAGTTGAATGAAACCATGAAGATGGCAAGAAAATCCTATGAAAACAGCTGATCTTTATTTGGGGTTAATTGGAATCACTCCACTGATGACAGGTGTATTCTTATTACTTTTGAACATGAGATGGATGTGATTGGCTAATTCTGAGCTCAGTCATATGCCCAATTATAACAAGGTGTGCACACTCCTTTCTCCCCCCAAAAACATTTCTACTTGTTTTTCACTTGAATTTTGTTGGTTGCTTTATCACATTAAAAGATCTGACGTGATTTATCTTGTTTTCTTTTTTTTTTACTTCACAAAAAAACTGCAGTTTTAACAGGCGTGTGTAGACTTTTATATTCATGGTATAATGGAAAATCCATCATTTAAGTAATTTGTTCAGAGAATGACCATGTTTCAAAACTGTTTAGATTTTCAAGGATGTGTACGAACTATGTTGCTTGTGTGTGTCATGGTTAGAAATCTGTTATATTGCATAGCGAGTACAGTTCAATGCCATAACACAAAGGGAAAATGAAACGGAAAAAGAAAACACCAAGAGGGAGTTTTGTTGAATTGATGAAAAGGGTTGGAGAGACTGCACAGGGAGGAGCTGGCCTCCTGGAGTCTTTTTGTGTCTCTCTGTGTTTTATGTTGGTCAGTGATGCACAGAGCAGTAGAAGACATTATGGGAGACTGTGCAGGTTAGAAGTCTACTACCCCGGGAATACCGGCAGGTTCAGTCTGAGCCTGGAGGACACAGTACCTATTTTGAGGACAAGTTCAGTGGTAAAGCCCTCAGGCCAGAAGTGTCACACATAAGAGACAGGACGATGAGTCAGCAGAGCAATTGGGACTGAAGGACAGGATGAAAGAGAGAAAGAAGGGAGCAAATGGGAAGAGGGAAAAGGAAAAAGGGACAGCGAAAATATTACCAGAATATTTTTCATCTTTCTAGAAATAAATAGTTGGAAAAAGCTAAATTAAAAAAATTCTATACATTAGTTAACATTTTAGCTAGAGAAATTCCGGACAAACAGGGTAGAGGAAAAAATAAAGTAAGAAACTCTAACATGAAGACTGAAGATTGGCAGCTAAGCAATGTTTTCACTAAAAATAATCCTCCGTCCAGTGAGAGTGGTGATAATAGTGTGCTAGAGGAAAAGCTTTCCGCACTGTATTTACACTCCATCCCTAGCTCTGTTCCCCACCAGCTCAGACCAAAATATGTTATCCAAGTCCTTCTTGGTAGTGACAAATTTCAAACCAGCACTACCATTTTCTGAACATCACAGGAAACATTATGCCTTGCTGCCTAGGATAAGCTCTGTGTCTTGAACCAATGTGTTCTTCAATTACAGTAGCATGAAATTTGACCAAGGGTTTGAGTGAGACATCACTTTAAACCATAGTGTATTCTGTATTTATCACTCCAACTACTCAATACATGTTTATTATATGCAGCCTCTCTTCCTGAGGTACACAGATGAAATGTGTAAAAGCACATGGGCTGAGTCCCACAGCACAGAGTTCACAGTTAATGGAGTGAGGATCACATTGAATCAACCATAAAGACTGCACTGTGCTTACTGAATTGAAAATTGAATTAAATTGATTAATTGGGATTATATTAACTTTTTGATTATTTGAAGAACACTGGCCCAGATCACACACAAAATTCATACAAAGTTATTACATTTTTTTCCAACAAATAAGTGCATTTGTGAGCGCAATAAGTGTTTCACACATATGTGTGCTAACTACACCTTTCACCTTAACCATTGTGACTTTTCATATTAGGTGGCTTGTGTAGATTCTTATGAATTTGCGATTGAGTGATTGTGTTGTTTTAAAACTATACATAAATTGCTATTGACTTTCAAATATATTAAACCTGTGGACAAACCTATCTGTAACACTTTAGTTAGATATAGTGTATCATAGACATTATTAGTGTTAGCTGACAATTATTTTCAACATAGAGTGAATCAAAATATGCAGAATTAATGTTGAACTTTTGGACATGTTTGTAAAGTGGGTGAGATGTGTCTGGACAACCAGTTTGCACCAATTTCACCAAATCTGGGAATAATTTGCTCTCCTTGCATGCAAATGGGACATGTGAATGCTGAACCTCAGAACAAATGACAAACCTTAATTATAAATAGAGCATAATTTTAACCACATATGTTTGGGTCAAAGCAGTTTTTCCTAAACAAGGGACTAAAAAAGAGCAAAAAACATGAACATGAAACTTCATGAATCTTTATATTCTTTAGTCAAAATCTCTAAAGAAAAACAAATCTTTTTAAAGATTACAGAGCTTATGCTCAAGTCTTTTTTTTAAATGAGAAACCGAGGGAAAAAAAAAGTTAAAAAGGAATGATACACACAGGTACGTCCACATTAATCCGGATAAATTTGAAAACGCCTCTTTTTCTATACTTTTTGGCCTTCTGTCCACACTGAGATGGCAGTTTTGTCCACTGAAAATGGAGCATTTCGAAAACTCCCTCCCAAGTGGATAAATTTGAAAATGCCGTTTTCGCATTTTAGTTTGGACTGAGAAAACAGAAATATTCAAAAATAATAATGTATTTTAGTCATGTGACACATTCATGTGACCCATTCAACTCAAAACAAACAAGATGGTGGACAATGTTATACTGCAGTTGTTTTCCAGATTGATAGCGTTGTTAAACATTAATCTCACTTTGTACTTTTTGTAACCTTCAGATTGCATTTTTTGAAAGGGGCCACAATTCAGCACTCGCAATTGCTATTCAGCGGTGGAACAGAAATGAACCAAGCCAATGCTTCTTATGTTTTTACACATTCAATTCAATTAAATTTTATTTGTATAGCTCTTTTAACAATGGACATTGTCACAAAGCAGCTTTACAGAAATAAATGGATTCACAAAAA
>CM075020.1:6448296-6462186 GCA_037576675.1 Pangasius sanitwongsei | reverse complement strand
GATAAATTCAAATATTTATAATATATTTTTTGTTAATCCATTTATTTCTGTAAAGCTGCTTTGTGACAATGTCCATTCTTAAAAGCGCTATACAAATAAAACTGAATTGAATTGAATTGAATATAAGGAATTGTTAGCGATAGGTCACTTTTGACTATAGTACCATGAAGTTAGAGATGTACGTGAGGGAGGCCCACACTAATAACATCTCAATTAGTGCTGAAAGTTTATTATTAATCCTGCCATTTCACACAAATACATGTAGATGTGATAATAGCAGACAAAGACAAAGAACACAGGAACTGTTCTGTTACTATTCAGCAAAGCCATCTGGTCCTCTGTGGTATAAAAGTATATTCTGAATTACAAATCTCATTCTCACATCTTCAATCTCTGCAACTCCCTAATAGGATGTCAGCACCTCAGAGGAGACTGTAGATTATTGCTATGCGGTTTGATAGTGTCAAATAATAAATACCTACCTACCTGATGTTTTTCCTTCTCTCCCCATCTCATTTTCTCACTATCTGAGTTCATCAGGCGAAAGGTTCAGCCCTGTTCTGTAGCTCAATCCTGGCCAAAGAATGATCCCTTCCTCCATAGTTCATTTGAAGGCCAGTCGTGCTGGGTGATGTTTTTGTAGATTATGGCTGATGAGATGAGCAGAATCTGAAAGTGACTTCTTATGTACGTATTGGATGTATGTATTCTTATGCATGGATAAACATATAAACAGTGATTGATAGATTGTCACATACATATGTTTATCTTTATTCAGTGAAAAATGAAAATCACTGTCAGAGTCCATAGGAATTTAACCAACAATAGGAAGAAGACAGAAACTAGAACCAAACAGGAACTAAAACCAAAACAAAGGTATATGGCAATGTTGTCACAGGGCCTCAATGATAAGCAGCAAGGACAAGACTGTAGCACACTGTCACGGTTTCCCACTTAGCGTCACAGTTCCTACAGTGAAAGTCCTATCTCTGCCACTTCCTGTCAGTTCTTTGTTACCTGATTGTGTTCACCTGTTCTATGTCAGTGCTTGATTAATTTTTTCTATGTATATACTGTTGATTCTTTGTAGTGTTGCAAAGTCTTACCATGCATTTTTGTGTCAAAGATTTCTAGCTCTGTTTTCTTGATTCACAATTCGTTCTGTTTTTACTTTTGCCCGTTTTGACATTGATTATGAAATGTCATTGTTAACGTTGCCTGTGTTTGACCTCTGCTATGAATTTGGATTAGGATTATTGGATTTTCCCCAATAAAGCACATATGTAGGTTACACACTTGCCTCTTGCCTCTCAACACACATTACAAACATATATGTTCACAGCATATAACTGTCTGCCAATATACAATACATTGGCTCACTGAAGTATAAAAAGCTTGTCTTAACAAATCATTGTCCATACTGATAGCCTGAGACGCTTGTTCTGAGTGGAAATCACTGGGCTCCATCCATTGTGCTGAGCACTTGTATGCGCTGTGCAGAGAATTATTTGGGTTGGCCTTCCCCACATAGACTCTCTACACAGATAGGGTACATAACCTAACACTAAATTCTGAGACTAGAAGTGACAAGAAGAAGACTAGAAGCTCTACTCCAAATGAGGTCATCAACGATAGACCTAATGTTATGTATGTCTGTTACTGAGATGATTATTATGTAATTCCTAGTTAAGCACATTTTGATCATCTTTTAAATTTCCGTTTGGCTTGTTTACATTATTCTACACTATCATCTTTTATTTGTCATTCAACATACATTCAAGAAAGCAAACACTTGTGATTTTCTACTGCATGTGTGAAGGGGGTTAAATGCCACTTCTCTGTATATGTGTGCCTCATAAAAAAAGGAGTGCTTAGACAGAGAATGCAGACGTGTGGCACATGTGAATGTGGGAGACAGACAGCCGGAAAAAGGGCTGAGATCAATAGAGCTAGACCCTTCTCACAGACATAGCCCAGCTTTCAGAGATAAGTCACTGATCTCACACTGAGCTCATCTTACAGGAGGGAAAAGAAACTCACGCATACACACAAAAAAAGCACTCCATCTGGGAAGTCATGCACAATGACCCTTTATAAGTCTCCCCCTTTCATATCTTTTAAGCAATTTCAGCATTCGTATCAACATATTTTTGGTACCGATCTGTGTTCTCTCTACAATCATCCTCTCTACCCTTCTTTACTGGCCCACACTGTGCTTCTTTATAGGAACTTTATATTTACCCTTCATCTCTGGTTGTCTCTATCCATTTTTGCTGGCCCCCTTTTCTATACAGGCCTTGTCTATCCTTTCATATAGGGCACAGAAAAGATGAAATAATGGCCTTTCTATTCTTTTTCACTGGCCCCATTCACATTCATTCATTGGTCCTTTCTACCCATTTTTACTGACCCTATCTACATTCCCATACTATTCATCTTGACCTATCTTTGCTAGTCCTACATACAGTAGCTTCTTCACAGACCTAAATACCACTTATTGCTGGTCCTAAATATTCTGCTTGCTGGCCCCAGCTAGCCTTTCTTAGAGCCTCACTTGATCTTCATCACTTTGATCCACCTTTCTTTGCAGGACCCCTCTAATTATCTTCAGTGATTCTATCTATCCCTTTTGCTGACTATTTCTTCCCTTCTTCACTGGTCCTTTCTACCCTCTCTGGCCCCCTCTACCCTATTACACTGGCCCCATCTACCCTTCTTCAGTGGCCCACCCTACTCTTCTTTACGGGGCCTTTACAACCATCTACACAAGCTCTATACTCTTCATCTCTGGCCATCTCTATGCTTCTTCACTGGCCCGCCCTAGCATTTTTCACAGGCTGTATCCTACACTGGCTCTACATCTTTCATGTAGGCCACAAAAAAAATAAAAGATCTAGAATGGGCAATCTGCCTTTTTCACTGACCCCATTCATATTTCTTCACATATCCTGTCAACACTTTCTTATTGCCCCTATCTATTTCCTTTACTAGCCATCTTGACCTGTCTTGCTAGTCCTATATACCCTTTTTCTATATACACTCTCTACTCTCCTTCACTGAGCTAACTACCCATCCTTGCTGGTCATGTGTACTCTATCTATATATCCCCTCTTTACCCTTGTTCACATCAATCCACTTTTTTCATGGCCCTCTCTCATCTTCTTCAATCCTTCAATACTTCTTGCTGATCCTATGTAGCCCGTTTGCTGGCCCTATATAGCCTTCCGCACTGGCTCTCTTTACCCTTCTTCACTTCCATCCCCTCTTCTTTGTTGGACCCATCTACTCTTCTTCAGTGATTCTATCTATTCATCTTATTGGCCCCCTCTACCCTTTTCATTGACTCTCTCTACTCTTTTTACTGACCTGATCTACCCTTCTACACTGTCTACTACACCACATCTAGCCTTCCTCACTGTCCTCACTTTTTTACAGGTTTTTCCCTAGTCACATCTTAACTGGTTACTCGTTGTATACTGGCCCCGGTCTGCTATTCCTTATTGGCCCTATCTACTTTCCTTTACTCACTGTCTTGAGCCATCATTCTTAGTTCTATATAGTACCTTTTTTCTACACTACATACCATCTCAACTGTACTGTCTTGTGCTGTCTTTTTTCATATAGTACATACCATCTCAACTGTACTGTCTTGTGCTGTCTTTTTTTTTTCTACAGTACATACCATTTCAACTGTACTGTCTTGTGCTGTCTGCACGTTTGCACTTGTGCACTTTATGTATAAATTATGTAGTCCCTTGTAGTTCTGTGTTGTTCTGTGTTTATGTAGCAACTTGGTCCTGGAGAAACGTTGTTTCATTTCACTATGTACTTGTATATGGTTAAAATGACAATAAACTCCACTTGACTTGGCTTGTTCTTCCCCGGCAATACCTCCAATCTACTCCATTTACTGACCCTATCTAGCCTTCCTCACTGGTTCTCTTCTTGTATGACCTATCTAACCTTCTGCTTCACTTGCCATTTCTACCTCATCTACCTCTTCTACCTGTCTTCTCTAGGCTTTTCCTCACCCCTCTCTACCCACCCTATCTACAATTCAATATGGCCCCATTTCCGCTATTATTTGCTGACCCTATCTAGCTTTTTTCCACTGGCCATGTCTATGCTTTGCTGACTATACTTTCACATCTTTCATGTGGGGCAGAAACAAAAGAAAAGATCTAATATTGCCTAGAAAATATCTTGAAATAAACCTTAAATGTGACCGGCACTCTTTCTTAAAAACTACAAGGAAGTGAACATTTTTTTTCACTTCACATCTTAACCTCCGTTACTTGAATGGATAAGCAGGCCAGTAGATGGAGCAGAAAATCACAATTTAGCTGAGGTGCTGCAGAAATAGATTTAATAATGGCAGTAGGGTGTGGTTCAATTTTCCCTGAACTGGACACAAGCCGCAGCATGAGGAGATATCACACCGACACACAGCTCCAGCTGAGATGGTTGTGATATTTCCTGTCACTCCATGTGGCCTGAGAGCTTTGCAGACAGATGGCAGCAGTCTGTGAGATAACCTTTGTATTGTTTTCAGACACAGACCCACATAAACACACACAGTGACAAATGCTTGCAAATTGTATAACTACAAAACATCATAAGTCCAAGTGGCTATGTGTTGACTTTGCATCAAACCAATAAAATCAATGTGTTTTGGAAATAAAAATCACCTTGTAGATATCTTGTTGTCTATTTATTAGAGACTATATGAAACTGGTTTCTTTTTTGTTGAGAAATATAAGTGAGTGTTTGAGCATGAGAGTGATCCAGGGGCAGAATCAGGAAAGGCCCACCAGTGGGAAAGACCAGCAGGTCAGCAGACTGGTGAAGGCAGTGTGCAAGGAAAGAACCTCAGTAAACAAACAAACAAACAAAAAAAGAGTTGTCAAGAACAAATATTAAAGGATTAAGGTAGTGCTCTGCTTATTGCACAGGGCTGCAGTGACTTGGTAACAGACTGAGGGAGTCATTTGAGAGTGTATATCGAAAATCTGGGTTGGGATAGAAAGCCCTATGTGGTCATAGGTCATGGTTTTAGGCTTTGGTCAGGGTTAGACTTTCTTCTTCAGTCTCATGTAGGCTGCCTGACCCACCATTACACAGATTTATAGTGTAAGTGCTCAGTGGTTTACATACAAGGTTTTTGTCAAACCAAACAAATTCATTCTGCTGAAAATCTTAGTTTTCTGCTGAAAATCTTAGTTTACATGCAAATTAATGCATATGCTGGAAATCTGCTGAAAATCTTAGTTTACATGCAAATTAATGCATATGCAAGGAGAGGCATTTAGTGTCAGTGTGGCCATAACAACTAGAAGCTTGTGAATTCCATCCAAGAAGATAACTCTGGCATGCTAGCTAGTTTTCAGATACGTTTCTTGTGTTTTAAAGAATTTATAAATATCAGTATTTAACTGCTAATCAGTTTTAAAAACACTTGTTTTCTTTTTTTCCTAACCATTTTGGTCAATATGTAATATGATATAAATGCACATAACAAAATGTATTTGTTCACTGACAAATTCATCAAGTCAAGTGGATTTTTATTGTCATTCCTCTATATAGCTTTTGGAAAAACATATTGATTCTCTAGGACCATGGTGCAACACATAACAGTACGCAAGACTACATAAAGTACAAATACACAACAGTGTTAGATTGTACTGTTGATGTGCAGGGGTGAGTGGTCTACATTAAGAGATAGGTTGTTGTCTCTACCCTATTCTGTGAGCTGGTTCACCTCCTCCCTGTATGCTGACTCATCAGTGTTGCTGATGAGGCCCATAACTGTAGTTGTGCAAATAGTAATGGTAGTATATTAGATTAAAGAGATTATTAAACAGCTTGTCTACCTTCTTTGACTGTATGGAAATCATATTCACAATAGCCTGTTTAACAAAGAATACCATATAATTGTTGATATGATAAAGTTTTACATAAGGAGATAATTAACATTTTTGGAAGTGCTTTGTAAAGGTTTGTAAACGTAAGTGTTCTTACATGGAAATGGACATTGCTCTTTCTAGTTTCTCAGTAACAGTGCTTTTTTTTGTCTTTTTAACTTCAAGAGAGGAAGAGAGAGTCTATTATTAATATTATTATTATTATTATTATTATTATTATTATTATTATTATTATTATTGTTGTTGTTGTTGTTGACAGTCCACATCCAGTCCACATTCTACCAACTTCTGTTTGTTACCACACTACATTCTGATTCTCTTTCTCTGTGTGCTCTCTCTCTTTCACTTTGATGCCCACCCTTCTCCCTCTCTATCTCTCACTGTTTTCTCTACCTGCCACCCAATCTGTCCTTGCTTCTCAGGGGACAGAGGGAACATATCTATCTGAGGCTAATACCTCCACAGATGACTGTGAGATTCACAACCCCCCTGGAGAAATCCAGCCATTGCCTTATCTTTCAGCGAGTGAGTGTGTGTATGTAGCACCAGGGTGTTTGTGAAGTGGGATATAGGTTTGCTTTCTATTAGTTGAGCACTCTAGTACATACTGTGCTTATATATTCAAGAGATGCCTGTGTGTGTGTCATATAGTAAGTCTTTCTTTTCCGGTACATGTAATGCCGGCTGATGAATTTTGCATGTCCTCCTCTCCGTGTCCTGCTTGGGCTCCCAGTGGAAGAACCAAACAGAGACAGAAAGCTTTCTTGATGCATATTGAAGTGTACCTTCTCAGCCAAGCTAACCTGGTTTTATGAATCCTTTCCTTTTCATACCCTTACCAATCGCAGAAAAACATACCAATTTCAATGCAAATGAGACTGCGTGCATGCAATCTCTTACACGAATGCACACATACACACACACACACACACTGTATGTGTATGTACACACAAATTTTACTCCCCACAAATTGTACATCAGAAAATTGATGTGTGAAGTGTAGGAATACAAATGTGGTGTTATTTTTTATCATAATTGGAGTGATTATACAGAGGTGCAAAAACTTTCCACCATCCTTATGCTGTATAGATGGTGTGTATTAACACCACTGTGTCAGACAACAGATTATTGTTTATGTTTACAATTTAGTAGTCTCTTTTTTACCGGATTTGCAGGGAGGGATGGATTCTGTAGAATTAGAAAAGCTCTAACTGAGAGAAAGAAAGGCAGTGATATTTGAATGATTTATTAGAGGTACAGAAGGAACATTAGAAAAAATGAAGTGTTTGTGGGGTAAGCTAGAGTGACTGGCTGATGAATTTAATTGTAGATTACTGTTGAAAGTGGATTGACAAACAGGAGATGGTAAAATAGATAGACAGCTGTGCATCCATTCTCTTTTTTCTCCTTTATTTCCCTCCTTTTCTCATTTTCTGTCTCTTTTCTCTTTCTCTCCAAACATCTGTCATCAGAAAGATGAACCAATCTATATATTGTGATTTCCATCATCACTACAGATTTCCATCATCACTACACACATGCATGCAAATACACAAACACACTCTCATACCTGTCTACTTGAATGAATTGGAGTGGCAAAGGAGTACCTGAGGGAGTGCTGTCCTCATTTCATAGTGACAGACACAGAAAGAGCCTCTCAAGGGCAGACAACTTCACATACACACACACACACACAATGATGCACACATTTGCCCTCCTTCCACACATATGAATGTCATTCAATAGGTCATGCAACGTGTTCAGCAGTGTTAACATTCACACTGTCTGATGGTGTGTGTGTGTGTGTGCACATTTTAAAAGGTTGTTTGCATTGAGAATTTAGCCTCCTCTACACTAAATAACACTCAATTTGTATTTTTTCAAATCATACTGCAAACGCTTTAAGCTAAATAAAGAAACTTGACATATTTTACCATCTAAAGTAAATAAAGTAATTACTGAATGTCAATTTATTTGATATTGCTATTTATTACAATTAAAAATGACCACAGTTTCACTTTCACTGCTAGCTACAGAATAAAACAGCAGTAAAAGTATGGTGTTATGTGATATTTAGCACATACCATGAACCCTGGAGGGGAACTTTTATTGAAAGTTTTGGCTGGTGGTATAGTGTAGAGGAGATGTGCTGCAAGGTCAGGGTATGTGGTTTACAGCATCCCTCAAAGGGTTGGTCCCTACCACATCTGTCTACAGGATAAACAGCGGGCTCGGATGGAGGCCAGTTTCTATCATCTCTGGCTGAAAAGGAAGAAAAGTGTGGAATAAATTGTCTGTTATAAGTTGCCAACACTAGGAACACACATACAATTTTTTTTATCTAGCAAGGAAACAGCTTCAATCTTTCTTTCTCATAACTCAGCCAAGGTATCACACTTCTTCCAGCCACAGATGCCACACACAGACTTCTTTGGGTTGGCAGTTAGTCCTACCTCATGAAGTTGCCAAGCACCTTCTGGAGGTATGCAAAATGTTCCACCCAGTCTTCCAAGGAAATGAGAACATCATTGATGTGAGCTGAGTGGTTACAGCGGGTGCAGCATGATATCTATGGAAGGGCACCATGGAGCCTAAAACGGCATAATGCAGTACTGCCAGAGCACACTGGTCAATTGCAAAGTGTAGTTCTGCAGGCAACGTTACTGCCTCACAGCCTCAGAGTCCCTGGGTTGATCCTGAGCTTGGGTTATTATCTGTGCAAAGACTCACATTTTCTTCCTGGGGCCACTTAAGTTTCCTCTGAGCTCTCCAGTTTCCTCCCACCTCTCAAAAATATGCTGCTAAACTACACCTAGCAGTGCAGGTATGTGTTCATGGTGCCCTTCAATAGACCGGCATCTAGGCTGTATTCCTGCCTCATGCCCAGGTATTAATGGGACAGGCTTTTTTTGTTTGTTTTTTTAAGTGCTAATTTAAGTACTTTAGGAATCCAATACAACTGATAGGCTCGTCTATTGATAGCTTGGGGTAAATGGAAATAATGAAAATAGCTACTATCTACCTAAGGTGCAAAAAACAGAGCATGCAATTTTGGCATTATATATTTTTTTAGCATTTTAGTGACCATTGACACTGGTACTAATCTGGTGAATAAGTGGGGTTTGAATAAGTGCAGTATCTAATGTTGTGTTTAGTTTTTCTGCTATGATGGCCAATCAAATCAGATCATCCCATTCCTCCTAAAAAAAAGCTGTGTGCTACAAATCCTGTTAGTGTAAATTGTTTTGAATGCACTATGAGACAAAGCCACTGTTGCCATGGGAAGCAAGATACACAGAAACGAGGATGAGAGCATAACAGGTATGAATAACTGGCTGGCTGACATAACTTACAACAAATTAGAAATTTGTTTTCTGTCCTTTTGTGGGTTTTTGTGGGTGTTCAATCATGTGTGCGTTAGTATATAAGTGGTTATATAAGCTATTTCCTCACCTTTATCATATGATATATTTAACACATTTGTCATTTCTTAGACATTCTTTTGTTTATATTGATTGTACTGTACGATGTTTCATACTGATTCTACTAATTATGTGGAGTTTTTATGAGTAATGGCCCATCAAACTCTCTGCCTGAAATTTTGAAGCCTCAACAGAGTTGTTTGTTTTCAGTCAGTTGTATTTAGTTAGTAATTGGGATATGTAGCCTATTCATGTTGAAGTATAGTGATATAAAGATTATATATTTATGTATTTATATATGTATATGTACGGCTGTAAGGAATAGGACAGAACTTTTCATCTTTGGGTTTGCTTTTTACTTGCGCTATGTGAAAGTAAAACTTTTTTAAAAATCTGCCTGCTTTTCAGATATCTCCTGTTAGCATGAACAGAGATCAGTTGAGTAAAAAAGATAACAGTGAGACTAATGTTTAAAAGTTGTGAGTGACTTTTACCTCAGGTGATGCGACAAAGACTGATGGTGATTTCCCAGTGTAAATTTAGAATTCTTTACAATTTGGCAGTAATGAAGTTGATGTTTTTCCAAGTAGATTATGTTAGAAATGTAGAGGCAGGCAGGGCATCTTTCAATGAAATTGTAATGAAATCTTTAAATGCAATTGTCTTTCTTTTTTACTTTTGGTGGTAACCAGATTTTAAAATGCTAGAACTTTACTTATGAATGAGAATGAAAAAAAAACTTCACTTCAGACCATGTGAAGCTTTCACGTCACCACACAGGAAGCTCGATAACAACATCCTTCCAGTTACACACACACTCGACCTTTCATTCACCTTCCAATTGATTCTTTGTTTTTGGTGTAGAGCTAACTTGCCTGAACACATTGCCATGAACCCGGGCTATCACCAGCGCAGCATGTCTGGCATTCATTCACATCAGCTCTTGCATGCGGTGTATAACTGGCTCTGTCTGGATGGGTTGCCTGAGAATGCTTTCACCATTCCCTCGCTCTCTGAGATGAGGGAATGAGGCAATTCAGGGAGTCTGCCTCAAGTTGGAAAACACAGAATCAACCAATAAGTTCTTGTGATAAACAGCCAGGTTCTGCATGACATCTCTGACAGATGTTAAGTCATCTGCCCCAAATAGGTAGATAGATGTACATCTATTGCATGTTGTAAATCTCTTGTTCTTGTTCTTCTCAAACCCATACACACAATCTTTTCTCTTTCATATTAACCCAGTATTCTCTTGTCAGAAAGATGCCCCATTCCACCTTTGTATATTCAAACTTCATCATCACTACACACACACACACATACACACACACCTGTCTACATGAATGATTTGGATTGGAGACTGAGCACCAGAGGGAGTGCTGTCCTTATTTCATAGTAAGGAGAGGGCATAAAACATCACACACTGACACACACACAGCTTTACCTTGCATACATGCCTATGAATATAGCTTAGCAGGCAGTGCTTCATAAAGTTTAGCAGTGTTTAAAGAAAAAAAATTATACATATGTTATATTTGCTGTGGACTGGTGTTCCATCCAGAGTGTATTCCAGCCTCCTGCCCAGTGCTCCCGGGATAGGCTCCGGATCCACCACGACCCTGACCAGGATAAAGTGGTTACTGAAAGTGAGTGAGTGAGTGATATGTATATATATGCTGTATATGGTGCTAGTAAAGTGCTGCTGATATAGTATATTTATAGAAATGGAATTAATTATCCAGTTAAAGTGAAGGTCTAATGAGTAAACGCATAAACCACTTGAGGGCATGCTGTCATAGGAAAATAATCAACAATGGGGTGGTGTCAATGGTGCCAAGTTGGTTATTTTCCTATAACAGCATGTACCATATTGTTTATTTCTCTAATATTACATCAATTTGTCAGCAATTACAATTTTTATTTATTACAGAAGCACACATTGTGCTTTTTATCTATTTATAGTTATGTATAGCTAAGTTGTGGAACATCCTGGAACAAGTAAGTTCCCATTATCATGTTGTAGGTATAAACTGTTGTTCCCTCACAAAAATTAATAAGATGAAACACGCAGCTTGTCATGCTACTGAGAAACTGTGAAGCGCAGACTCTTCTGCCTTCAAGAATTTCCTATCTCAGACAATTTAAAGCTACAGCTTTACTTCTGAGTGTTATAAGAAAAAAAAACTGACACTGAAGACTCCTTCCAAAAATGCTAAATAAACTTCTCCCCCACAGAAACCATATATCAAAAACCATATCACAAATTACACACTTTTTAAATTCATTTATGTGGAGTGTCCATCAAACTAGTCTCTGTGTAAGGAGTAACAATGGAAACAATAGTGTATTAGACTGAGCACATTAACGTAAACCTCTGATTTGCTTTGCAGCCAGTGTTGCCAACTCTTTTCAGAGGAAAGAAGCTAAAACACACTCAAAAAGTCACGAGAAATCACTACATGATGTCATGGGCTTATTTGCATATTACCTTATTCATCATGATCATTGGCATATCTAATTACAAATTAGGGTACATGAAGAAGGAAGATTTTTACTTAGAATATAATAATATATAATAGAGTAGAGTTTTATCAGAGCAGAAAATAATAGATTATAATTTATTTCTTATAGAAAAAAGTCATCTCTGGTCATGGCACCATAAACTAAAACTTTTGTGCATTTACAAAATACTAAACTGTCTATCAAGACCACATACAAAAAGAGGCAGTGACAATGAGTATTCATGAAAGGAAGATGTTTGAGGTAAGACAAACAATAGGTCCTTGGGAAACAGTGGTGATCAGTGATTGGTTGAAAGCACAACACAATCAGGCATTACACGCTGATGGAGAATGGAGCGAACAGCCTCTCAAATAGTATATCAGCAGCTGTGATGTGAGCTGGGGAACTGTATCGTGTACAGGACAGTCACTAACATGTGCTCAAAAAGTCACTAGATTTGTCGCTAGGCTCTTTTTAAAATTAAAGTCATTAAAGGGGTCTAAAAAGTCGCCAGATCTAGCAACAAAATATCTGAGTTGGCAACACTGCTTGCAGCTAGAACCACTGTCAGAGCTGCTGTTATGGTAAATCAAGAATTTAGTTTAAAGTACATTAAGTTAAATTTGAAATTGATTTTTGGCTATTAGGCAGTATAAATGAATATAGTAAACTACAGACGGCACAAAAGCAACAGTTTTCCTAATGAGGAACAGCCAGATGTCCCCATATTCCTAACATCAAGAGATGATTTTGCCACTTGATAGCACTGTCATTGCATACAGCCTTGTTAAGGAAAGTCTATTACAGCCAAAGATGGTAGAGAACAAAGTGAGTGAGAGGAAACCCAGCATGCCGATGTGAAAAGATTTTCAGAAAGCAAGAAATTACAAATATCTTTCAAACACAGAACAAGACTTTTTTTCTTCTGACAGTCCTTTGAGATCCCCGTTTGATTAAACATTTTCTCTCATCTTTTCCCACGCTTGAAAAAATGAAACATTTTCTATTTCGGTGAGTCCCCCATCTCTTTTACATGTCACTATTTAAGCCCTGCTTGGAGCCTTTTCACATTGTTCTCGTGCATTCTAGGACACAAAATGGATGAGTGTGGACTTCAGTTATTTGCTATCTGCTTGAATATATCAACTTCATCTTACAGTGTGTCTGATACATTCACCCAGACTTATTCATACTGTCCCTTGGGAACAGGAATATGTAATGACACACCATTTTTCAGATTCTATACTTTTTTTTAAATTCTTTTCAATAATTAATCTTTTAAAAAATGTCCAGATGGTACAGAGCTCTGATTCTACAGTATACAGATTGGGTTGGCTAAGAAGAATCCAAAAAATATTTCAAAAGAAAAGATATGTTAGTATGTTAGTATGTCATTGTGCTAAATATTATAAAACCATGTAACTGAGCTATGAGTAATACAATAAAATACTTTAAATACCTGTACACATCAATTCTACTCAGCTAGTTTACAGCTGAGCGGCACATGGCAGCTGACAGAGCAATTGAGCCTTGTTTTTTGGATACTTAAATCAACTCCCGAGTCATTATCAGCCTGGAGAAACCTCGCAGATGCTTCTGTAGACATAGCATCCTTCATCCAAGGACACTAAGATGTAAAGAGGGCTCTCTTGACGGACATGAGCTTACATGCTGCACTCTCTCAGTTCCAGAATCAACTATTTTAGTAAAAATTGTCCTTAAATAGTGTAATGTGATACATAGATGTACGTGTTTGCACATTTATTGCACTGATCTATTTCTTTTCATTGTTAATAATATAGCCTAATAAAGTACTGAAGCTGTAAATAAATTGTAGCATGTACAACTACTTAAAATATCCTGTAATGTCCTGAATTAGTTTTTGCTTTGGCTATGGAAATATCAGCTAGTTCATTACTTTTTTAAATGATTGGTCAACTAGTAAAAATGTATAGTCATGCAACACTGTATAATATATACACTATATTACCAAAAGTATTCGGTCACCCATCCAAATGATCAGAATCAGGTGTCCTAATCACTTG
>CM075020.1:6427711-6448196 GCA_037576675.1 Pangasius sanitwongsei | reverse complement strand
GCAAAATCACAAAAACTCTGTCATTGTCCAAATACTTCCAGACCTAACTGTATGTATGTATGTATGTATGTATGTATGTGTATATATATATATATATATATATAGTTTTTTTTAATATAACGTTTGATTTATTTATTAAGGAGCTTGTTTGAATACTTAATTAATGTATGGACAGTAATTGCTACCACAAACCAGGCCAAAGGACCAAAGAAATAATTGCTAGCAAACGTCTAGCAAACCACTAATTACACAAAAAGGACCATATGTAACAAATAACTAATAGTATTTCATATTAAATAGATGAATACACACAGTTAAATCAATAAATAAGCCAATAAATCATATTGTGAGAAAAACAAACAAACCCATGCCGCAAATAATTAACAGAAGGACACTACGATCCATAGCTAAACATAATTACCACACTAATAATTTCTACAAAATCAATATATACAATTCAATGTATATATCATAAACTATACAACGTGCCATTACATTTTATTTCCGGCCTTGTACACCATACATCAAACTTTTGATATTTCTTATGCGGTGCATGTCTGAGAGTGCATGTGTATGCATTACATATCCCTGCCCTCATTATTATGCTAGAAACAAAATATCATTTGCTAATTAGCTGTAATTACACCTGTGGAGAATTTTCATCTTATAAATCTCACTAATGCTGGGATTACCGTGACATTTTGCATGCAGAGTTTTGCACAACATACTTTCCTGTTCGGCTTCTGCTGAGCTTTGGGCTGGGCTTGAACCAGGATAAGCACAGAACACTAATGCCTGTGTATTCTCTGGGTGTTTCTAAGCGTGTTTTAATGATGAGGATGTCTTTTCCTCCCCAAAATTTAAGGCACTAGTGTGAGATATCCTTCAAAAATATGACATTTATGCTTCAAACTAATTTAAGCATATTTTGCCATTGTTGTTTCTACTTATTTAAGGGTATCTTTTAGGAACTTGAGTGTGTCGTGAAGGATAGCCTACTCACTTTTTTTTTTTTAATTATCATCCCCAAGCAATTGAGAAATATTGGTGTATGAGCTAAACTGTGTAGCATCTAACTAGCTAAAAAGATGCTTGTAACATGCTATGTGATGAGGTAGGATGCACGTGTGTGGATTCACAGGGGCTTTGTTGTGGGCAAGACAACAAATAATAGTCATACTAGTTCATCATAATATTCAAGGGTTAAAATTCAAAGGCAATCTCAAAAAGGGATTAATCCAGAATCCAAATGATAACACAAGCACTAGATTCAAAACAAAGATTATAGACAGGAAACAATGCTTGGAAATATACAATATGATAGGCAAAATCTTGCAGTGAAGAAAAGAAACAAGAGAGAATAAAAGAACTATTCAAGGTGGAAATACAGAACAGGTGATCACAATAAGGGAACCAACCAACGATAATACAGTGATGGAGGCAAGACTGAAACCTGTATAAACGCAAAAGGCCAAAAGATAAACAGAAGCACATGACATGCATGCACCACTTGGCACACTGGGAAAGGCATCATGCACTGAGGGAAAGTCCAAGACCATGGTAAAATAAGATTTTCTAGCATTAATTAACTCCAGAAAATCTACATAAATTAGAATTATCCTTATGTCATAGCTGCTAATATTACATTGTTTAATTGGTTGGATTATATTATGTATGCTATTTAGTGCATGACAAATGTACTTATAATACATTATAAATCATAGAAAGTGTTATATTATTTAACAAATCTACATCATTTCTCTGTTTCAGCATAATACATGCACATGGTTGTAAGGTAAGCATTGCACAAACCATACTGTATTCTTTCTGTGTCTACATTACACTGTATGGTACTGTTATTTTCCTGACAAAAAAGTCAAAAACAAGCAGTGTGTGTCCTAAAGCAACATTCCATTCACTGTTTTTTTTTTTTTTTTTTTTCACGAAGGGCACAAAGCAACTGACTTCCTCCTAAAAAACACTCAAGTGTTAAACGACATGAAGTAACTGGAAAAGGACCCCAGGTGGCCTCTGAATACCATTTGTTCCAAGTCACAGTATATCTATAATTCAACCCAAATTAGAGATGAACCACCAGCAGCATCAAGACCACACTGACAAAACCATTTAGCTAAAGAGAACGCTGCATAGTCAGTTCCCTCTAAGGGTATGCTTACTAACATTTCAGTTTGGCGGATTGAAATTTTATACATATAGATTGAAATTTTTATATATATATTTAAATTTTTCCTTTATACAAAGCATCAAGACAGGATACAATTGAGCATTTGATGGTTAAGGATCTTGTTCAAAGAGGTGAGTCAAAACCATCTGATCAGTAGCCCAAAACTTTAACCACAGATCCACAACATGTTACCAGAATGGTGTCAGATCCCAAATGCTCTTGTTCGTGATGAAATTAGAATGGCTCACAAGGTGTAGTTGATGGAAATTTCTGTGTACATGCTGCCAATAGAACAGGTGTACCACTTGAAAGCGTCTAAAGCCAATACCTATTCAGTGATAATCATATTATAATGTCTATGTTCATCAGAAATCATTTTTAGTTTCCACTAAACAAATCAAGAGAATCAGATGATGAAGTCTTCAAACTAGTGTTTAGGGGCCCAGGAACCAGAATAGTTTTTCTGCTAAATCCAACTTCACTCTGTTGCTAGTGATTATCACAGAAAAGGACACTACTATATGCGTAGCTCCAGAGAAAAATGTCATTCAACTTGATGGTTAACATCAAGGAGCTTGTAAGTCACATGCTTTACAAGGTTTGCCAGAAGTGCTACAGTACCATCCCCAAACTACTTTACAGGAAAGATTATGTGCAGAATCTCTTGGATCTAGGTTGGATCAAAAAATATATATATATACATCAGCTTATTCCTCACCAGCAAAAAAAAAAAAAACAGCAGCCTGCACTTTTGTGTCAATTTTCACAAGATCATACCTGACTGGAATCCTCTGCCTAGGATACAGAATCTTATAGGTAACATTGCTGGAAACTCTTACTTTTCCATCTTCGATCAGTTAGATTCTATCATAAAGGTTTTGTTAGATAAAAATCCAGACATCTTAGGTTCTTGTGGTACCACATGGGAGCTAGAAGGTAAGCATGGAGTGACCCCTTCCCCAACAGAATCCCAGAGCTGTATGCAAAGAGGGCAGTGTATTCAAAATGAGTTGGCCACTGATGCAACTTATGCATCATGTTTCATTAATTGGGGGTTCCAATTTAGGTAATTAAATAAAAGACCCTTTCTGCAATAATCATAAATATAAACAAATATTTTTATTTAACACTGCATTACTTTTATGTATGAAATATAAACACAGTTATGATTTTGCCACAGAATTCTGTTTCAGAGAAGTGAGCGCTTCTACCTCAGGATTGAAAATCTCACCACTATTTTTTGTTCTTCTTCTTCTTTTGGCTGCTCCTGTTAGGGGTTGCTACAGCGGATCATTGGTCCGCATACTTTGATTTGGCACAGTTTTTATGCCAGATGCAACCATTTCCAATTTTATCCCGGCTTGGGACTGGCACTGGGAGCGCACTATCGTGTTCAACCCCAGTGACTGGGGTGGGGTCCCTGGCCGGGAATCAAACCCAGGCCATGATGGTGAGATCGCCGAGGCCTAATCCTCCAGGGACCCAATCTCACCACTATTTTAAGTTGTAAATATTGAAGAAATATTTGGGATGTGATGGAAAAATGGAATGTTAGATTGACAAACTGATTGGGTCAGTGGCAGAAGTGTTATAGTCGTTTAACCGGTGTGTGGTGTTGAAGCAGGAGTTCAGATTGCAGATGACGCTCTCTGTTTACCAGACAATCTACATCCCTATACTTAACTATGGTAAAAAGGTTGTGGGTAGTAAATACAGGCAATGGAATTTAAATTTATCTGCAGGGTTACTGGGATTACACTCCATAGGGTGAGGAGCTTGATGATCTGGGAGAGCCCAGGCGTAGAGTTGCCTTGGGTAAGTTTGGGGATCCCCAAGGAAGAGCTGGAATCTTTTGTCGCACTAATAGTTGAATGAATTGTCTTTTCTCTTTTCAGAGACCTATTCTGTCTCAAGTATTGGTGCTGGTCAAAACATTATATATTGAACCAAGAACTAATAATCCATGTTTGCGCAATTTGGTTTGGTAAATGTCATCTCAACCCACACTCGAAGCATCCTATTTCTCATTGCATAAGGATTACTTTTTGAAAATTATTTGTTCTTATCTTCCTAAAGCAGTTCTACATGGATCCATTCTGAAAGGGAAACATTTTGATGTAGGGTTCACTAAAGGACTATTAAGGGTTCCATCAGAGAGACAATAAAAGGGTAACACTTTTTATGAAGCCTGCATTTGTAAACCATTATAACTGTGCTTATAATAAATCTTTGTTTTTTAGATGGTAATAATTACTTGTAAGCATTTTTATAAACTCCGTTGATGTTTCATAAATCGGCTAGAAGTAATTGACGACCTATAATCATGTTGTAACAAACGTATCACATGCTGTAGCACATGCACAAGCTTTATAACTAATCTTTGCATAATTATAAAGTAATATTTATTAATAATTCTAAAAACATTTAAAACACCATCAATGGTTGCTTCAAGGGGATGATATAATAAACGAATCATCATTACAGATAAGTTGTAAGACATGACACATTTATAAAAGTCAATTATAAACTTCCATAAACTCAATTTAATACTTTAATGCTTGAAAATGCAATGATTTGGACATAGGTTTGCATAGGTCTCTCATGCAAAAACTTTAATTAAACACTGAAAGGACAGGAAAATCAGTTATGGCCCTGGCCAGATGGAAGCTTCATTGCCACAGTGTCTGTTTAGCTTAATTTGCTCAAAATTAAAGTTTGCTTTGCCTTTTAAATAGAATCATTAGCCATTCTCGTGAAACACACTGACCATCTTGCTGTCATCTGGCTCATTCATCTTCAATTTTTTTAAAACTGAAGGCTGTTTCTATGGCAATAAGACCCAGGGGAATGAAAATTCCTCAACTAAGCACCTGTAGGAAGATTGAAAGGATGTGTTCATAACCACCTTAGACCTTAATTAACTTTAACTCAAATTAAACTTTATCACTTATCACTTATAACATCAATGCCTTGCTAGGTCTGAAAGAAACACTGACTGGAAGACACTTTTTCTTTTGAATATATGCCCAAAAATATTACTTTGAAATTATTAAGGAAGGTTACCTTGATCGTTCTGACCTGTGTCTGATTGGGATACCATCAACACGCCTGGTCAATAACAGGAAATTCTCTCAGTGGAGGAGAAGTGTTTCAAAGAAGAAAATGGCTGAGGCATAGTACAGTTTTTTTTATCCTCTCTGAGCCCTGAAGATCAGAACAAAATCATTATTACCAAGCACTAGCTGCTGTCGCATCGCCTGAAGGAGAACATCACCACACCAGATGACAAGGTTATCATTCCTGTGCTCCAGCAGACATCATCCATTTGCACCCTGCATTATGCAAACTAATTCCACACCTGCGGTCATTTTCTCTGTTTGGTGGTGGTACCTATGAAAGGTGGATTATCTGTTTCCAGCCTCCTTCAGGCGGGGGAAAGATTTTTGAATAGAGCCGGCACATCCAGCTCACCATTCACACCCTGACACAGAAGCACAATAGAAATGGATGAGAAAGACTCCAGTCCTCAAGTGCCTCACATCCTATCTTCTGCTTTCCATAACATCAAAAAGAGCAAATGGACAAGTGGTGAATACATGTCATTATTCAGTTATAGTCACGGCATGGTGCAGTGTAATGTGATACTTGTAGTGTAACGCATCTGGACATCTGAGTGAGTCTTTGAAGAAGTGCGCAATGCAAAGCTTGAATATGATATTACAAATAATACTTAATATGTTATTGAGTATCTGCATGCAAGTCAAGTCAAGTCAAGCGGAGTTTATTGTCATTTGAACCATATATACAGCTAGTTAGTACATAGTGAAAAGGTGATGGAGGGATTATTACACTGCTTATTAATTTCTACAATACAGTGCTTGAATGAATGTCAGGGGTGAACAAATCACAATTAATCATCTTAGGCTATTTCTTTTTTATTTGCAGCCTTCTGGTGGATACAGTAGTTTTACTTAGCTGCTGATATAGCTGTCCTAAACCCAGAGAAAGAAAAAAACTCTCTACTGAATTTCACAAAACAACTTTTTTTACTTTGCTCCTATTGACTTCTATATTCTTTGGTGGAACTGTAACTGTAGCATGTGCTGAATTTCTGTGCTTGATTCACTACAGACCCTGATGCCACCTGGCCGTTGGTAGGAAGTAGTTTTACTATTCAGATCATTTAGCATGTATTCCTGGATCTCTTCAGATTTTGGAACAGTGCACGCTGCAAGAAATGACATCAAAGCAAGTGAAAATATAGAATCTATACTTGAATAGAGTCAAATGTATCTAGTATTTTATATTATAATATTACAACAAACCAAATATAAGATATTAAGCCTACTTTGAGACATTTCACTCATTTCAGTCTTAAAATGTAAACTTAAAATTTTAAAACTCCTTTGACAGATTAATTTAAAGAAAAAAAAAGTAAAGGAAAAAAAAGCAGGCCAAAATGTTTTTTCTGACTATAACATACTTTGACACATCAACTTTTTAGAAACCATAAATATATTTCAACAAAATGTGGAAATGTTTTTATTTAGTATTTTAATCTTGCTTTGGCTGTCTTCCTGTAAAGGCCATTTTGTGAAGTACCAGTTTAACAAACACCATGGTAAAAAAAAAACCACTCAGTCTGCCATAAGATGTCTAAAATCCTGCTAGCTAAGTGTGATTTCCTCGCACAGTGTATGTAAAGTTGTTGGATAGCTATGTGCCATATTGGAATAGACATCAACCAAATCAGTTTAGTTTGTACTCATACCAGCGCAATCAGAACTACAGTGGGGTCCAAAAATCTGAGGGCACTAGTGAAAATGCTCCTATTTTGCATTCTTTTCTAATTTAATTACAAATAATATTATTCACAACAACTTGAGAGAAAAGTAGAATCTTTGAAATATTTACATGAATTTCAGAGTTTCTTAGTATTTAGTATGTCAACTTATTGCTGTATTGACAGTGTGCACTCGAGCTGGTATGGACCTCACAAGTTTGTGTAAAAACTTATGATCCATTTTATATCAAATCCATCAAAGTGTCATCTAAACACATGCTTCAATAGAAGAGATTAGACATGAGGAAAATCTGATCTTTTGTACAAAGCAGTTAACATGGTCTATATCACACATTTTCTTACATTTAAATAGGGACCTAGAAATAATGCAGTATCTTGAATATTAAGTGTTCCAGATACTGAACATTTATTTTCTTTGTTTTAAATATTTAAAAATTCTAAAACCTTCTGTTTATTTCCAATTTTAAACAAAAAAATAATAATAATCTTAGATTTTCCATGTGGTCTCAGACCATTGTATATAACAGAAAATGTCAGCATTTCACCATTTGAAGGGTTTTAATGTCTAAGAATAACGACTACGTATTTCAAATTCTAACTATTCCAAATCTGAGTTTTACAACCAAACACTAAAACCTATCACTTTTCAAAATGAAAACCATTGTCAAACAGTTGTCAACAATGGCAAGCCAGACTTCTAGCTACCATTGGAGAGTTCACCTGCTTTCACAGTAATACACAATTTGACTGATATTGCAAATAATCAAACAGAGACTGGACTCACAGCCACAGATACAAGCAAGACTAGGTTGTCTACTGTCCATTAAACTTTTCAAACAAAACTCTGGAATAAATTTAAAATCTGTCTAGATTTGACAGGCTCATTATGTCACGGCATTAAAAATTTGTTATCTAGTGGATGGAACTGTTCGTTGTACGGCTGTTCATCCCTGAAGTTGTTCATCCTTGGATTCTTTCAATTATACATAACTGCATCTGTCACTCAACCTGCTTTATTTCTCAAACGTTAACAGAAACGAGTAAACACTACAGTGTTTTTGGGAACATTAGAAGAAATCTGCATATTTCCTTTGTATTTTTGGGAGAAATGTGTTCATTTATCACAGGTCGCCTTTCTATTTATCTGGAAAAATAGTTGTCAGCACAAGACTAAATTATTGCAGTGCATGAGTTAATCATTACAATTTCCCACTGTAGGAATATATTTGGTGGTTTTCAAAGAGAGGTCAAGGTATCCACAGGGATCCATGAAGCATAGCCAGGGGTCTGCAATTTTAAATAAGCTACAGCTAAAGGAAATCACAACCCACAATTTATTAATGAGTTCTTATATTTATTATCAGGTTTGACTGGTCGCTTGAATTGAATGGGTTGAATTCAAATCTCTACAACTCAAAAACAAGTTAGCCCATAGATCTTGTCAACGTGGACCTATTTTGTTCA
This sequence comes from Pangasius sanitwongsei, assembly GCA_037576675.1. Classification (NCBI taxonomy): domain Eukaryota; kingdom Metazoa; phylum Chordata; class Actinopteri; order Siluriformes; family Pangasiidae; genus Pangasius; species Pangasius sanitwongsei. The sequence continues at coordinate 6,439,743 of CM075020.1, read as the reverse complement.
GGAGTAAAAACCTCCACTACTATTAAATAATGTTCATAAAATAAATTTCCACTGAGAGGGTCCATGGTATATATTTTACAGCTAAAGGGGTCCCTTGCTACAAAATATTTGAGAAACCCTGATGTAGTGAAACTTTGTTTAGTGTGTTATTACAGAAACTTAGCTTGACGTTGATGAGCTATGTACTACTTCTCCTCACCATGAACTACTTGACAAGCTGTGATTTTCTGTTAAATATCATACCCTTTCTACTAAAATCTATTCATAAAAGCTGAACATGGAATTTTCTTAGGGGCATCTAAGTTGAACATTGCATACTCTGCTAAATCTGATTTTACCTGATTTCATGGCAACCATCTTGGCATCACTTCTAACAACAATGTTGCAAACTGAGATAATTAAAGGTGCAATAGTCATTTTTATTCCTTACTTGCACAAATAATCTGGAAGTTATATAGACCATGATAAAAAACCATCATAGAGCCATGGCTTTAGCAAAAGTGTATTAAGTCACTGAGAAAACCTGTTTGGAAAACTGACTTCTGGTCCAGAATGCTTGTTTGTGTTTGGATGTGCCTCCTTTCAGTCATTTTTATAGACACTACATTAAAAGCCACCATAGATCCTGGGGCAGAGCTTCGTGAACATGGGCGGGAATCATTCCAATCTTGAACACACTTGACCATTAGAGGCCTAATCTTGGGAGAAAAAATACTAATCTTAACTAATGCACCTTTAACAGATCAGTTGGGCTTGTAGGTGCTGTATATGGCAACTTTTTCTGTCTAATATTATGAAACAGTGAGATAAGAGCCATTAAAGAATCCTTGTACCAGTAATGGGTGGCATGGTGGTACAGCGGATAGCATCCCTGCCTCACAGCTCCAGGGTCACAAGTTTGATCCTGAGCTCAGGTTACTATCTGTGTGGAGTTTCACAAGTTCTCCCCATGTTGTCATAGGTTTCCTCTGGGTTGTCCAGTTTCCTCCAACTTACCAAAAACATGCCAATATGTACAGTACATTGGCTATTCTGGGTTTGGGAGTGTGTGAATGTGTGTATGCATGATGTTATGCTATGGATTGGCATCATATCCAGGGATAATCTCCAGAGTCTGGAGTTTCCACATTCACCATGAGCCTGACCACAATAAAGTAGCTACTGAAGATGAATGAATGATTGAAATGCCTATTTGATAAACAACCCATTTAAAAACTAGCAAATGTTAACTTGTATATCTCAGTATTGCAAACAGTCATGCCTTTGACATAAGACTCAAGCTTTCAAGTACCCTCTCACACTAAACCATCTGACGAAACCCATGCCCATTAAAACCAAGATCAAAACAGCACAAAACCCCTAACTACCATGATAGTTACCAACTGTATATAGTATATGCCCATTCTGAAGGATGGTAAAATAGTGTTATCTATTTTTTCAGTGTTTGAAAATAGGTTTGAGATTCAATTTTTGTCAAATAGTGTTGAGGTAGAAGAAGACACAAAAGGAAGAACATTGAATATACAATGAAATACCAAGGTGTTGGCAGATTCACAAATGTAATTACAGATATTTTGTACTCCCGTAAAATGTAGACTGCAATTACACGCACCTTTGATTTATAGGTGAGCACTCCTTAATTTCACAGGGTTTTGGAGATTTGAATAAAAAAATAAAAACCCTTAGGGACAAAGAAGAATCACAGTGAGTGAGTGCTGTTCACTCAAGCAAATATAGACAAGAGAGGCAGCAAAGAGGCTTTAGAGTGATCATCTTGTGTACCTTTTTTTCCCCTTTAAATCCTCTTTTGTCTGTCATTCACTACAGTGTGAATAATGGTTCTGCACTCTGAGCCAAGGTTAACACTTTTTTTTGTTTGTTTGTTTTTTTCTAGAGAGTTTATTCTGCTTTGCTTTGTGTAACCTGTCTGTCTTTTCTCCACCTTGCTCCTGCTTCATCTTCGTTGACATTGCACCAGCATTAGGAGGTGTGTAGTAATTTGGCAGGAGTGTGTGTGTGATGTTGGTGCTCCAGGATTCTGGTATAGGGCCCATCTCGCAAAGCCAGAGCTATAGCCTTACACCTGCCAGCTCAGGGGGACGCCCGTTCTGCCCTGTGGCATTGTGGGATGCTTCCTGTGGTAAAACCAGGGTGGGGGTGGAGTCATTTGCTCCTCCCTGCAGCGATCTTTTAATTCAGTACAGCTCACTGCTGAGAGAGACGTTTATTAAAAAAAAACACTACTGAGTTATGATAAAAACCAGCACCCAGGATAGACAACCACAACCACAGTAACAATATAGTAACTCACAAACAATAGTATAAGTTTGAGAGTTAGTTGTTAGTTGACCTTGTAAACACTCACTTATTTCATAGTGCAATATGGTTTTAATATTAGGAAAAATTTTCTTTTACAAAAATTGCAGATATTTAAGTTTTAGCCCTATGAATGTATTTACAGGGACTTGCCTTTCACCCAACCTTAGATAGTGTGTATGTACTCTCTTGCAATTTAGGTAGACAGTTCGATAGCCATAGAAAGAATTTGCACTAGTGGATTGGCTTGTACGAGCATCAGCTGCTTGGCCATATGGAGCTTACCAACGGATGTTGATTATGATTCCAAGCAGCTGGTTTTAATTAGCATTGGTGCTTCTTATGTTTGTTCTCAACCCAACTGTCAGAGTCGGAAGAAGTCGAAGGACCAGAGATAGGCCTTTAACAAACATAGTGTTTTCAGGTAGCAACAACATTTTTCCTTTTGCTCGTCATCAAGTGCCATCATATGCTACATTATTTTACAGCAAAAAGTGACAAATTTCAACTCAAGCATAAGGATTTCGTTACCAAATAAAGACAAAATGTTCAGATAAGATGCACATGTGTATAGATGCTACCATAATTAATACTTAAAACCATAATTGAACAGGTAATGATTTATTGCTAATTGTACTTTAGGTATTTTTTTTTTTTTGCATCTTCTATGGTAGATGGATAAGTAAGAAATGCCACCATTAAAGGCTTTTAAAAGTAAAACATGGGACTTTGTCATCAAAGCTGAAATTAAAGTCCACTATAGGCCACTAACTGGATTCCACTGGAGAAACCAAAGTAAAAACAAGTGAAGGAGTGGGAGAGTGACAGAACCCAGGTGGTGCAATAAATGTGTGAATCAGGGTTAGTGTGTACTGAGGTCAGTGGTACAACTAGACTAGAGTCACAAGAGGTGGCAAAAGAATGACTCTAAAGAAGAAGAGGAGATATGGTGAAATTAAAGCACTGGGACAAGATGTGTGTTCTGTCAAGACGTCTGATGAAGTGGTCTGAGAAGCCTATAGGACTTCTGACACTCTCAGCTTCAACCAGCTGAGTCTCAAATGGTGTATTATGCACTGTATATTCTAAACACTCAGTAAAATCAGTTAATCAGACTCGTTGTGTCTGGGAAGTGAGGAATAAACACTGAATGTAGCATATCACTGCTCATGGAGTAAACATGGAAAGAAAGCTTGCTGCCTGAAAAAAATATCGTGAAGGTTCCTACCCTATTATAAACAAAACAAAAGTAAAAAAAAAAAAAAATGTCTTGTTATGTCTTGATTCCAAAAAATAATGGCACTCAACCACGCAGGTTACAGGTACCCGTCGCTGGTATAACTACTGATATTGTAGAATACAGATATCCCAACTCTGACATCTGTTACTAATTATGAAGAATTACACAAACTGACAAGATTATCAGCTATTTATCAGAAGCCTACAATCTAACTATTAATTAAAACTTCCAACCCTACAAGTCCTCTGGACAACTATTAACAAAAAACTGACACATAATCTTCTTGTCCTGAGTGTTTGGGCTAATAATATACAAATAGCCAAAACACATATAAGGATGCAACACTATATTTTACACTATACAATATGTCCTTAGGTATGCTAGTAACATCTAAAAATCAAACATATAACATTTATACTATCCAGAAAATGACAAATTATCACTTGATACATGTAGTAGCATTCTTATTCTTAGCATTTTGTTTAAAGCAAATGAAAAATAAACAAAAAGAAGACAGAAGGTAAATGCTGCACTGATTACTTTGGAGTTCATGCTGAGGCATTCAGGATAAAGGACATTATCAGTCCACAGGAAGGAGCAGACGGCCACACACCCCCGGTCATCAGTCATCATCATCAGACACAGAAAGAGGAGGTAACCCAGACAGACAAGGTGAGCATGAGTAATTATAGTGATTATCAGTGATTGCAAAGAGAGCAGATTTGATCAGAACCTCTTTAATAAATGCAATTGTTAGAGAATCAGCAAGAAATCACAGGTAGACATGCCAGATCTGTGCCTTTGTGCAGGAAATTAGGCTAATTTAGCGCTATATAATCAACTGGTTCTCATTCTGAAAAGATCATTTCACCTCATTTAAAGCAAAGAAGGCACTTGTTACTTATTAAACACCTACTGATTGGCTATAATGGAGAGAATCCATGTGAGAGAGATGGAAACTGGATAATACTACTTAAGGGTAGTGTTCACAGGAATGGGACAGTTGAAGATTGCCCAGTTTTGGTGAGCCTGTGGCCACTGTAGACTCGGATTCCTGTTCTTGGCTGACAGGTGTGAAACCTGATGTGGTCTTCTGCTCATGTAGTTCATCTACCTCGAGGTTTGACATGTTGTCCTTTCTGAGATGCTTTTCTGCTCACTACAGGTGTAAAGAGTGGTAAATTGAGTTACCATAGCCTTCCTGTCATGTAACTAAAAACTGAGACTTACTCACCACATGCAAGCACCAGATAGATAGATAGATAGACACACAAATAAATAGTGCTACAAGCATCATAAGTGAGCAATTAATTATAAAGAATGTGCTCCAGTCAGTAAAAATGTGTCACAGAAATCACACAGAGATTGATGAGCAAAAAAAAACCTCATGTTTATATTCACCTCTGTGGATTCATCTTTGCATATGTGATCTATGATGTAACATTAGCCCACATGCTATCATGCAAACAGACTCGCCAAACTCGCCAGACTTCATCTATTTACAGTAAGAAATATTCACATCTAGGTCTTTCTCCAAGCACATTCAACACAAGTGAATATTATAAACAAATGTCATTGAATTATCTGTCAGGCACTCATGCTTTTTGGCAAACACTTGGCCATTATCTCAGTAGGGTGCTGGCACTCAAATGCTGAATTCAAAATCCACAAGCAGCTTTTCAAGTCCAGCCCTGCCAAAACACAGCCTGCTGGAAGACATGGAACATTTCCAAATTAATATCTCAAATCAAAAAATTAAAACCTGAGATTCAGTCGTAAGTCAGAGTGTAAAGTGGGTCTTAAACCATATGTTGAGAGTAGTTTAAAACTAATGGTATGTTGTACACTATGAAGATTGGAAAAAGACTAGATGCAGTTTTTCCATTCTTCAGCTGTCAAGTTTTAATGAATGTGTGTCCACTGTAGCCTCAGATTCCAGTTCTTGGCTGACAGGAGTAGAACCCAGCATGCTCTTCTGCTGTTGTAACCCATTCACTTCAAGGTTCAATGTGTTTTGAGATGCTTTTCTGTTCATCATAGTTGTAGAGTGGGTAATATTAACTGAAGCTTTTAGTCTCTATCTGCATGTTTTTACACATTGCACTGCTGACACCTGATTGGCTGATGGGATGAATGACTAAGGGTACATGTGTTCCTTTTAAAGTGGCCAGTGAGCATATGTGCAAATTCTCTTTTCACTCTGTGCATGGCAGCATTTATTAACCTACCCTGACAGGTGTCAAACATATTACATAGGACAATCCTATGTAAACACTGTAAATTAATTTATTTAGAATGAATCATTTCATGAATCATCTCATGGATCTTTTCATAAACTGAGTGATAAAAACATGTTAAAGGTGCTAAACAAATAAAAAGAATTGAATATAGAATAACATTAATAACATTCAGGAGCATACAGTATGTTATTGTCCTAGCCAGAGACCTTTATCTTTTCTCATAGTTAGTCATGTTCACATATCAACTCATGCACTGATTCACAGTGACAGCTTTGTCTTACTACTGAATAGTAATATCTGACTCATGAATGAATCATTCTTTTCTGATTCCGTTTTGATGGGCTGCTGACATTTTTACAGAGCAGAAAACCAGAAAATAGTGACAGTTGTTGATGAACGTGTTGAGTCAAATATCAGCATTTAACTCAGGAACTGAGTCTGATGAGTCCACCAAAAATCACAAGAGACAACGTGAATCAATCAATTGAACAACCGATTCAATGAACAGTTTAAAAGAATCAACTCAGAAAACTGAATCAAACTTCTCATTGATACTACTGAAGTTAAATGAAACTGCATTTAATTTTAATTGAACTCAATTTTAATGAAAGAAAAAAAGTGATTTCCATCCTTGCTTTTTGCATCATGCTAATTGTTACATTGATTCACTGAGAAATATGTAAAGGCACATTGTTCCAGAATTATCAAGATGGTTTTCTTAACATTGAAAGTTTCATGTTGTTTTCATTAAGCTTGCATAATCAACTTTCTCTAATATGCAGGATATATCACGGAACAGGGAAGCACACACACACACACACAAATTGTCAGGCCAGGGGGTGATGGCGTGAATGGATGGCTGCAGGATATGTCACTCGATGGCTCTGTGTTTCTTAATTGAAGCATAATGCTGACCACCATCAACACCTACCACACATGTGCACACACACACACACACAAACACACACTCTCTGAGATGCTATCAGCATTGTTGAGCATTGTTTGTATAGTAGCTGTAACAGATATGAATAATACATAAGGACATCTGAAAGGTGGGGCTACAGAGAGCCAAACCACACACACACACACACACACACACACACCTAAATCTCATGTACAAACTCAGAATACAGATAAAGAGAAGAAACCACAACCCTCCTAGAATTTATTTCAATAGCAAACGAAGAGAAAGTACCAAGAGGTTTGAGCTACATGGAGCTTCACTAAGAATCTGTCTTGACAACGCAGAGCCAGGAAAGTAATCCGCATGTACACACACACAACACACACTCTCTCACTCTCTTTCTCACACACACAACCAAATACAAACCCTGCCACACAGGCATACACACAGCCACCAGCAGCCACGCATCCAAAGTTTGTTTTTCCCCAAAGATAATTCATGATGCTGCATTCACGAAAAAATCTGTGAGAATAATTCAGGAGAATTTGCAGAAGCTAACTTCCATAGGATTTAAAGTTAAGCTTAAGGTTAAAGAAAAAACCCACAATGAAACACATTTGTGATGCATTTAGCAATTCTGGTGCTAATTTGGTTGGTTGATGCTGTGTCTTCATTACTCCCATGAGAAATTAGCAGCTGTTTGCCACAATGACATCACAGTGGGACTTAGCTATTGCAGTTACAATGGTAATGTAACTCAGAAATAATGGCTTTGATGTTTGCTCCTAAAAATAAAAGAGCAAGAGCTTTATTTCCTCACCACATTCTCACAACATTCCAGTGACATTCAACATCACAGTAATGATAAATTCAGTGTAGGAATAGTGGAGACGTTGGTGCAAACATTGGACTCAAAGGTCCAGAATATATACGACCTGTATACTACATGATGCAGTTGTGCCGAGCTACAGAGGAGATTCGATTCAGGTAATTAACAATCTCTGAGATAACGAGTGCGCTAGCACTTATGGCTGTGTTACCATGAAAGTTGAAGCTTTGGAAGCTGATCTGTTTGAGCAGAGTGTACAGATGAGGAGGTGAGAGCTGGACAGACTAAAGGACTAAAGCCCCGCTGCATCTCTCCCTTTAGGTAGAGACGAAACAAGGGATAAATCCCACTGCAACACTATCCACAGGCATTCGAACAGCTTTGTGGCTAATGTAGGAAAATAGACCAACATGTTGATGACCAACATGTTGATGAAATGAGTTTAATCTAAAAATTCTACTCAGAATTTTATTACAAAATAAATTCTGGATGTCACATATTAATTATAAAGACAGTGTGTAAGGTTAAGTTTTTTGTGTGGAACCATCAGGTCGTTGTTTTTTTTTTTTTTTACTTAATTAAGCTCAAATCCAACAAATTTGCTCTCACCACATTGGGTCAATCCTTCCATCCTTTTTGCTTCCAGATGAGTGAGTGTAAGACCTATTGACCCACTGCGGCAGGACTTTAAGAGGAAACTTTCACTTTACTAGTGCAGGAATCAATGGCCCTCATCAGCACCTCCAGCTTGTGTTTTATGAGTTTTTTACGACCAACAGTTTGGATTAACACAAGCACCTCACTGCACTTTTTATTGCCATGCCAGTAAAGAACCTCACTGTCTTCCCCTTACAGAAAATTCACACGTTTCACAGACGAAAATCTGGTTTTATTTTTCCACATGAGTTTTTCCACAATTCATTTATGTTCACATGTTAATTTTTTGTTTGTTTTAATTTTAATGTTTCATTTTTCCACATATGATATTTTTATACATGACATTTATTTTCATGTAAAATTTTGCCATTTAGTGAATGTGGTTTTATTTTCCCATGTGCAAATATTTAGTTTCACATTTTCCTTTTTCTGGTTTGATATTAATGTAACAAATAATTTATTTTCAGTTTTTATTTATTTATTTTCATGTTTTTTCCCCACAATATATTTTGTTTCACAATTGGTGAAATTGGTAACACACAATTGGTAACACAAGGCATGTGGTTTTATTTTTCCATGGGATTTTTTTCCCACTTGATGTATTTATTTTAACATGTTCATTTATTGATTTAGTTAAATTTTTTTAACTTTAATTTTTTTTTCTACAAATTTCAATTTTCTTCTCACATGATTAATTTTTCACACATAACCTTTTTTTGTTTTGATTTTATTAAATTTTCTTTGCACATTTTTTCCCACACTATTTATTTATTTTCACAATTTTCACATGTAGGGCATGTAGTTTTTTCTTCCCACATGATTTGTTTCCCCACATTATTCATTTATTTTTAAATCTTTAATAAAAATATAATATAATGTCACATGTATTTACCTGAATTCAGTTTTAAAGTGCAGTTTCAGTGCATAACATGGTGAAATGCACTTTTACGTGTTTTTCACATGTAATTACACACACACACACACACACACGAGCAAAAACTATATTTCTTATACATTCTTTATGTAGCCGCAAGTACAAGTACATGGGTTCTCTCTCTCTCTCACACACACACACACAAAACATTCGCACAAATACATATCAGTCACAATTAATTATGGTGTCTGTCTCAGAGAAAACATTCAATCACACGAGTGTTTAAACACGACCAACAACGAAATGGCATTTCACATGACATGGCTGCGATAAATGGCTTATTTGCTCATTAATATACTCACACACTCAGCACACAGATAGCACACACACACGCATTCTTTCCATTTGAGGTTTCATAACTATTTTCAACTTTTTTGCCTCATGGGAAATTGATTAATATTTAAACTGGCATTATCCAAATTACCATGTTCACTCAATTTTAATGTGCTTTAACTTGCTAAAAAGTAAAACAATGCGATAATAGGCTAAAGTGCTTTAGTGCTACCAGTAACACAGACAGACTTTTACAACTAATTTTGTGCTTAGGCAATGAATGCATTAATTTAGTAGCGGATATCATTGCCATCTCACAGCGCCAGGGTCTCAATCCTGAGCTCTGGTTAGTGTCTGTGTGGAGTTTTGCATGTTCTTCCTGTGTCCGTGTGGATTTCCTCCCATCAACCAAAAACATGCTAGTAGGTGGATTGTCTATGTTAAATTGCCCCAAGTGTGAATGTGTGTGTGCATGGTGCCCTGTGATGGACTGGCATCCCAGCCAGGGTGTATTCCTGCCTTGCACCCAGTGTTCCCAGGATAGGCTTCAGATCCACTATGATCCTAACCAGGATAACGCAATTATATTTGTCAATATAAAAGATAGAGATGTTCCAAGGTCAATTTTAGTTTGGTTTAAAAAATCATAATAATAACAAAAATAATGATGAATTATACATATTTTTATATTTTCATTTCCATCATAGCATTTTAAAAATGAATTTTTAAAATAATTTAAATGTGTAAATAAATAATGTGTAAATAATTACAATTAGTGCCATTTCTTGCTATAAGTGATATAAGCAGTCACTCAAAGCCCATGATTTCTAATGTTTCTATGCAAAAATGCACACTTTATTTACACTTAATTTGTCACGTAAGAGGCAGTTGCAATTGGACCCCTTGTGGACAGAAATGAATAGAATGTTTGCGACTAAATTATGTAACTAATGTAACTAACATCAGAAGACAGGAAGAAGTTGTGACCACAAAGTGTTCATATCTATCTGGGGAAGGAAAATGTGAAAAAGAACAATAGGAGAAGGGAGGAAATGGAGCTAAAACTCCAGTAAGAAATTAATGCTAATTAATTAGAATTAGTCAATTTGTCCTCTATCTTGACTCCACTTGTTGATGTAACTGAACTGAAAAACATTAGTCACTAACTAGCTAGTATCTAGAGTAAGAGTCGACAAACACGTTAAGTTACTAGCTTATTACTACTAGCTATAAAAATAATATCCTGTTGACTCATCCAAGATAATGAAATAATAATTCTGTTTATTCTTGGATATAAGTAATATGATTGGTTTGTTTTAGGGACCCTGAGAAAGTTGTCACTTAGGATCCCCAAATGTTCAGAAATGGACATGATTACTATTAATTATTATTTCACTGACAGCACTAATTTAAACATTTTAATCATATGAATTGATTTTTTTTTTCTTTTCACCACCCTTTTTTGGTAAATAAGCACTGAGCCAGCTGCCTGATCTTTTCTCCAGAGAGGTACTTTAGAGCTGATCATTACCTTATACTCAGCTATTGATCTCTTTTAAACACACACACACACACACACACAATGGCATGGTTATTGAGCATCTTTACATCTCTCTCTCTCTTTCTCTTCATCAAGAAAAGCTGATCAAAGCCATGTACCAGAAATCTTTCCGATCTTTACCACAAACAACATTTATAATTCACAAAAAGTCATAGTTCTTTTCAAACTTCTCTGGCATTTATTCTTTCCTTTCAACCTTTTTTTAATGGCTTTTGTCTGATTGTGTTGAAGGCAGTCTGTAATTCTTTCTCTAGAGTCCCAGATTTACAGTGACATAAAACTAAATTAAGAAATTGTAAGAAGCAGTAGTGAGAGGCAGGACGCAAGCGTGTACTCATGGCATTTTTATTAACAGGATTTCAGTTATTGCAGTTTCAAGGCACAAGCTGGAGCGCACACCAAGGAGTAATCCAAACAGGTGAACCAGATAAACAGACAAACATCAAAACCAGAAGAACACAAAAGAGTGAAAAGCTTTGCAGAACTGCAAGGAAACATAAGGGCATAGCCTAAAAAGATCTACTGTGGAAATCATTTTCGGTTTTTTTTTCCTGCTTTTTTGTAGGTTTTAGACTACGAGGAACTGCAAAATGTGAGAAAATTTCTAAGTGGTGAGCTGCAGGAGAGAAAATATTCACTTTTTTAAGAACGTCACATATGCATTACAGTACAGTGCATTTCTTAGAAAACCCCTGACTTTCGACCTTTAATCAGTAATCCAGAGCCAGTCAGAAGATTACTAATGTGAGATGGTGAGAAGGGGGTGGGTCTTCCAGGGGTGTCCAGTAATATCTAAGAGTTTAAAACACCAACACATCTATCAATCATTTAAATTTGCACATATTGCATATTTTGGAGTCATATCTCCTACCAGCGTACTCAACTGCTAAAATGCAGAGCTGTTATGCAAAATGTGTGAATCTACAAAGAAGAGCCCACGTACACTCTATGGTCTTTCTATTGAAAAAAAAAAGTGTGTGTGTGTGTCAAGTCAAGTCAAGTCAAGTGGAGTTTATTGTCATTTCAGCCATATACAAGTACATAGTGAAACAAAACAACGTTTCTCCAGGACCAAGGT
>CM075020.1:6406394-6427611 GCA_037576675.1 Pangasius sanitwongsei | reverse complement strand
ACCGTTTACCAGACGGCAGGAGGGTGAAGAGTGTGTGAGAGGGGTGTGTGGGGTCATCCACAATGCTGGTGGCTTTGTGTATGTGGGTGTGTGTGTGTGAGGTGATGTGCATACAATGAAGACTATTAACACACACATACTAAAGATATTAATTAAAGCAGGAACTAAGAGACGGTGTGTAATTTAGCAGCGTTTCTATCACATCTGGCAAATTCAATTATAAAGGCAGAGTTGAAATATTAAAGTTCATCAGTGTGCCATGATGTTTACCACTGAGGCTTAAACATGAGAGTATGCACTGTGGAAGAAAGTCAGTGGAAGAAAACAGTGCCTCGGTGCAAAACTGAACATGACTTATAGAGAGATTCTGAGCAAGAAGAGATGACCTGTGGAACAGAGATAAACACACTTTCTTTGTAGAGTTCACCATCCTAATTTTTCATGCCACTTGCGTTCCCCAAGACAAACATGTTGAAAAAAGGTAAAATGCTCCTGCTGCTTTCAAACTTCCAGTATATTAGAGAAATGTGTGAGTAAGCTGCAGACACCCCTTTTAATCAGATGAACCTCTAATTAGCTGTGTAATGAAATGATAATATACTCTTGCATTCCTCAAACTTCTGATAAGATATTCAAAGTAGCTTTGGTGAGAATGATCAGATTTTGCCATGTGAACTTTAACTAGAATAATAAAAAGCTCTCTGAAGGTTGCTTTGGTTTGTCCTATTTACCTATAACTATTTTAAAGTTGTTTACACAATGTTTACATAATCCCAATGCCTTTTGTGGCCCACTAATATTCAATTAATAAATGTTCTATTTCTAAAACATTTAAACACAGGTAAAGTGTCATTTGCACAACCTGTGTGCATGTTTCAGATAAATAACTTTAATAAGTACAGTAATAAACCCTCTGCAGAACTAAAAACAGCATTGTTTCATTCTGAAAAGTATACATTTTAGTTCATATTCACTCGACCCTGTAACCCCTATGAAATACATGCAATATTCCACAATTCACATGTTCAACAGGAAGTTGCATCATCCAAATTATAAGGGTAAGAAGATAAGGGTAAGAAGAAAATTAAGTTCTCTCATAGATGGAAACTAAATTATTAATTTAAAAACAAATAATAGTTATATTATAAGTAAATAACGAGAAAGATCTTAATGTTTTCATGCCATTAGCATTGAACATGCTAGTTAACCACATTTTGGGTTTTTTGCTATCTCAAGTCTGTTACCCATTTAAGAACAAAATGCAGCAAGGAAATCTTTTCCAAATAGTCAAATGCACGTTTTCATGAGAATTCAGAGATTCATGGGCTAAATGGCAGCACAATTACAGAATCACTTAAATAGATCCAAGAACAGAGGGTTTCTTGTCACAACCACATGTCATAATGCTCATTGTGGTTGTATAATTGGTTGTGCTTTCTCTCTCCTTTTTTTCCTCACCAGTATGTGGAGTATTGTCATTGGGTGAATGGGGCATTATGCCTATAAAATTTGAGGGAGAAGGACTAGAGAAGGAAGACGCAGAGGACTCTCCTTCCCCATAGCTTTAGTCTCTTGCAGTAATGATGAAGTACTAGCATAATCAGTGGTCAGTGTTCTGTATTTTGTTCTGGCAGCAGGCTTTGAGCAGGTTCACTTCAGTAAGGATTGTCTGTTCTGCAAAGAGAACTGGAGGTACAGTGCAAAGAATCTTAGCTTTTATACTGTGCACGGATGATCATGTTTGTTACGGTTATGATGGCTTAGTGATTAGCATGTTTTGACCTCCAGGGATGGGGGTTTGATTCCTGCCTCTGCCCTGTGTGCGTGGAGTTTGCATGTTCTCCCCTTGCTTCGGGTGTTTCCTCTCGGTACTCTGGTTTCCTCCCCCAGTCCAACGACATGCGTTGTAGGCTGACAATTGTCCGTTTTGTGTGTGTGTGTGATTGTGCCCTGTGAAGGGTTGGCACCCTGTCCACGGTGTCCCCTGCCTTGTGCCCCATGGATGGATGGATGGATATTTCTAACAACCATTTGGGTATGGCATGCCAAATAATTTCATATAGCAGCAATATTATTTGCTTACAATAGTTTGCTCTTGGATTCTCATTGGTTGTTGCTCATCGCTGTTCTTGCTATTTGTCTTAGAGGTTAAAATATCAGAGCATCTGTGGCAATCTGCTTAATGATGGTCGCAGATGGAGAATTCGCGTGATGCAGACTGAGAAAATCACGTTGTTTAACTGCTTCCAAAACATGAGCTGAGAGGGTTGTTGCAGATCCCCAAAATGAGTCTGTGGGAAATTGGGGATAAAAAATTGTGTTGTGTAGTGTGCATTCATCATTAGAAAGCTAGAACTAGAATATTCAAAAGATCCCTTGAGGAACCTGTTTTTCTAAGAGTGCATATATCACAAGGACAGATGAAAACTGGTCTAGATTCAAAATTTAAAAAAGTAAGGAATTCATGCATGAGCTGATGACTGAAGGAATTGTTCCACATTAGTAAACTGGAGATTGCTAATTGGTCTTATATCTCTAGTGTCTACTGAGCTGCTGAGGTGACATTGTGGTTAGTTTTAATGGCCATGAATTAAAATACTGATGCCGCAAACTACGTATCTCATGGCCAGGAATTAGAATGTTGTGGCAACAAAATATCAAAGTTGTGGCCATGATTTGTGCCATGAACCTGAAACTTAATATTCTATGGAACATCATGTTTAAAATGTGACCTCAAGTTATTACAGATTAATTGTCAAAAAAAAAAAACTTTGCTTTATGTAATGCAGACTAAAGGCATGTTGCAATGACAGTGACTTCAGTATGTCTTAATGCATCATCATATTTTCCATGACATAGGACACCAAATAGATCTTGAGAAACTTAACTCATGCCCTTAACACCTTATTTAAAAATAACCACCATGTCACTCAGTGTCTCGGTAAGTTTCGACAACAACAAACTGCTTTTAACTCATTCAAAGTTTTGAGAAGCAGTGATGCTCTCAAACACCATTTTGTTCCACTAGCAGGGTGGCTGGTCTTATGATAAAGATTAAACAAACCAGGTCATGTGTCCTATGCGCCAAGCATCCATTACATCAGTAAAAAAAAAAAAAAACACAGGCACACATCCGTGAGGACTGGAATCCAGCACAGTTTACTGACCTCCCTGATCCAGTAAACCTACTGAAGGTGCTCATTAACTGATGAGGTGAATCAGGTGTGTGTTAGTCTGAACTCTGGACATATAGCACAAGATCAGGCGCTTACATCCTTTCTCTACAAGGCACATTGCAGGTGTTAAAATAGACCTGTCATCCATTTTAGTGGGAAATAAATCACTTCCTCTGGCACCTCACAGGCCAGACAGTGTCCTATACAGTGGGGAAAATATTTCACATAGAGCCCTGGTTTCTCTTAAAGGCAGTATGAATTATATATTGCCTATATCCTGCTGTGTATAAAAGGTTTGGCAAAAAATGACTGAGTCTTTTCAAAAGGATCTCCAAGGCCAGGTGAGTTATCAAAACCATGAAGAGGCAAAAAAAAAAAATTAAGAATCTGTATTGCTGACACAGTGGAGTGGAAAAGAAGTGGAGTTGTAAAGTACCTGTACAGATAAAAGCCTAACTATGCCTTTTTCATGCTTGACTAAGGTAGGTAACAGTTTTATTTAATTTAAGATCCAGTACTATATCATTTACTAATTAAATAATAATGAATAATGATCAATCAATATCTAATTATTGTATAACATACTGTACATTTAGTACATTCCATTTAAAACACATTTTGTCTTTTATGTAATAATGTAATAATATGTATATGTCAGGTCAAAAACCTTTCACAAATGTTTCATTATTTTACTCATTTTCCACTTCATTTTAGATTTTTATATATGGTCTGATGTGTGATATTTTGGTTGGAAGCCAATTTGGCATTTACTCCGGACATTTCTATCAGTGAGACAATGGAGGGGTCTGTTGTTTAAATTCTATTTATCACTCATGCTTATGCACAGCTGTATGTAATGGACATCCTCCACATTCTAAATTGTTTTGCTTGTTAACTATAAGCAACTATAAGCAGGTAAAACATAAACTTTTAATTGTAATATACCTTTTTGTAAATTACTATGTTATAAAAGAAAAAAACACTTCAGAATATACTATTTTAGGAAAATAATCAACATCATGTGGCAATGGCTCTCAAATTAACAATGTTATATTTTGTAGTACACTAAAACACAGGCTTTGAAAGTTTATATGTATGTTATAGAATATAACATATTCCTCAATTTTCCACTGCTTCAGTATGTAATATTTGTAGTTATGATTTCGATTTTATTTTCTAATTGTACTGTTATACTACTCAACTTCAGTGGTGGAAAGATTACAAAGTAGAGTGACGAGTAAAATTATTGCTAATGTAGTTATAATTCAGTTAAATGTAAAAGTAGTGACCAAGAAAATTACTTAAGTAATTTACTCATATGCTGGAATAAATTACTTAAGTAAATAAGTCACAGTTGAAAAATTACTTGAGCAATTGCTTTACAGATTTTTCCCCCCATGTCTAACATTGATACAGCTAATCTGTAAATGCTCTTTTTTCTATTCTGTTCTATTTTCTGTTCTTATTTTAACTAACCAAGTGAGCTATGCTGAAGCAAAGTTAGCTCACCTTGATTATCAGCGAAAGGTTGTGTTAGTGTGTTAGCTGCCTACCTGGGTGCAGTGCGAAAGAAAGAATGATTTAAAACAGCATAATTGTTATGGAAAAAGAGAAAAATAGAAAGGGCAGGCCTTAAAAGCTAACAAGTTCCACATTCTGTTCATATTCATGTAAAATGAGAGCTGGGGAACAGAATCAGAAATGTGCCTAAGACAAAGAAGGTCTTTCCCATCTGGAGTTAGAATTTATAAAAAAAAATGTGAAAACAACAGAAAAAAAAATTGACTCATAGGCACACTGAAATCACCCGGTGAGAATTCCAAATGGAAAGTAATCCAACTAGGGCTAGAAAATCTGAGGATTTATAGGCCTTTTTTTTCCACAAATCACATGTGTTCAGCTGTAGGCAGATCATTTAGGTAGAATTAGCAAATGTGTTACTGCTGTATGAACTGCATCTTTCTGTATATGCGCTGGATCAAGAGCTCTGGGCTTCACACTCATCCGCTGAGACCAGAGATGGATCAGAGCTCCATGTGTGTATGTCCATGTATGGTCACGAGGCTAATGTGAGAAGCATTATTGTAGAACTCTGAGCCACATGCAAGACAAATTGGAAATGTGCTTTTGCTAATAGTGACCTCTAGCCAGAAAGTCAGTGGGGACTACCACTGAGAGCCAGTTTGTTGTGCTGCAGCCTGTATGATGTGTAGATGCATTCGTGCTTAAATGATAAGAACTATACTTACCATAGCCTTCTGTTTTCATGATCACAGTGTAATCTCAAAAATAAGGCATTAGAATGAGAGGTTCTAGATTCCCTTGTTATTATGTGACCATTTGTGTAAGTGGTAAACTGTTAACATTTATTCATTTTTGGCAGACACTCATCATAAGTGGCTTACAATTGAGCTGAGCAGATAAGATTTAAGGCTCTTGCCCCAGGATGCAACATTGGCAGTTTGGTAGTGCCAAATTCAAACTCACAACCTTCTGTTCAGTAGTCCAGGGTAGTCCAAATCCTTCTATGAACATCATAGTTTGTTAGAAAGCTAGGGTCAGAGCACAAGGTCAGCCATGATAGTGCCCTGGAGCAGAAGGGGTTAAGGTCCTTGCACAAAACCCCAGCAATGGCCACTTCTGAGGCTTCAAATTCACAACCTTCAGCCTCAAACCTTCAACCACTGACCAACCACTGCCCTAATTATCCCTTTCTTACTTAACTCTCTTCCTCTTGGTCCAACAAGCTCTCTCAGTGCTAAGGGCTGAAGGTCATTGATATTCAGGATTCCATCAGTCATCCAACCCAAATGATGTATGATATATATCCCATGTTCACACATTCAAGTTGCTCACTGAGGTAGAAGTAGTAACATTTACATTTACAGCATTTGGCAGAGACTCTTACCTAGAGCGACTTACAGAAGTGCTTTATAGTCTCTATCAAAAACACATCTTCATGCTAATTCACTAGGTCAGGGATTAAGAAGCTAAATCAAGCTAAATCTCTAAGTACAACATGAAAAGCCAGGTCAGGGGACTTTTTTAAATCAAAGCGTTAATTCAAGTGCTTGGTGACAAGGTAGGACTTAATATGGTACACATATTAGGACATCTTCAGAACTCAGCGTCAGTTCTCAGCAATTTGACAAAACCACATCACGCCTCAGATTAAAAGTCTTCAGGACTCAGGAAAAACTATGTGAGCTGTCAGGTCTGGTACAGTTAGGCATCGGGCAAAACAGCCTCAGACATTAAGACTTCGAGCTGTTTCACCCGATACCTTTATGTCTGAGGCCGTTTTGCCCGATGTCTTTACGTCTCAGGCCGTTTTGCCCAATGCCTAACTACACGAGACTTGACACCTGACATAGTTTTTCCTGAGTCCTGAACACTTTTAGTCTGAGGCGCAATGTCATCTTGTCATATGGCTGAGAACTGACACTGAGTTCTGAGGCTGTCCTAATATATACACTTAGGCTTAGCCAAGGAGTCTTGCCTCAAGACTCATGAGTCAGAGAAAAGTATTGATGCATGTCTTACTTGTATCTTGAGAGACGGTGTGTCCAATCAAGCCATGCCAGAGGCTTAGAAGGAGCATGGGGCAGAGTACAGTGTGATAAGTGCTTTAAGGTAGGTGGGTGCTGGGCCATTTTTGGCTTTGTAGGCAATCAGTGTTTTAAGCCAGTGGATGTAATGCAGCAATGGGGTGCTATGAGAGAACTTGAAAACAAGTCTTGCCAGTGTTTGATGTGAGCAGAGCCATACCTGCCAGGAATGAGTTGCAGTAGTCCAATCTCATGTTGGTAAGGGACTGAACAAGCACTGGAGTGGCATCTGTTATGAAGGAAAACTGGTTTCTCCTGATGTTGTAAAGGAGAAACTTGCATGACCAAGTCTGGTTAGCAATGTGATGCAAAAAGGATAGTTGTTCAGAACTACCCCAAGGTTATGTGGACTGTCAGATAGTGTGATCTGAATGCTGTCCACGGAGATCACATGGTCCTGACATGGGGATGCATCTCTAGGAATATACAGCAACTCAGCCTTGCTGGGATTTAGTTTCAGCTTGTGATCTGCCAATCTTCAAGTCTGTTCAAGACAGACTTCTCCTTAAGAAACCAGAATTCTGCTGTTTGCCTGGTTTACTGTACATGTAGATAAACCAGATTTGATGATATTTTGAACAACATCTTGTTGAATTAAATGAAAATTATTTTAATAATTTTAGAGAGTTCTTTTAACAGTACATAATGTCAAAAAGCTGATTGCAGAAATGCAGGTGTTTAGATCCTAAGTGAGTAAAGCCAGAGGTGACTGTGGCAAGGAAAAAATACCTGAGATGAGAAGTGGCATTTTGATTATTGATTAATCAAATTACAGCAGCATTATTCCAGCAAACTTCACTTGCATCAGTAGATTCTTTATTTAGATAAAGCTAAATGTGCTACTTCTTAAACAACTTGTGCGTGTGTGTGTGTGTGTGTGTGTATACACATTACTAAACACTCAGTATAATCATAATTGCAAAACTGACAGACTTTGCAACCAAGGGAACTTTATTCCACATATCATACTGAGAAGCAAAAAACCTCTTTCAGGGCCAAAGGTGGTCAAATCTCAGAACTTTATATTTACTTCAGAAATTTTGACAGCAGAAAACGAGCAGGGGCAATTTCATCTGGCTGCAGCAATGTGGGCTTGTCACGGCTCAATATGAGACCACAGAGAGAGGGATGGCACGTCTATTCACCACGGCCAGTGGCTTATAGAGAGACAGAGAGAGAGAGAGAAAGTGAGAGAGAGAGACAAACAACTCTCCTGCCGAACAGTGCTTCAGAAAAGCAAAAAAATTCCTTCATTAAAAAAGGAGCATTGAGGAATGGAACAGTACATACTGTGGAGGTTTATGGCACCTGAATGGAATTTGCAAGCAAAGCACAGAGCGGTTCTTAATAATTAAATGGGTATTATAAAGGTCTGTATTCATGTAGAACTCTATTTAATAAATAATCGAGAGGTACACACAGATCCTGATTTACTAAAGGTTTGTGTGTGTGAATTTATGCATGCAGCTATTAAAAAGAAAAACATGCGATTTAGTTACAGGGTTTATGGAGGATTGTGTCTTTCAGTTGAGTGAAATTTTGTCTGTTTTGCATGTTTGCCATGATAAATATGCAATTAGTGGCATAAATATAAAGTAAAATCAAAACACAGGGCAGAGTCAATGATTGCAAACGCAAGATAATACGACTAAAGAGCAGGTATTACATTTTCTTTTTCCCTCAAAATAAAATATTGATTTACAGACCTGCCAATTTCCATCCATCCATTTTTGATGTCGCTTATCCTACGCAGGGTTCCAGGGAGTCTGGAGCCAATCCAAGGGGACTCAGGGCACAAGGCAGGATACCAACCCATCGCTACCAACTCATCACAGGGCATAGTTGCACACAATACGGGGGAGGAAACAAGAGAACCCGGAGGAAACCCCCGAAGCACAGGGGAGAACATGCAAACACTGTGCACACAGGGAGGAGACAGGATTCAAAAGCTCTACCCCAGAGATCTGACACTTCCTTGTAGTCCTATTTAGTTCGAAATTTTCTGCTTTTTTTTCTCTTTTGGCCTAAAAGTGGTGTTTATGACCAGTTTCACTGGAAATGGACGCCATGGAGGTGTGAGACAACAATGCTACTTGTTGCACTACCTTGTCTATTATTTTTATTTTATTTATTTATTATTTTTTGTAAATAACTTGCATCACACCCACTTTATCCAATTGAACATGCAAATTAGCACTATTTGTGTTGGACTGTATGAAATCAAGTCCAAAACGTGTGCTTTGTGCTTCAAGTTTCTTATCAAATTTAAAAAAGAAAAAAAGAAAAAAAAAAAAAAAACAGACCTTTTTTCTGGGTCTGTAGCAAGCACTCCATATTGTATGGACTCCTTGTGTGTTTGTGTGTGTGTGTATACACTGCGCTTAAGAAACAGAGCAGCAGAAGATTAAAAGCATCAAACGATAAAGCCTCATTAATTATTCTGAGAGTAATGAATAAGCCTGCAGTGAGAGATGGAGCTGATTTAGAACTTTTGCTCATATCACCCTTATTTCACTCACTGATTTGCTTGCACACACATATATGCACATGAGCACATACACACACACACACACACACAAACTAAGCAGCCAGGCAAATCGCATCCAAATGCTAAACATAGTTACAAGCACTCTCAGGGAAAAAAATACAAAGACAGGATGCATAGATAAGAAGAGTGTACTCTAGTACGAGTAGTAACGAGCGATTGAAGGACAGGGAGGACAAGTGTGGAGGAAGAGATGCACTCAGAGCTGTGGTCAGGTACAAGGTTATTTGACAATCCTCCATGTCTGATTGAGGCTTTAGGGGCAGTGAGGGAGGGAGGAAATACTTCCTTCTCTGCTGAAAGTCCTCATCAATAACACTGCATGGTTACAAGGTCTGTATATATAACACTTTGCTGTTCAGAAATTTACACTAAAGTCACACAAACTTCATGTGTGGTTTTTCACATGATCAGTGAGAATCAGTCTCATTTCTTATTTCTCCACATTTACAGTTACATAAATAACACATGCTTTTTTTAGGCAGAATGTGGCATAATTGTGTCTGAAAGTGTGTGTAAGTAGCTTAGTACATCAGACACCTGACTGTATACTGTATATAGTTTTTTTTCCCTAAATGTGGAGATACATGAATATGTATAAGCTTCATACAGTAACACATAGAAGTGAGACAGTGCTGACAGGATTGAAGATGTACAGTATGTGTGAATGAACATATGAAGACATTTAACAGTGTGAGAATGCATTAACTGTTATGGTTCTCTAGTATACATGTGGATGGATAAAAAAAGGTATAAACTGCACAAAAACATAAGATGAAATGGTTCATTTAGAATCTGTGTGGCCATGGTGGATAAGATTGACGCTAAAGGCTAAAAGTAACAGGATTAGCTGTGGTTGCCTTTTTCATATTCTTTGGTTTGTTTTTCATTATATGACATTTTATGGCTGAGCAAATGCAGAATGTCAAAATGAAGAAAAATCCATAGTGGGAGGATGTAAAGGGGATAAGAGACCGAATCAGAGAGAGTATTTGTCACAGAAATACAGACAGAGCTACAGTATGAGAAATTAAATTATTTAAATACAATTGTAAAAAAAAAAAAAAAAAAAAGGGAGAGGACATGTTATCATTTTAAATTGCACCTGCCCATAATATCTTTTCATTTCATTTTTCATTTTTTCAGTGGCTTAGATAAAACAAGTATTTTAAACGCCAGTGACCCTGTCCTGAATGACTAGAATATTAATCTTTGATCTTCAGTGGTGTCCAAGATTTATTTTTTAATGAAATTCTGAGCTGAAGTATTTTAGTTTAAACTTCTTTCATCTACATTTTGGTCTAATTTCACTTTGCTGTATTACCCACAATGCCTTTCAACTACCTGCGGATAGTGGCACCAGTGGGTTTTTAGGTCTTGCTTCATCTCTGCATAAAGAGAGCAATGCAACAGCACTTTAGTCCTTTAGAGAGCTGTCCAGCTCTCTCATCTTCCTAATCTGTACAGATCAGCTTCTAAAGCTTCATCTTTCATGCTAATATCGCCGTCAACACCATCATCTTATAGATCTCTAACTAGCGAGCCGAGACTCTGCTGTAACTCATATAGCTGCATTGCATTCTGGATCTTTGTGTCCAGTGTTTGCACTAATGTCTCCACTATGGTGAATGAGGAAAGAAGGTGTTTAGGAGCTAAAAGAGCAAAACCTGAATGTTACCACTTACATTTGAGATTGTTAATTTTTTTTTCTTATATTAAACTCCATTGTAACTGCTTTAACAATGCCCCTCCATGATATTAGTGCAACAAACAGCAAACTTCTCACAGGAATAACCAAAATAGAGCACCAAGCAACAAATTAGCAGTGGAATCACTAAACACATCACAAACATGTAATATGTTTCAGGATAGAGTTTTCCTTTAAGAATATAAATTTGTGATGAGCCACGATCTGATTGTGAACTCCGTACCGATTCTGAATTTCAGATTACCTCCATAATCTCTAAAGGACAAAGAGAGAAGAGAGAGAAACAGTATTAATGGTGTGACCTTTGATGAGCTAGGCTGTGATTTCCTCTGTGTTCATGATCATTAGGCTTCCTCTCACTGCACACTCTGAATAGACGTGTCAGAGCCAAAAGAAGTAGAGAAAATGGAAGAAGAAAAAAAAAAACAAAACAAAGGATGGTGGATAGTAATATCAGGAGGCAAAGCCAAGCTCCGTCACCCTCTGCACGCCTCCTAATGATTTTCTAATGAAAGCCCTGTTTATATCCTAATTTGCAGCCATTCGCTGATAGGTTCATGTAATGGACTGTCTCATTGCTGCTGTCTCTCTTTCCCTGTGCAACACAAACGATGCCGACAAGTGCAGGCTCGAGGGACGAGCTATTTATATAGTGCTCACGTTGACTCCTGAAGAACACCCACAGGATAATACACACATATATACACATACACACCTGCAACAGTGACCATCAGAACCACCACACCAAATGTGAACCTATAGAGTACAACCAGGGAGGTGTTGCAATGCTTTTGTACCAGAAAGGTAGAACAATAAAGAAAAAAAACAACATTCCCAAGATTCCTCATTAAAATGATACAAAACTCTACAAGTAGCATTCTCCATCCGTAAAATTAAACACCACGCATAAACTATCAGCTATAAAACATCTCCAGAGCACCGGTGGAATTCATGAGGTTTATGGAGTAAATGTAAAATGGTCGTTTATGCAAGTGGACGCTGAATAAGTGAGTGCAATCAAGAGGTCAGCTGTTAATGTACAATCCTGAGCATTTCATTTAGTCTGCTTTTAGATAAGACGCCACTCCAGTTTAGCAGTTTCAAAAGTTAAATGTTTTACATTTACTAAAGAGCCATGTTCAAAAAGGGTCAATTCACTCTTTTGGTATTTAAACTATTCCCCATCAATAAAGTGAAGTACCTTGCTTTAGTGGTAGCCACGAACATATAAATTATAACATCTGTGATTTTCAAGTACATCAGCAGCATTTACATTTAATAGGTCTGAAACACTTCACTCAGTTAATCATCTCCTTCCAAAGATTTTGAGTTGAAAGCAAGCATATTGAATATGAATTAAAAGGTCATATAGAAAATGACAAAAATTAATTATTTAATCTATATTTAAGTATCAAAAAATTACATAATCTTTAAATCATTATATTAAATGCTGTAATGAATTTTCTAGGGCAAAAAATAATAATTACTGACCAGTGATTGCATAAACATAATGAAATATTAAAGTCGTCTCTGACATATGAACCACAAACTGTTTGCCATTTGCAAAGACTTGATGGTTTACTGCAATTTGCAGAACAATGTTGAATGTCCTTTAAAATATATAATCACTGTCTGTATGTGTGTGTTGTACACTGAAAATATGAACTGAAGGTACATTTCTCCTGAAAACGATGTGTCATAGTGAATCACGAGTCATAGTGAATAATGAATAATTTTAATGAAGGTCATATGTTATGTATGAACCTGGTTTGAGAGTTGAAAGAGATTTAACAGTGGATTTTGCTTTACGCCATTCCTGTACCAACCAAGTAGGAGATTTTTTTAAATCCCTGGAGAGCCTGGATATTTCCTCATCTCTGCTTTTCTGTTGAGCCATTCGAGAGTACAACAGGCTTCAGTTTAGCATCTAATCATTTCAGTTTAGCATCATCAATAGAAAAAGACTCAATATTCATGCCAATTCATCATCAGCACTATAGCTATGTCCTTTTCAATAGCGATAAGCCACCAGACTGCAGTGTGGAAGTCGAGGATGAGCGCCCCTGGCCCTACCTCAGTGAAATCTTTCAATATTTGCTGGAGTAAGCAAAGAATCATATAAAATGAGGCATTTTCTTTGCCTCCCTAGAAGGCATGAACTCCATCTAATTTGAATAAGTATGTTGAGGTAAGTTAGCTGATTTGCTAACATTAACCTGCTCTATTTAAGTTTACCCCTTTTCTTTGTTAATGCCAGGTTAGCACTGATTCCAGTAGCTAACATAACTGGCTAGGTAGTAAGTTAAATTCAAGCTAATGGCAAATATTGCAAACTTACAGATTAATGATGTTTTCAGGCAAAACGACATAGTTGACTTAAAAAATCATATAAAACATAACATTAAGTTAATTTCATCTCTTAAGAAACATTTGCTTTTACTTTTTAATATTTGACTACATTCTTTTTTTTTTTTTTATTTGAGTGCATTTGTGTCTGGATAATTCCACTTTTAACTGAGTTTGACACACTATCTATACATTCATTTAAGTATAATTTCTCAGTACTTTGCCTGCCCCTGAAGTGACCACCCTTGAAATACGTCCTGCCATCCCAACTGCCTCCCCATCCCTGATTTGAACCCACGTTTCAGAGAATCTAACTCAAGATGATGTACATCACCACTGCCACATCATAGATATTGTGACTACTACAATCAATTTGGAATTATATCGAAACTATAAAGGTATCAGAATAATGTTATGAGCCATATATTGTGCACAAATTAAAACCTCAAGTATTCTAACAACATTAATAAGTTGGAAATCATGACATGGCATTGCTTGCTGTCTAGGGTCAAGGGGCTTCACTTGGTGGACCCCTTCTCCTCTTCTGATGCATAATCATAATTGACTGTATTCCTTTTTTTTAATTTATTGCTTTTTTACAAGTTTGTTATGCGAGCTTACTTGCTGTAATGTGACCGACTGAACTTCTAATAATTAGAGTTAATTATTTTTGTTGCATGAAGTGTGAATTAAAATGCAAAACACATAACACTGATTAAAATACAAGTTAGTACAAAACAATTATGTGAATAATAAAAGTGATAATAATAATAATAATAATAATAATAATAATAATAATAATAATAATAATAATAATAATCATCATCATCATCATCATCAGTTTGGACAAAATGAGTCAGTGAGGTTTTTTCTGCCTTTTTGAGGAAATTGAAGCAATTTAGTGAATAACAAATGGATCAGGATATTCGTTAATGTATGAACAGCTTTCTTTTAGTTAAGATGGTTTTCTTTAATTAAAGAACATTCTGAAGATGAAGTCAAATAAATACTTAGCATTATAGAATTTTTGGGAAATGTATGCCTGATTGGTGGTAAAACTAGGCCAAGAAATAGCACAAAGGCTGTGACTTCATTTTATGTACAGCTTTTAAAAAAAAAGTACATTTTGTTTACAAAGCCACAAGGCTTCTTCTTCTTCTTCTTTTTTTGGCTGTGTGGATATCACGGACAAAAGCAACAAAGAATTGTCTAGGAAAAGCAAACAAAGCAGCACAGAGTAAGCAGTGGTATGACAGGCACACTTACTTTACTGAACAGAAAAGGCTTCACATTTTCTCACATTCAAATAGCCATGTTCAAAATGAGCTCCAGCATGTGGCACTGGGACGCAAACTAGAAAACATTACCATGTGGAAGAATAAACCTGGCTTATATTTCTAGTTTTGCCTTTTTGGAGAAAGCAAAGGTGCTAAAACCACTTCCAGAAAATAGTTTCCATGGACACATTACACACAGCACCCTATATTCAATAAAAGTCATGCTGGCTCTCTCTGAGTTCCGCTAACTTAACATAGCTTTTCTTAATCTCTTGCCTCCAATCCATTGAGTCACAAGCAATACAGTTGAGGAACATCTCAAGGGCTTAACTCCTGATACACCAATTGCTTAGAAATAAGAGGAAGCTGGAGAAGGTTTTTTGTGTGTGTGTGTGTGTGTGTGTGCGTGCGCTGTATTCAAACTGCTGCAATGTGAACCAGACAGATATGGCATTTTTCTCTGTGTTGAGTCGTCTATGACCAATCCACACTTTATCAGGGCTGTCACAGACTTACACTATCTGTGTTGTTTTCATTGACGGTTGATACTGAATAAAAAAATTCTGTAATAGAATAATGTTGGGCAAACTATAACACATACACACTGAAACAGGCACACTCAATGTGTGCTTTTATGTGAATTTAGAGAAAAGATGATTGCATTTCAAATAGAAACTGAAATATAGAAATATTGAAATAATCTGTTAGGCAATTCATAAACAGTTACCGAACAAGGCCATCTACAAATAGAGATGCTGCCTACTGTAGAATAAGATAAATTTCTCTTCCCTCTCCAGCCCTGTTTTCATTTACTAATATAAATTTTTTGGTAACAAGTTAAACCGGGACTTTTATGGAGGACACACCACACGTTTTTTTTTTTTTTTTTTTATGAAGTTGTTGACATGGTTAGGTTTTGTAAAGATGCTTATATACAAAAAAAACAAAACTGTTACCGTACCACATTACCACATGACTTGCATGTCAGATTGCATTTACAGAGAAAAGAAAAAGTGTCATGAGCCTAATCATATGTCGTGAAAAGTATAAACTATATGCATGATATGGGCTACACTCAATATGTAAACAAAAAAGAAGTCAAATTATTTATTACATTTTGATTTTATTCAAATAGTGTAGAGTTAGAGATTAGCTTGGTTAACATAAATTGGCACAGAATGTCTAATACAGAGCATTCAAGTAAACATGTGATACACTATATGGCCAAAAGTTTGACCATCACACCCACTTGTGTGTTGAACATCCCATTCCAGATTTAGTCCCCTCTTTGCTGTTATAATAACCTTCACTCTTCTGAGAAGGCTTTTCACTAGATTTTGGAGCGTGGCTGTGTTCATTCAGCCACAGGAGCATTAGTGAGATCAGTCGCTTATATTTGGTGATGAGGCCTGGGGTTCAGTCGGTGTTCCAGTTCATCCCAAAGGTGTTCAGTGGGGTTGAGGTCAGGGCTCTGTGAAGGGCACTCAAGTTCTTCCACTCCAACTTTATCAAACCATGTCTTCATGGACCTCGCTTTGTACACAGAGGCATACTCATGCAGGAACAGGTTTGGGCTTCTTAGTTCCAATGAAGGGAAATTGTAATGCTACAGCATACAAAGACATTCTGTGTAATTGTGTACTTCCAAATTTGTGGCAACAGTTTAGAAAAGAACCACATACAGTCAGGTGTCCACAAAATTTTGGCCATATACTGTATTGTATGCTTGTACCAGAACGTTGATATCCAACATATAGAAGGTGCTGCAGATAAGTTGCATGTGCCCTGAGTCCCCTAGGACAGGCTCCAGTCTCCCTGCAACCCTGTGTAGGATAAGCAGTACAGAAAATGGATGGATGGATGGATGGAAATGAGGCCCATTAACAATAACTACAAAGAGATAAAAAGTATAACGGGTCATTCTTTAATAAATTAAAAAATTGTTAACATTGACAAATTACTCTAGAACAGTTTGTCCTGAAGTGTATTATTCTGGGCTTATATTCAAGAGAACCACTTAAATAAGTGCTTCAATTAGTGTTTGTTCAGTCCACAGCTGATTCTATTAATATTCCAATCTCTCCATCCTCCATCCAACAGCAACCATTCATCTGCATCTGGCAAGCGTATCAGAGACAAGCTCCAGTCTCCATTATGCAGGTAAAAAAAACTCCACATCAAGGCCGCATGTCAACCATGAAGGGCTTACTGCACCTGATTACACCATTGTACTTTCTCTTTCATCTAAACATACAGATAAAGAGAGAGGTAGAGAGAGACAGACTGCAGACAAAAAAAAGGAAAATGTCCCCTTTCACATTCCAAACAGAAATAGCAATCCAACTTTGTGTTGAAAATGTCACTGTTGGCTAAATGAGATCACATGGATGTTAACTAGTATTGGATTCCTCATAGGAAATGATCCAAGGATCATTTATGATGATTAAAAATTAGCAGCAGCAAAGCAGTAGTGATGAAAAGCCCATGCTTCCGCTGCTCACCTCTGATATTAAGCCAGGTTAAAAATAAATCCACAGACTTCTGGCTGTCAGAGCCAGAGGTCTAAGGGCAAAGGTCAGGGATCAGCCCTTCATCATCTGTGAAAAAACTGCTTGGGCAGACAGAGCGAAGCGAGAGAAGCAGAGAGAGAGAGAGATGCTGAAAAAAGAGGGGGGCATCGCTGTGGTGAAGTGAGTGCAGGCAGGTTTCAATTCATTCCATCGTAACACGGATGAATTCTTTCCAATTTCTAGCTAATATTGCTTTTCTGTGAGCCTGAACTTCGCTACCTGGCCAAAGCCCTATGGGGAACAGAATCCCACAAGAACCTGTCAGATTACCTGCAAGAATGAGGACAGATAGAAGAAGTATGGAAGAAAGAAAAAATGACAAGAAGGAGAGTGTATGATCTCCAAGAAAATTAGTTTGCAAAATATAGAGTTCTAATTTTCTTCTTCTTTTCCTTGATATTATTATTATTACTATTATTATTATTATTATTATTATTATTATTGTTGTTGTATTTAAAACCCCTTTGGATTATTCATGCTTAAGGCAGAGACTACGAAAGCAGAAAGCTTTGCTAGTAGTATTTATCAAGTTAAACGAAGCTTCACAACTAACCTGACATGGAGCAGGTTTGTCCAAAATCATATAATGTAATGGTAACTTCATTTGTGGAACCAAAATTGATGGAAATTATCTGGGCTTGTTGAAATAAGCCTGGCAATTTTTTAAAAAGTTGCAATACATAAAATAATTATATGAATATCAGCACTCACCTAGCAAAGACTGATTGTGATGTCTATTGTTTTTTTTATTTATTTATTTATTTATTTATTTATTTATTTATTTATTTACCCTATTTTCCTGTAGTGTCTTTCCTTAACTCCAAAACAGAGCAGGGACAGACTAAAGACCAGGGATCCTGGGTACATGCCAGGAGCTCCACTGATGAGCATGGGCTTTGAAGTGAATTAGGCCATTAAACATCACACAACACTACACAGTATATACAACATGAGCCAATGAATGAATGAATAAACTCACAGAATCTGACGTAAATTGGGAAATGTTATTCATGTGCGGGTCTCACTTAGTAACCAATGAGCAGTCAGTTGGGTCCTAACTGTTTTTACCTGGATACAGTAAGCATAAAACCCACACTAAATGTGTGGATGAAAAGAAAACTTAAGAAGTCAGACAAGGTTTATTTTTGCTAAAGGGCCATATTAACGTCAAACAAAAATGTTCAGTCTTCTTTGGCCATGTTGTTACTGCTTCCCATGCTTGTTAAAAGGCTGGATTTGACAAATTGGAGGATGAGTTAGTAAGGTGAAAAGCAAAAAAGAAGCCAGTCACCTAAGGTAAAACTGCCTCACTGAGGCTACTTAAACACTAATAATGGATATGTAATGGAGTAATCTGTTTTATTTTACAAATATTTGGTTGGTCAGGGCTCTTTGCATTGGTTGTTGCAAGGTAGAGAGTAATTCCCTCCATAAGTGCCTGCCTACGAACCCAGAATTTACTAATCAATCCATGGAAAAGAAAGGGGTGTTAAAAATAATAATAATAATAATAATAAAAATAAAAAAATAAATAAAAACATATTCTTCATGCGTGCAGCATAGGGATGACCATTGACAGAAACTATATTCAAGCAGCTTTCTGCATTGTTTTAAGAGCCTAGATTGAATTTAAGAGATCATCTTGTGTCACTGCATTATTTTCCAATCCATGTCAGGTTGCAGCATGACAGCTAGTCCTCCACTCTTTGAAAAAACACCCCCCCCCCCCTTTTTTTTTTTTTTTAAATTTCGGTCACTTTTAAAATAAATTCAGTTGAGTGTGTAATCTGGGCCTGGGCTTTGGTGTGAGCTAGAGATCTGAGCTAGATGGACTGATTTTCTCTCTCTAAAACTATAAAGGCTGAGACAATTCTATTACGTGAGCAAACTCTATAATGTTTGAGCATATAATTTCAACTAGATGTTCTTTTGTTGCTCTATTAAAGCTACAGTCACAAAAAGAGATTGCATTTAGTATGCCTTTTTTCCAGACAGAACTAAGCCTAAACAATTATGAGATAAAATGAAAGTTCATTATAAAGGCAAGTAAACAGAAACTACGAGGCTTCAAATGTGCTACAGCTGCTGGTTCTTGCCAGTTCAGGTATTTTTAGATTTACTATTATGGCAATAATTATGAAGCTTATTATGCTAAATCTGAATATACTAAAACCTCAGGTCTGCTTATATTAGGTCCACAAATATAAAGCTGAATTTTTTAAATTTTGCCCTATGTGGTAGTAAAACCTTACTGTGAGCTACATACAGAAAAACATTTCCTAAAGTGTGCAGATTAATCTGGGAGCTGCACTAGGATTGCATCCAGATACTACATTTTATGCATTAAACAGAATGGCTAGACAGCACTGATGCCACAGGTTGTACAAGCATACTATTTAGTAGAGTAGAACATGGTTTGGGATGTGCCCCAATTATTCATGGCTCTTATTGTTGTCCCTTCAGAATTATGAAAGTGTTCTGAGAATAAAACCTTCAGAGTTTTTATCAATTGATTACCTCACTCGATATAACCAAGTTTGAAATGCATAAAATACAAAGAAACATGAAACACGCATGTCGGCATATGCTAGCATGCTAGTTAAGACAGAGCAGCAAATGAAAACACACATCCACTGAAGAAAATACACATAATAAAGGCAGGCAAAAGCCTTGCATACAATGCAGACAGTACAGAAAAATGCCTGATAGACATTAGCTGACCTGCACAGTACCAGATCTGCCAAAATTGTTCACACAAAGAGTATATAGAAGTATCAGTCGACTAGTCCTTGCCCTACTTAAAGAAATTTAGAAAGAAAAACTCACCTCATTAAACAGACATAAAACAGACTAGCTAAAACAGCTTAACTACTGGATAACGATACAAATGCCCCAAAGATAAAGTTTTTGGACCTGCTTTTAAAGCTGAAATGTTTTGTGTTATACTCTAACACAGAAAAAAGTAGGAAGATCTTAATATTAGAATCAACACAACTGGGTAGCGGCTACTTTGTAAATTTGTTCTACATTCCAATATCTAGTTCAATAGTTCATAGAGTCATTAGCCTAATAACTTTTACAGTGTGATTAAAAAATGTTATTACACCATAAAAGCATTGGTCCAGTCAGTACTTTGGAGTACAAGTTCGTTGGTCTTATCATTAAACTTAACAAATGTCCTTAGCCTGCCCATCTAGCTTAATTAAAATCACACAACTAATCATGAAAGCGGATAGTTTCACGGGTCCACAGATGATTATGGCATTATCAGGCACATTAATATGCTGCTAGGATCTCCTCCAGCCATTCTGGAGACTTTTTCTGGAGCAGTACTGATTGGCATGAGAGATGCTGAGTGAATACTGATCAGAATGTCTGAGAGAGTTGTAGTTATCCGTGTATATTTAGTTGTACATGTGTATGAATCGCTCTAGGGCAACCTTTAAGAACACCAGAAAACAAGACAAAATATCCAGTAGTTTGACGACAGGAGGAAAACTGAGGCTCGCTATTTAGACCAATATCTAACAACACTCCATCACTGTCACTCAAAGGATGGAGAAGCAGCAATGCTGTAACAACAGA
This sequence comes from Pangasius sanitwongsei, assembly GCA_037576675.1. Taxonomy (NCBI): domain Eukaryota; kingdom Metazoa; phylum Chordata; class Actinopteri; order Siluriformes; family Pangasiidae; genus Pangasius; species Pangasius sanitwongsei. The sequence continues at coordinate 6,406,796 of CM075020.1, read as the reverse complement.
GATTTAAGCCCCTCCAGCAACTTAAAAAGTCTGCCATACTTCCATTACACAGCCAAAAAATAGGTACAAACTCATTGCTGTCAAACAAGATAAGTTTTATCAACTCAAATACATCTTTTGTAGGACATCTTACTGCTTATTTATGGCGCTCAGAAGAGCATTCTCAATTTTGTATGCTGCAAATTACAAAACTGAGGCTGCAACACTTAGATTTCCTGAGACCACTGATCATAAGAGCTTGACAACACACTGAAATTTGGACGAGGAAGGGGCACAACATATGATGACTGTTAAACCAACTACTTCTATGAGTTTTAAGAGTTTTAAAAGTAACTAACACAACTATATTGCTGCCATTGGCCCAGCTGGCTGCAACATCAGCTCCTCGCCTACGTACTGCGC
>CM075020.1:6383522-6406294 GCA_037576675.1 Pangasius sanitwongsei | reverse complement strand
CCAACCGCTCGACCGATGACGCCATCGCCACTGCTCTCCACTCAGCCCTCACACATTTGGACAAAAAAGACTCATACGTTAGAATGCTTTTCATAGATTTCAGTTCAGCATTCAACACAATCATCCCTCAACAGCTCGTTCACAAATTGGTCCAGCTGGGACTCAACACCTCGCTGTGCAACTGGCTGTTGGACTTCCTGATTGGGAGACCTCAAGCGGTACGTGTCGGCGGCAACACATCCAGCACCATAACACTGAATACAGGGGCCCCTCAAGGATGCGTGCTGAGCCCCCTTCTCTTCACTCTGCCGACCCATGACTGCACACCGTCACACAGCTCCAATCTCTTCATTAAGTTTGCGGACGACACGACTGTGGTGGGTCTTATTAGCAACAAAGATGAGACAGACTACAGGAACGAGGTGAGCCACCTGGCCGGGTGGTGCAAAGACAACAATCTCTCTCTGAATGTGGAGAAGACAAAGGAGATTGTTGTCGACTTCAGGAGAGCGCACACTCAGCATGCTCCTCTGACTATCAACGGTGCGACTGTGGAAAGAGTGAGCAGCACTAAGTTCCTGGGTGTGCACATCACAGAAAATCTCTCCTGGACTGACAACACTGCATCACTGGTCAAGAAATCACAGCAGCGTCTCTACTTCCTGCGCAAACTGAAGAGAGCCAGAGCCCCGGCCCCCATCATGTGCACCTTCTACAGAGGCAGGCATTCTGACGAGCTGCATCACTGTGTGGTATGGCGCCTGCAACGCATCCTGCCGAAAGACCCTCCAATGCATTGTGAGAGCAGCTTTGTTGATGTCTCTCTCCCCTCCCTCCAAGACATTTACAGCACACATCTCACCCGCAAAGCCCTCCGCATTGTGGGTGATCCCACCCACCCGACTCACAGCTTCTTCAGTCTGCTGCTACTGAAGGACAGCTTATCCTACTGAAGGACAGCTTCATCCACCAGGCTGTCAGGAAGCTCAACTCTCTCCCGGCTCTACCTCCCCTCCCCTCTCCTGCCTCATGCACTGACAAACTCTGACACCCCCCCCCACCAATTCCCCAGGACCTGCATCAGTCACCTGTGCAGCATTATCCCATGCTCTACCTCATACAGCATTGGACTGTAATCTACCTCCTCAGACACTTTTACTTGTCACTTTAACTTTGTCACTTTAACAGTCTGATAAGCTCTTTGCACTATTCACTTTACATCTGCACTGTTTGCACTCTATCTGTTGTGCCTTTAGATATACTTTAGATATACTATACTAAATTTACTTTATTAGTTCTACATTTATAATTTATTTATTGTTCCATTTGCATTTCCTCTTTGTGTGTGTGTGTGTGTGTGTGTGTGTGTGTGTTGTTATCTGTAAGCACCTTGGGTCTGAGAGTAACATAATTTCAATTCTCTGTATGTGCTGAACATGTGGCAGAATTGACAATAAAGTTGACTTTGACTTTGACTCCCCCTAGTATCCTATTATGCTGGGTCACCCTTGGCTGCGCAGACATAATCCCCAGATCGACTGGTCCACTGGCACCATTCTGAGCTGGGGTTCCACTTGCCAACTCACCTGCCTACTTCAGAGTCTCTCAGCCCCTAGTTCTGAGTTTCAAGAGTCTGTCGACCTGTCTCGAGTCCCCAGTGTCTATCATCAGTTCAAGGCAGTGTTCAGCAAGTCCTGGGCTACCTCCTTACCACCTCACCGCACTTACGACTGTGCAATTGATCTACTCCCTGGTTCCTGCCCTCCCAGGGATTGGATCTTCTCCTTATCTCCCCCTGAGCACTCTGCAATGGATACCTACATTAAGGAGTCCTTGGCAGCCGGCATCATCCGTGCCTCTACTTCCCCGACGGGGGCGGGTTTCTTGTTTGTAGAGAAGAAAGACGGGGGTCTTAGGCCTTGTATTGATTACCGGGGCCTCAACAAGATCACGGTTTGGAATCAATACCCCCTTCCTCTCATGGCCACTGCTTTTGAGCTGCTTCAAGGGGCTTCCATTTTTACTAAACTGGATCTCCGCAATGCTTACCATCTCGTGCGGATCCGTCAAGGGGACGATTGGAAGACGGCCTTCAACACCCCCACGGGCCACTACGAGTATCTGGTGATGCCGTTCGGGCTCGCCAACGCCTCTGCAGTATTCCAAGCACTGATTAATGACGTTCTCCGAGACCTGCTTAATCAATTCGTCTTTGTATACCTTGATGATATCCTCATTTTCTCAAGGTCACTGGAGGAGCATGAGGGGCATGTTAGTAGGGTTCTCCAGAGACTCCTTGACAATCATCTCTACGTAAAGCCCGGGAAGTGTGAATTTCAGGTTTGTGAACTTCTATAGGAGGTTCATTAAGAATTTCAGCTCTGTGATGGCCCCCTTGACAGCGCTTACCAAGGGAGGAGGAACCAAGATTCACTAGGGTCCGGAGGCAGCGGGGGCCTTCGAGGATCTCAAGTGCCGCTTCACTTCCGCTCCCATTCTTTTGATCTCTGACCCAGAAAGACCTTTCGTGGTGGAGGTGGACGCCTCAGAGGTGGGTGTAGGGGCTATCCTGTCACAGAGGGGTAAGGATGGAAAATTACACCCTTGCGCCTTCAGAGAAGCCTTTGGCATCGATTATTCCAAGGTCTAGGATCGTCGCGCCCCTTCAGTGGGAACTGGAAAGAGTGGTCCAAGAGGCCCTTGCCCATGAGCCTGATCCAGGTGGTAGTCCCACTGGACACCTCTACGTTCCTCAATCTGCCCGGGCCTTGCAGTGGGGTCATGAGTCTCCCTTGACGTGCCATCCAGGAAGTGCTCGCACACTTGGCTTCCTCCAGTGGCGGTTTTGGTGGCCATCCATCAAGGAGGACATTAAGGTCTATGTGGAGGCCTGCCCCGTGTGCAGCCAGGGAAAGTCTACACGTCAGCGACCTCAGGGACTGCTCCATCCCTTACCTGTTCCCCGCAGGCCATGGTCGCACCTTTCTCTGGACTTTGTTACGGGACTCCCACCATCCCAGGGCAACACAGTCATCCTGGTGGTTGTGGACCAGTTCTCTAAGGCTGTCCGGTTCATTCCCCTGCCCAAGCTGCCTTTGGCCAAGGAGACTGCAGAGCTCCTCATGAACCATGTCTTCCAGATATTTGGTATTCCCCTGGACATTGTCTCCGACCGAGGTTCCCAATTCTCGTCCCGGTTCTGGGAGGCCTTCTGCAGGCCTTCTGCAGAATGGATTAATCAGGATCTGGAGACCACCCTGCGGTGTATGGCGGCCAGTAATCCCACGTCTTGGGTCACCTATATCATTTGAGCTGAATATACACAACACCCTCCAGTCCTCGGCCACTGTACTATCCCCCTTCGAATGCCAGTTCGGGTATACCCCTCCCCATTATTCCCTCGGCCCAGCTCTTTGTCCATCGCTGTCGGCTAACCTGGAGGAAGGCCAGGCATACCCTTCTTCGGACCTCCCAGAGATACCAAAATCAGGATAATCGCTGCCGTCGGATGGCCCCTAATTTCTGAGCTGGTCAAAGAGTTTGGTTAGCTACTAAGTACCTGCCCCTCTGGGTCGAATCCAAGAGGCTTTCCCAGAAATACATCGGCCCTTTTCGCATAGCAAGGAAAGTTAACCTTGTCTTGTCTTCTATCTTTTTTCCCCTTGTTCCTCATTCGGTTTTTGAGTCTTGGCTGTGAGCTTCCTGCTTTGTTTCACCAAGTCCTTCCAAACTACCTCAAGTAAGGTGTTCTTAGTTATTTGATTGTTAATGTTCTCTAGTTTTGTTTTCTCCCCTCGTAGAGTTTTTATTTTCCCTCTGTCCGAGAAGAACTTTTGTTGGATTCTTTTTTCTTGCAAAGACCTTTTTTTTTTTAAAAAAAAAAAAGGCCTGGAATACTGCCTTGAATACTGCCTTGAGTGTTTCGTTTGGGTCCAACATTGCCGCCTCTGTTGCTAAGTGGTAGATCTCCCACACCACCACACCAGAGACCCAAGTTCAAGCCTGGCTTGTGACACTGACTATTATATGTTTTTCTTTGTTAAATAACAGCACTTTTTCAAATATTTATTATTAGTCTTAGATTATGTGCAGCTTCTGCCATACATCTTGTGTAAGCTGTTACTATAGAAATGATAACGTTAATATAAACCTGTGATTTATCCTACAGCTGAACTATTGTCAGAGCTTCTGTTATAGACGTTAAATCAACATCTTTAAGAATTCAATAGTGCTAGGGTATAATGCACTATATTAGAGGCTCTGGTATATTATTTCTACCACAATTTATAATGCAGTCTGTGTTATATGGTTATATCTTCATCATCTCATCATATGTATGCAGCTGTGTGTATAAGTCTACTGTCAAAGTCTTGTATTTATAATAAATAAAATAGGTCTTCATGTCTTTGTGGCACAGCAGAGAGATTTCTGAAGGTGATGTACAGTATGAGGTAAATGTGCACAAGAGCCACTCCACTGTGTGTCCTTTTTCTTTTCACCTGGCCCTGTGGAGATGGCCTGGTTGGAGAGGGCATCCCTGTCAGGGATGAGGATTAACTCACGAGACACAAAGAGCAGTCATTAACCTTTATGGTGTACTCCACACACTACCTACAGGTGATCTGTACACACAGAAACACACCACTTGTGTGTGTGTAGGTGTGTAGAGTCAAAGAGGACAGGCAACAGATGCATGAGATGATGTGTGGGCCACAATAGCACAGTTTCTCAGTTTTCACAGCACATGTGTCCTTTTGTGTGTGTGTGTGTGCATGCATTGGCTAGGCATACACACACACACGCACGTTTAATGAATAATAGATGTGCAAGCAGATGTTGGTGGCATGAGGGACCGGACTGCAGTGGAGCGACCTTGGCCCATACTGACAGACATCATCATTTCTGTATTAACACACACACACACACACACACACACAGTGGGAACTCTCAAAGAGGACAGGCAACAGATGCAAACACAAACTTAGAGAGAGGACACAATTAATTCACTTCATTTCAATATCACTGTCAAAACCTTCACTCTTTAAAAATGTTATACATCAGGTTTTCATGTCGATGTTTATACCATGTGCAGAGATCAGTTACCACTTCATAGTTGCTTATTTTCTTAGAACAGCACATCCCAGTGTTTTATTCCTCTTATACCACAGCCACTTGCAAACACTGAAAATGTTTTTTAATCTATTTAAGAATGGTACAGAATCATACTTTTTATCCATTTATAGTCACTTTTATTGTTGTGGTTGTGGTCTTTTATAAGTTATCATTTACATTATAACAGCTAGGCTTATATAACATTCCCTCATCAGCCTCTCTTTGCTAGAGTTAGAGCACTGACACTCAAGACTCCTTCCAAAAATGCTAAATAAACACAGAAAATATAACCATATCAACAATTAAAAGTTTTAAATCTATTTCCATGCAGCATCCACTTTAGAAGTCCTGTATATGTTGTTACTATAGATATGATAATGTTTTAGAATGAGCACATTAATATCAATCTGGGATTTGGCTTGTAGGTGGAACTACTCTGAGAGCAGCTGTTATAGAAAAAACCTTCTGCCCAATCAGAATTGAGAATTCAACAGCCCTGTGATATAAGACATTTTAGCTTATGTCAGATGGACAAAAGGAATCTTAATGAATGCTTGTTGGAATATGCCTATGAAGATCTGTGCTGAAGTTCACCAGTTTACCCTTTATTTTTCATCATAACAAAAGCCTCATGCTCTAACAGGCAACAAATGCTAATTTTATCTCATTAAATAGCTTGAAAAGTTTCTTCCCAAGCTAAAATGCCAGAAAATAAACTGAGAAGTAAGTGAGGGTACTCTGGAGGCACATGTCTGTTAAGAAGTGCAGTAATTGTTCAAATGCATATGAATGAAACACTTTTGCATTTTGCCAGCTTGTCTGCCTGTTGTAGTTAGAGATTTGTAATTCAGTCTTCTTATTGCTCACATTTCCATGCAGACATCTCACAAGGGAAGATGAAATTGTTTCAGCAGCATGGTTGTAAAAAATAGAGAGGTAGAAAAAGAAATAATGCTGTCTTAATATGATAAGTATACAGACTGAAAGGTAGCAGCATGACATACATACATGATATGTATTGCAGAAATAAGTAAGCAAGTATGTACATTTTATTTATTAAGTACATTTAAAACAATAACAGTTGGACAAAGTGCTGTATATAGTAGTTAAGATAATTTATACCATGGTCTTTCTGAATACTCGATTCTGATTGGCTGAAAGGTGTGTGTTCAAACTGTTGAATGCACAGGTAGTTCCATTCAGTTTAATCAGCGTTCAAAATGATAAACTATAAACAATACAGTTACAGTTGCATACAGTAGTTAAACTCACAGCTTCATTATTAGTAGAGACGAGGCACAGACGCGGGTAATTCACAGGTGCACAATCTTTCTCTCTCTCTCTCTCTCTCTCTCTCTAATAACTATTTATTATAATTCATTCAAATAAATGTAATCATATCACAATACTTTATCTCTGTGTATGATTTAGAGTGGGCAGAATTCTAGATCTAACGACCTGTATATAAAATAACTAACGAAAACGAACCGTTATTTTTATCCTTTCAGTCAAATCATGCACTGTAAACATCAATGACATCTTTAACTTGTCAATGCTGGCAAGTGATCGTGGTATAAGGGGATAATCCAACCATGGTTCTTTGCCTCCACGTCATGCATTAAAATCATGTAATGCACAGCTAGTTGTGGATTATTCCTTACATAAAACATGTTTAATAGCATATACATCATTAAAAAAAAAGAATGACAATGAACATATAAAACACTGATAAAAGGAGAAATACATATACACAACCAAATCCCCCCCATTCACACCTATCATCCAGCTCTCCCCTCTCATACGACAACTACAAACTGGAACACATGCTCTCTCCAAGAAAAAGCCAGCCAACCCCATCTTTTCACAATGCTGCTTATGCAGTCATAGGACAGTGTAACACACTCAGAAGAAAGTGCTATCTACCCTCTTCCATATACATGAGCTCACAGTTGCTCATGACTGGCTAGGTCACTGTGATTGACAGAAGAGGGAGAGTATATCATCTCCCCCACCCATAGAGCATGCCCAAATTTGTTCCCTTGGCTCACGGCTGTGACAGCTGTGGCATTGTTTGGGATTCAAACCCGCAATCTTGGGAGCACATCTGATCTCCAGTGGGAGGCTTTTCCACCACCATGGCACAGCCACTGCAGATGTATGATCACTCTTAGCCTTTAGATGAGATCATGGAACAGCCAAAAGTAATTGGTTTGAAGTTCTTAGAGACCAGAGATGTCGGTAGAAACTTATCTGTTAAAAGCTTTAAATATAAAGAGTAAAACTTTAACTTAGATCATGTAATGGACAGCGAGCCAATGCGAAGACATCAAAACTAAGATGATGTCATCTCCTTTCTGGAATGAATAATCTCATCAGCACCTGCATTTGCTCGAACTGTAATCACTCTATAGATAACTTGCTGATGCCAAAATACAGTGAATTACAATAATCTAAAGAAGATAAAGATGTAGATAAAAGAAGAAGATAAAAAGGCATGTATAACCTTTTTCCAAGTCATGAAAAGAGGGAAATGGATTGATTTAAGTAATTGCTCTTCCACAGCTTTGATTTGCTGATCAAATCTGAGGTCACAGTTGAATAAAACAAAATATGATCAGAAAATGTGCATAAACCCCAGAAGCACCAGTGGAGTATATCACAGGAAAGTCCAAATATTGAAAAAATATATTGAAAGACTGCTATATCAACAAGAGCACAAACAAAAGAGAGAAACGCAATATACCAGTTTGTTGTTCATATGTGGGAAGTATAAAGGTAAAAACACAACCTAGAACTATCCTAATCCTAATATTGAATGAATGCAGGTACAGTGGCTGGGTGGATTGAGCAGAGTCTAGCTGTAGCAGTCCACTGAGAGCATATGAATGCATTATTGGGGTTGGGTAGAAAATGTGTTCTAAGAGAAATGTGTACCCATACAAATATGAATATGAAATGCATTATATGTTTGTTGTTGTTGTTGGGAAAGCTTTGCCAGAAAATTTCACACTGAGACTAGGTGTGCACATCAGGACTGGTATCCCCCAGGATGAAACAAAGAAAAAAAATTGCACGATTGCAAGGTTTTTACTTTTAGCCAGACCTTCAAAGGAGCTGAGTATGAAGCTCGCAAAGCAACTACAATTCAAAAACACCACAAAAAGAATTGAAACAAGTTAAAAAAGTTTGTTTTCTTCTGTTTCTCAGTCTTTGTGTGAGAAACAAGTTAACGGTGGTGTGCACGCATTTCTGATTTATTTATAGAGCTGTTATTCTTTTTCCTCGTTCTTCAATGCACATTCTCTGTCAATATTAAAAGAAATTCTTCATGATTTAAATGAAATGCCTCTTAAAGGACCCCATTTCTGATCTTTTTGAAATGTTACAAACCCCAAAATAGCAGATCTGATTTAAAAAATATTAAATGGCTATTTTGTCAACTCTAAACACCAGTTCCCTGATTTGGGAAACAAAAAAAAAACATTACACATTCTTACAGCCACAGGTGAGAAGGACATGTGGTACTGTTCTTGAGTCCAATTGAGTTTCACTGTTTCATGAGAGTCAGACATCCAGATGGTTAAGGGTTTATAATCCACTTTTCAGAGCTTCCTGTTCTTGGATTATATTTTCCACCCACACCTGAACCTCTACCAGGCTGACAGGACCTGTGGAAGGAGAGGTCATGTGACTATTTGGTGCAAATACATGTGAACTCTGTTCTCCTCAGCTCCCTGAGACCTATTATTTTCAGCTAAAGCCTAAAAGGAAATGAACAATATTAATACCTGATTCCACTTTCATGCTCATAAATCTTCTGAACAAACCTCTTCAGGAGAGTCTCTATTTCTTTTTTTGGCTGCGGCGAGCTAATAAAATTTTTAGCATCCTCTACAGAATGCTGTATTTTACAGCCCCTGTTTAACCGCCTCCTCTGGCTTAACTTCTCTGCATTTAGATTTCCGGCCAAGAGTTTCTTCTCCCCTCCCCTTTGTGACTGAGTGATTTTTCACCGTAAGTGAGAAACTTCCCCAGGCAAATGACTTTCATTAAAAAGCAATCGAAATGGAGCACAATTCCATTTCCAGGAAAAAAAAAATGCTGTGCCTCTGCTCTACCCAGCAAGTCATAAATAGTGTCTCAGGGCTAGCAACGTTAGTTAATGGCAGCCTAATAAAATAATACAGCAGTGCCTTGACCTGATCGGAAGAGGGATAATTTTCGACCCTCTCAATTAGAGGGGAAACTCCTGGAGTCATGCTCGGGACTAGATTTACTCTAATCAAAGAACCTGGTCTCTCCCTTAGAGCAGGTAATTATAGATATAATTTATTTCCCATTAGTTAACGGCAATGCTCAGAAGCCACAGTCAGCCAGTGAAACTTTCAGTATGCTGGAGGATGAAGAAGAGCACAGTCATTTGTGTCCAATGCAGCGTCTTATTTATGAAGTGCATATGCAAGCCAAATGAATGATTTTAATGCCCTCAAACTAAAGTGTTAATCAAACTGATATTTATAACGTTGTTAGGAAACACCTTATACAACTTTCTCACAGTGTCATGGATGTGCTGTTACTAAAAACAAGTTAATAATGATAATAATAATACTAATAATAGCTCAATAATTATCTCAATCAACTCAGTGATAATTATTGATTGTTCCCTCTACCATATAAAGACGAAGTTGCAAAAAACCTTTAAACACCTTTTGATATAAGCCTTTTATTCTCCACCTTTGCATTCTAAAATATTAATGCAGTGTCTATGAATGCATTATAAAGGCACTACATAGGTAGGTACCCTTCAAATAAAGTGCTACCAAGTGTTATACAGCAACACCCTTTAAAAATCTGTTGGGCTACATTAAATAATGCTCTATACAAGTCCTCTTGAATTAGTAGTTAGTGTAGACACAGTAATATAATGAATGCATTATAATATACCTCTGAATTAACTTGCAGCTGGCACTACTTACCAGAGCAATGAATCAACACCTTCTGACCAATCAGAATTGTAAATTCAAAAGCACTGTGGTATAATCTTCTGGCATAGCATCACCCATAAAAGTATGGTAAAGTATAAGCATTTACATAAATCTCACAGCAAGATTCATTTTTAAAATGATCAAGAATATACAAACAGTTTAGCAAAGCTGCAAGTGAGATGTATAGAGATTTATAGAATAGAGAGAGAGTACTTTATTGAGCCCCAAGGGGAACTATGGTGTCAAACAGTCACAAAATAAGAGCAACAGGGAGGACTAAGACTTAACAGTTCACAACTTAAGACTTTAAAAGTGCACAATAAACTCGCAATATGCCACAGAAGGAATATATATATATATATATATATATATATATAACATAACTTTTATTTATGTCTATAAAATATAACTTTTATTTATATCTATAAAAGTTATTTATAGACTAGGATTCTTCTAATATATTACCAGTTAACTTAAAACTGTACATTAGACATGTATGATGAGCAGCTGTGGTAGTGTGTATAAAAATGTAGAGTAGTCATAAGTAAAGTCATAAGTAAAGTGGCTGTGCATGTGTCAGGATGTGCAGTGACCATATGTAAATATGCAATATGCAATGTAGTATTTGGGTATGCAAAATCAGTAGGCATGTCCATCATCTCCAATGTCCACATAGCTCCCCATCCTTGTTGCTGCCTCATTGCCTTTACCTTTCTTAGTTACAGCAAAGCTGCCATAATCTACTGGAGAGGAAGTTCTGCTGTTTGGCCAGTGTGTGGCATAGAGGGGGTGTTTGCTATTGTCCATTGATCCTCTCATTGTGCACCATCCACCTGTCCACCACTACCTCTAGGGTGTACAGCTTGCAGCCTAGAATAGAGCCAGCTTTCCTGATCGCCAGCTCCGATGCTGCTCCTCCAACTGATTGCAGCAAAGAATATTGTACTTGCAACCACAGACTGGTTGAAGGTCTCCAGCATACATTGGTACATACATTGAAGGATCTGAGTTTCCTCAGGAAGTAGAGTCTGCCCTTCTTGTAGACCGATTCACTGTTGGTCATCCAGTCCAGTTTGTTGTTAAGGTGGACACCAAGGTATTTATAATCACTGACCACCATGACTTCCTCTCGATTGATGAAGATTGTCTGGGTCACCATCTTCTTCCTCCTATAGTCCACCACCAACTCCCTGCTATGGTGAGTAGCGGTTTGTTGTTCTCGCACCACTCTGCAAATCTGTCTACCACCATCCTGTACTCAGCCTCCTGCCCGTCCTTAATACACACTGCCACTGCAGAATCATCAGAGAACTTCTTAAGGTAGCATGACTCAGTGTTGTATTGGAAGTCCGAGGTGTAGAGTATGTTCAAGCTTCAACCTTTTGGCTTCAACCCAGGTTCAGGTCCTAAACCAATACTACTCCCTCTTATATTATAGAGAATACAGTATTTCATCTACTTCAGCTCTGACATGCAATTACTGTAATGCCAGACTTTGTGGATGTGATTTGCAAATAACATCAGAGGTAACATGCTCTCTCTCTCTGCTACTAGCAGAGAAATACAGTACATTTAAGGGGATGAACAAGGGTTGAGCAAATATACATGTGTCTCTGGTTAATGCTTCTTAAAATCTTCTTGGCTGTGTTTTTATTTTTTTTGTATGTCTCTCACTTACTGCCCCACGATCATTGTTGTGTCTAGTTTCTCACACCTGAAATTTGTTTGATTGTTACTTCAGACACTGCATTTATACTCATGTGTTTGTGTTGTGTCTTGCTTGTGGTGCACCACAGTTCTAAGTCTTGTTTCTGTGTTCCTTGTTTCTACGTAAAAGGTTTAAAACATTTTGGTGCATGCTGTTATAGGAATATTATCTCTTTCCTATAACAGCACACTCCAAAGTGTTTTATTCCTTAGATAATAATAAAGTGGCACTTAAGTAATACTTAAGTACAATTCACCTATGAAGTTCACTAAGATTGTATTTATATGAAATCTGCTTTTTAAAAAAAAATGTGCATAATGCTTGTGCATGCTCCAGGAGCAGCTGAGAAACATGGGCTTTTGCCAAAAATACATATCAAAAAAATGTCACGACAGCTGTTCCCCAGGCTAAGGCAGGCAACACAATCTCTAATCTAATTCACAACAGTGTTGTTGATTCCCATACACTATGTACTGAGAAGCAGAATTCATATTCATATTTCACATTTCACAACATAGCAGAAGTCAGGCCAATTGATTCCCGTGCAACCTAATATCACAGCACTGGTTTGGAATATCAGTCCATAATTAATTAAAGCATTAGTTCAAATATGTAATTACCTCAGTAGGGAAACTGTTAGAATATTTTTTATAATAGACTTCACTACTTAGAGCTTTCAGTAGCTTATCAAAACAGTGTGACCCAAACAGAAGGCAGTTTCTGAGGCAAGCAACATTTTTGGGCAGCATTTGCACACTCTCATATTTGTGTTCATCAGACTAGTGTTCTATGAAAGTCTGACAAAAATGGTCAACCAAACTATCACTTTGTCCTTGGAATATATTTTGAAGTGTACAGTACATGAATGGCTTGCGTTTTGTATATAACTCATATTTATTTACTTAAGTAATATGTTTTTTTTTTACGTATATAACAGTCAATTATGTATGTAGACAATCAAATGTTTGTGGTAAATAAATAAAAACAACTACTTAAAGCAACTTCTTATATTATATTATATTATATTATATTATATTATATTATATTATATTATATTATATTATATTATATTATATTATATTATAATCAGTTAGCTTGAGCTAGCCAGTTAGGTTTTATTTGGCAAGATTTTTCGTGATGTTTTTGATGTGCTTTATGTGCATTATTCTTGATGTTTTTGATTTTTTTGTAAAAAAAACAAAACAAAATAAATGACTAAGTTTTACAGTAATTTACTTGTAGCAGGGTTGCTAGTAAAGTACTGTAAACATTACAGTAAATAACTCTTTACAGTAAAGTACTGTAATATCTTACACAATATAAAATAACACAAAATCCAGTACATTTGCTCATTTGGCTGACAAAAAAGCAGCTTTCAACTGACGCAGAATAAAACTGAACAGAGGGTTAAAAAATAAAATATATAATATATAATATAATATATAATAAAATAATAAAACAGTGTGTGCTAAAAGTTATGGTGTATGATTGCTACAAAGGATGTCCCAAATGCAATGACTGTCACAGTTGGTTTTTGGCTAAAATGCTCAGAGTGAGGAGGCTACGTTCAAATGATATCACTAATCTAATGTTTGTGCTCAAGGAAAGCACTGTACCTAGAATTTTAAGCTTTTTTTTTTGTCACACATTATCTAAGTACGACTGGGGTGCTATTTGAGTTAAACGAACTGTTATTACATTTACAAATACATGCAGTGGGGTCCAAAACTCTGAGAGCACTAATGAAAATGTTTCTATTTTGCATTCTTCTCTATTTTAATACAATTTTTATAACAAATTTTATTATTGACAACAGCCTGAGTAAAAAGTAGAATCTTTGAAATATTTACATGAATTTCAGAGTTTCTTAGTATTTGGTACGTCTCCTTTTTAGCTGTAATGACAGTGTGCACTCGAGCTGGTATGGACTTCACAAGTTTGTGTAAAAACTTATGATCCATTTTAAATCAAATCCGTCAGAGTGTCGTCTGAACACATGCTTCAGTAGAATGAGATTAGATATGAGGAAAATCTGATCTTTTGTACAAAACAGTTAACATGGTCAATATCACACATTTGCTTACATTTAAATAGGGACCTAGAAATAGTGCAGAATCTTGAATATACAAGATATTGAACATTTATTTTCTTTGTTTTAATATTTCATTGTTTATATTTCCCAGATTTTCAATGTGATCTCAGGCTTGTGGAGCCCACTACAGGAAACCTGTGTACATTGGGCTAAAACTGACAAGTCAACAGGTGACAGATTTTTCAGGTAATAAATTAAAATCCTAATAAAACCTACAAAACCTACAGCATCTACTGTTAGAGCATTTTGCCTATCCCAGCCAAAAAAAAAAAAACTTGCATTAATGTGTGAAACCATTTAACACCTCATGACTGAAACATCCTTGCCCATGATTCATCCATTATAGGTTGAGAAAATGTACGTTTTTGTTCCACAACATTCATTCAACCCTGTTACCTGAACCCATTCAACCCATTCATATTTGGAATATTCCACAAGTTCCACATTCAAAAGGAAGTTGCATCATCTGAATTTCTGAAGATCAATGGAAGAAGAAATGTCAGGTTATTCATGCTTTTTTTTATAATATATAAGGCTGAAAAAGCTGAAAAGTGACTGGCACATATAGTATTCTCATATTCTGCCATATTCTGCAGTCCATCACTAATCTTTAAATTACAGGCTTTTGATACTTATCATCTTAATTATTGACAACATTCCATATGCCAAAGCGTTCAGTGCAGATGGCAATTACAGAATTGTGCACATTTAGAAAAGTGTAGCAGTGAGAGACCTGAACGGCTGCTGCTAATCAGGGCGGGCTAATGATGGCCAGGAGACGACTCACACTCCCCCCTCGGGGATTTATCACTGCCTGCTATCCCTCTCTCTGCTTCTGCTTCTCACTCTCTCTGTTTTGCCATACAGTGAGGGGAAATAAGTATTCAGACATTATCCAGTGCATATATCCACTTCAAATTTACACATATAATGTCTTTTGATATTTTGTGACATTATTAAGCAAAAAAATGATGAAAGGTGAAGGAGCTTTCTAAAATTCTCAGGGACAATATTGTTAAACAGTGCTCGAATGGAAAAAAGCTACAGGGTAGGAGCAATTAGCATACAAATAAAAGATTTTTTAAACATTTAAGATTTAGATTTAACATTTATATTTATAATTATATTTACACTGAGGAGTCACTATATAAATGTAACAGAGTGTTCAAAATGTCCAAAAAAAACCATCAGAAAGAAAAGAGTATTTAACTTTTGACATTTTGTGCCCCATAGTCCCGAAGCTGTAATCGCCAAAAGTGGCTTTGAAACAAAGTACTGATATTGATAATTTGTGGTGTTCAAATACTTTAATTCCTATCATTTAAAAAAATCTTTGTTTATTCTTATGAATACATGCATTTTTGTTCATATTTATAAGTGCAAAGTCAAAAGACATTAAGTATGTAAATTTGAAGTGGATATATGCACTGAAAGTATAATAAATTTAAAAAAACAAGCATCCAAATACTTATTTCACCCTTGTTTATATTAAATGAAAAGTCCACATGTGAAAATGTGATTTTAAAAAAAACATGTGACATATTTAAAACCCATTTGTAAAGTTCCTGCAACGTGTCTATCATGGTAAACACATGCATGATATACAAGAATGTCATGTCCATTGCACAGTGAAGTAAACTCATGCATCCGACTCAGCAAGTCAACTCACTCAACAGATCTCAGGATTGATGTCTCCCAAAATTGAAAAAAGGAATATTCATCTCATGTCTGCTATCAGTGCGACAGCTTGGCTGCCTCTACAGGTGTGTGTCACCTACAGGAACTGTCAAAACTGTCTGTCTAGTCAAAACTGTGCACTCAGTCATATGCCTCAATCTGTTACTGCTGACAGCCAATTAACTGGGACGCTTGAAAATGCTACAGAGCATCTTTCCACACAATGCATCTTTTAGCACAGAGAAGGTGACAGCATCAATCAACACCCAGATCAATCTGGCAATACTGAACCAATGACATGCTGATTAATCCACTATAATATAATGATACAGGTGGGATATTCTAATATTAAACATGACGCAGGCACCGTAGCATGCCATACTGACATGAGAAGACATGTTCAACAATGCCTGTCAGATGCTAAAATATTTTCAATTACAGACAGAAAGTGTGTAAATTTTTTTTGACTATAAGAAATACAAAGAATCAGAACAGAAATAGACAGAATGGTGTGGAAAATAAAATGCTTCTCACAGTTTTTTTTTTTTTTTTTTTTTGCTTTTCATACCATTCTGTGTAAACTCAACCAATAATACGGCATGAGCCTTCATATGTGATGCAGAAGTTACAACGGAGGAGCTGCTAGTTATTTGTGAGTGTTCATATGCAGCGTTGTCGACACAATGGCGTCTCATGCACCCAATTTCTTACCTTCTCCCATCATATCCAAATTACAACCAAAGCCAGAACCTTTTTTGATTGAGATTTAGATGCATACTGGATGTAGGAACATGCCAAATGGATTAGCTCAAAATGGAACCACATTTTGCTGACATAGCACTGTGTCAGACTTAGTAAAAATGCTTAGCATTTGTACGATGTTCCTACATTTGCAGTGAGAGAAACACCAAATGCTGATAAAATGTAGATGCCCTAAAGCTGTTGTTCGTTAGCCTTTGTCTAATGTTTCCTGACATTCCTGGGCTCCTTGATAAAAGGGGAACAAATCTTTCTTGTACTTTTGCTTCCATACTTAAAATATTGTACTAGTTTTTATCTTTTTAGTTTAACTTGAGTGAAGAATATGGCTGTAAAAGTTGAAGTACAGCTAAAGTATAAACTAAAAGTGAAAGAAAGATTCATAAAATAATAACACTGATTTTGGTTGATGGTAAATTATTTGTCTTTCACCAAGGAAAAAAAACATTAGCTAATGCTGACAAACAACAGTTTTATTTCTAATCTGTCAAATGCTAGCTAGCGTGATAATAACTGTGACGATAGTCAGTATGTCAAAATGGAATCAATAAAAAAAGCAGTTTTGAGGTACTGTATGTATTTGTATGTATGAGGTCTTTAGATCAGCACTTGCATTTTTACTGTTGGAATAATCCTTCATAAATGTTAAAGTAGTTTTATGTCAATAGTCATGAAGACTTATGTAAGTGTCAGGTAGCCTTCTGAGAAAGGCACATGGTTAATAATTACCTCTCTGGACGCAGTTTTTAGAACAGAAATCAAATGCTCAAAATGCACCCATGAACTTTAATTAAACATTGAATGAAACTGCAGAAGCTCACTGAATAGTTTTTGTTTTCCAGCTACATACAGGTTTAATTACACAGCCTGGACATGAATAGTCATTGCTGAATGCCACTCTGTCTCTTACACTCAGCGTAATGTCTGCTTTTTTTCTCTTAGACTCAGCTTACGGTCTGCTTTTTCTCAAAAGCACACCAAAACACCTTTGCTTATTGGCACTCTTTCAAAACTGATCCATAAAGTAACACTGTTTCCAAAAAAAGAGCTTTTATAAGCAGTCTGTAATTGAAAAAATAAAAGCAAAATTGTTCATTTTTCAGTGGAAAATGGAGAGAAGGAGCACTGAAAAAAATATGCTGAAAGGTTTACATGTTTATATGAATCTATTCATTAAAAAAAGCACAATGAAGTACATATGGAATTTTTTTGTTCAAGGACCAAATACAGAATCGAGGAGCACGCCTGAGAGAATGCTGGGCTGGGCTGAGCCGCCATACCTTCTAGTCTCCATGGCAACATTGAGGTCATCCAGAGTCATCCTTCTATTTAAACATCTTAATTTCATTTGATTGATTGTGTGGATTATTGGGGATTAGCAAGCACTGATCTAAATTTCAAACCCTCTCTTTGTCTCTCTTTCTCTCTCTCCACTTCATCACTGAAATGCTACTTTGTGAAGTCATGAAAAAAAAATGTAAATGGCATGGCTGGTTGAGGTTTAAATGAATTTTAACATACATTTGTGTATACAATATAATACAGTAGCCTTCAACTGCAAGCTATGAAAAAAACGTTAAAGTGCTACAGTGTGTCATTATTTCGACTTAATATTTTATTATTTTGAATTAAGAACTCATTATTTCATACCCCATATTTGTAATAATAATGATAATAATAATAATAATAATGAAAAATATTCAAAATGACTGATTGGAATTGCATCATTTTAAGTGTTAGGAGTCAAAACCTTGACCATACCTGAACTCATTTAAGTGAATTATCATTAGACATACTGTATATTAGCTGAATTCCACTAAAGCGACATCTGGCCTACTTACTATCTGGGAAACAGCAAACATAAAATGTTCTAAATTAGTCTTATTATTAGATTGTGGGTGTTAAATATTAAATTGTAATAATGACATAACGTCAAAAGAAGAAAATAATAACTCAAGATAATGTGATATTAACTGAAAATTAGTACAAATATTGAGTTATTAAGTACAAAAATTAAGACATTGGGATGTCTTAATTAAGACATACTGTGTCTTGGCATAATGAGTTATGTCAAAATAATGATATTAAAGCAAAATAACATAATATCTAACATGGCATACTATGTTGACCAACAGATAATAACTTGAAATAACATCATATTTCAAAGTAATGAGATAAAATGTTTAAATAAATGAGATAATAACTCAAAATAAGAGATTAACCAGAAATAATGACTTATTAAGGTAATATAATGAGATATTAAGTCAAAACAATGACGTAATATGTTGAAATAACAACATGTAGTAAGGACATTATCTTGAAACTACAAGATAGCACAAAATAATGATTTATTACCTTAAAATAATAAGTTAGGAACTCAAAATAACAAAATATTTCCCACAAATTATGAGTTGTTAAGTACCACTATTGAAATATTCAGTCAAAATAATAGATATTAGCTCAAATTATAGACGTAATATTTCAAAATAACAAACTCAATGTAAGATATAACTATAACTAAAAATAATGGGTTATGACATCTTAAAATAACAAGTCAAAATAACTAGATATTAGGCTAAAATAATGACATTTCAAACTATATGACTATTTTAAACTAACAAGATATTAAGTTGAAATAACAAGATAACTCAAAGTAATGATATCCTGAAATAAGAAAATAACTCGAAGTAACAAGATATTAAATTAAAAGAATGACATACTATCTTGAAATAATGAGATAACCTGAAATAGTGACATAATATCTCAATATGATAAGATATTAAGTTAATTTATGACATCATGGAATAACCAGTCAAAAATGTTGAGGCAATAGTGAGATATTTCACTGAAGTACTAATACAGACTTCTTTTTTTTTTTCAGATAGTATAGAGATGCTATCTAGGGGCTAGTAAAAGAAAGTCAAAAGCAATTCTGTGCAGCCATACAATAATGTGTGTGTGTCTATGTGTGTGTGTGTGTGTGTGTGTGTATTTGTACACACAGCAGTTGAATAGTAACAGCCAGCCAAGGAAGTGAATGGAAATATCAATGGCCTTCTGAAAAACTCCTCTCCCCTCTGAGAACTGTGGGAACATTTTTACAAACTAGAGGTGATTAAACACATAGTGATCTGGAACAAATACTAATTTAATAAAATTCCCTCTCACAGGGGAGCAGGAAAAGCAGAGTAAGATGTAGAATGGGGTGGCAGGAATGTCAGTCGACTACTAGCCTATGGGAAACAGTATTAAAGCAAGATTAATGACTAATGATTTCTCCCAGAGAAGAGCAATGGTGCGAAAGATAGACATCCTGCAAGTATGATCAGAAAACTACGGGGTGCTGAGCAAGATATTAATGTATTGGCATATTTAATTGAAATGGTTTAATTTACACACTATATTGGTTTTGGAAAATCCATAATAGTAATTATTCCCATCTATTCATCCCTGCATTCACTCTAGCAAGTGACAAGTCATTGATGTCACTTCTGGGCTATCTACTGTAATCACTTTGCATTGATTGTTTGGTGGTACTCAAATACTAGAAGGTATTTTAGTATTGCAATAAAAGCCATGAAAGTTCCATGTTTGTATGACAAAACATTGTTGAATTGGGAATTTAACACAGGTCGAAACTGAAGTTCTGAGGGTACAGAACTGTCCTGGATTGAAGGAATCTATTATTTTGTATCAACCAGGCCATAATTAATTTGCATAAAATGAATGAAATCTTAACAAGCAACTTGCCTCCGTATTGCTTGTCCCTGTTTCCAAATTATGGCTTGAACATTCAGAGCTGTATTGAGAGATGGCGAGTTAACTTCAAAAGTTATGTCAATATATACACAGGGAAAGTTCCTCATATTAGAGTCATCTTACGCAGGTACTTAAGTTGATTTTCTGGGTGGCCTATTCAGATTATTAATAATACCTGTAGTTCATACCTCTGAATTTTCCAGATTTTTCTTGAGTAGAACTGTCAGAGCTGGGGATTTTCAGTAGTGTCTAGACCACTGCTTTTAAACACAAGCACTTGCCTTTAAAATTGGGGGAAGGAAAATGTGGACTGAAGAAAGTGTGAAGCCTAGGCAACAGTGAAAAACACTGTATCTACTGGTCAGAGTTGCAGCAAGTGACTGGACAAGCCATGAAAATATTTACTTTTATTATTAATTTTTATATCGTGCGCACAAATGAATGTGGCTATGAGGTAATGAAAACATAATATTCTGATTGTGTAACAGACTTCATTTCCCATCAGCCCCATCAGATTACAACAGATCATGTGACCCTGTCACATGCCCTCTTTATTACATTCACCTGTTTTGTGTTTAGTTTTCTCTGTTTAGCTGCTGTTGTGTTTTGTGCTATGTTTCCCTAGCGCTTTTTTCATTTACTTTGCTCCACATCCATTAGCTAACAAATATTGGCTCAGGATGTATGCTATTTATGTCATTCTTTAATTTTTTTTTTTTGGTCACTTTTTTGTGTAATATGATTTTTTTTTTTGTTAACCTGAATGCCATTGGTATTAACTCTTAAGTACATACCTGTAAATTAATTTTGAATACATCGATAAATGAATACAATATTCATGAACTCTTTAAATGGTCAGCCTCCCAGACAAAAAAGTCTGTCTTCATGAAGCAGTGCGATATCATAACTGAAAATATTGCAAGAATATTCAGGAGCAGTGCTTAAAGCACTAGTGGATGTCTTCTTGCACTTTGACCAAGAGCTGAGCATAAGAGCTGTCACTCCATGGCATATGATGTGTGTCTAAGACTACAAAAGCCTCTGAACTCACCATCTCAGCCTCTTTCTTTACTCCCGCTGGAATAGACTTGTATTTCCATTGTTGGTGGCAGGATTCAGTGCAGCTTATCTCTGAAGGGTACTCCAGCTTGAAAATCCTTTTAAGGCAATCTGTTTTACAGATTTATTTTATTCTTTGAAACCTAATATGTTTCTGTAAACAAGTGATTTTCTTTTCCACATGAATTATTTATGCAGTGTAGTTGACACTGTAATGCTTCACTCCACAAACTTTACAAACAGGCAGAAATTGGAAGCAGCCAGATAAATGTCTCTAAATCCATGTCCGCACTATTGGTTTTAGATGACAAGAAGGGCAGATAGAAGAATATGAACTTTGCTCAGATAATATACTTTTGCCATCTGTGTCAGCACCTGAGTGCAAGAAGAAATAAACACTAGTGCATGACCTTGGTATTATTTTTAGCTTTCTCTGAACCCCATATTAGACCTTTAACTAAAAGCACTTTCTGTTATCTCTGCCCCGAATATGACCTGTACTACCTGTCTGCGCTTTCATAACCTTGCATGTGTTCTGTGCTCATTTGTATATCTGACAAAAACCTTAATAAATGCAATTCAAAATTCTGCTGCTAGGATCCACACACACAGACATCAAATACTCAGCTCTCATAACACCCCTTCTACATCAGTTTGATTGGCTGAATGTGTCATCCTCCATATACAACCTACCTCCGGTACAACCTTGTACTCCATACATTTGAGTCTCTCCCGTTGCATGTTCTTGCTGCTTTTGCACTGTGTGTTCTTAGATTTACAAGTGATATGAGATTTCACCAGATTTCGCTTATTAGGGATGTAACTGAATAGGAATTCATTATTCAGAATGAACAGATAATGTGTTCTAAACAGATATGGTACAGCAGATATGAATAGGAGATGAGCTATTCATTTATTATTATTATTATTATTATTATTATTGTTTTATTTTTTTCAGATATGAAGCTTGTGGGACAAACAAAGACCATAAATAGCAGCGCTACATAGTAAGAGCCTGATCAAGTTCAGGATGGTTTAAATTAGGCTACTAGTTTGTTTATATTTTGAGGAATATAACCAACTAAATTTGCTTGCAAATAGAAATAACAACTACGTGAGCAAGAATTTGCTATCAGATCAAGAATTCACACTCCATGCTGCTTAGGCTTATTAAGTTTGTTTTGCGAGCTACACGTCATTGCCATTTCTCACAGAAAACCCTGCTGTTCACTCTCAGCCCCGAATGCACTTAGACATGAAATGACACCACCAACTTTTGATGGATATGGTTGTACGTGAAGAATGGTTATATGGTTATAAGCAGAGAAGAAGAAGAGATAATGATGTCTGTCTTAGGTAAAGAGACTATGAAACAACAAAAAAAACCCACAAAATAAAGTGGAGGAAATATGTTGTTTAGAAATTGACCTCTGTTGAATGAACATTTTTCATATCTTTAAATCAATTAATGGTGGAAGTCACTCAGTAAATTAAATTTATATATATATATATATATATATATATATATATATATATATATATATATATATATAAACACACACACACAAAAATATATATAAACACATATATATACATATATATATTATATATATATGTGTGG
>CM075020.1:6370994-6383422 GCA_037576675.1 Pangasius sanitwongsei | reverse complement strand
AAAAGTAACTAACACAACTATATTGCTGCCATTGGCCCAGCTGGCTGCAACATCAGCTCCTCGCCTACGTACTGCGCCAACTGAGGGCGAAGACCTGCTCTGATGGCTTCCTCTGATATAGTTCCTGTTTTCCGAAATGTTCGCTTGGAAATTGTCACCTGTGTCAGCATTTAAATTAAACTATTGCTCATCATCACTAATTATATAATCTGCACTTTCATTTGTTTTACATTTTCTAAAAGTTACCGTAATTAATACCATACTTAATGACCACTAACATTTTACATGGTTCCAACTAGAAGCAGAACTCAAATGAGAAGATGCACTTACATTAGCCTTCATAAAGACTGAACTGGCAGAACCCAAGATGATTACTTAACTCTCTTCTTTGTGCGCACACACAGTTCTGTAAACATCTTTGCAAAACATGTTCAAAAAACCTTTAGTATGCAATCAGTTCAAGTAAATGTTACTTGTTTTTTTTTCTAGTTTTGTGAGCATTTGCAAAATAATATTAAATTTAACTCAGTAAAGTAAGTAAAGTATACACTTTGGATTTTAGACACATATTTACATGCATTAATTTAGTACAGAAATTAAGTAATTTTAATAACTTTCTTTTTTGTGTAAAAATCATAGAATTTTTTTTGTCATGATTACTGAACCATTGACTCATTTTATTTTTCAGTGTAGATCTCAGGTTTGTTGATGGTGGAGTGGCTGTCCGCTTTATATCCCAGGATGTCCTCATGCCTTTTTTAACCTTTTGGCTGTCATAGCTAGTCTTGCCGGAGTCCCTGCTTGCACTCTGTGCACAATGAGTATCTTCTTAAACCATTAGAGGACTCTCTCTCTCTCTCTCTCTCTCTCTCTCTGTCAAGCTACACATGCTACTTCTGAGATACCAGTGATCCTGACTCCTTCTGCCCTCCAGACCTGCCTGATCCATCCTGATGCCCTACTTCTGCTTGGAGCCTCAGTCACCTGAAAGTCACTTGCTGCTGTTGACAATGGCCCACATGCACAGCCTAAAGACCACAATGAGATAACTTTGGATAGTACGACACAGATACCCTAAACATTGCTCTGGATGTACTTCCTTGGATAACCTAAAGCCTGCACTTGCCAAAACCAGTTTACGCTCAAGTCTCAGTCAGTAACTTTACTTGGATATGATAGACAAAGTTAAGATGCAAATGAAATCAGAAATTACTCTGACGTTCATACTCAAGTTCCTTTCAATACATTTGACACTGTAGTATACAGTTATATAAGAAATGATTTATAATCACACTACTCAGTGTCACCTAAATGAAGATGGGTTCCCTTTTGAGTCTGGTTCCTCTCAACGGTTCTTCCTCATGTCGTCACCGGGAGTTTTTTTGCCACCATCGACTCTGGCTTGCTTAGGGATAAATTTAAAATGTATATCCAGGTGTCTATAAAGCTGTATTGTGACAGCATCCATTGTTAAAATCAGTATACAGATAAAATTAAATTGAATGTAGCATTTTTTGGAGGAGTCTCCAGTTTCAGTCTTTGTAACAGGCAGAAATAAAACCATAATTAAGTTTTCTGCAGTTTCTGGTTTCTTGGTAACATGGAAAGCTGGATTTTTTGTCTTATTAACTTCAAGAGAGAGAAGTAAATTGATGCTGGTGAAGTAACAACTGTTTATAGTTGCTATAATGTGATAATATGCTATAAGTGATAAGAGCTAACTTGTTTCATGGACATTCTACAACATTAAAAGTAACTATAAATGGATACAAAGTATGATGTGTCATTCTGCAATAAATAAAAAATGGTTAGTGTTGTGGTATAAAAGGAATAAAACACTTCAGTTCATGCTGCTATTGGAAAATAATCCACTTTGTCATTGATTATTTTCCTGTAACAGCATGCAACATTATGTTTTATTCCATACTTATCTTCATTTTATTTTAAGGGGATACAAACATTTGCATCCAACAGTATTATTTCAGTTCCTGGCATCCCAGCCTGTGAAAATCAGTCTGTCCTTATCCAAATGTAATTTCTGAACATCTCTCTCTCTGCCTTGTGACAAACTGCATTCAATCCACAAGGTCTCAACAATTGGACAGAATCAGGACTCGCTGTGGTTCTTTTGACTTTATTCCATTCAGAGTGACACCGTTGTGTTTGCAGAGCTTCATGTCATGTGGTGTTTAGATGTTCAGTAATAAGAAGCAGCACAGCAGCTGTCGATATCCCAGCTAGCCAAGCGTCTGTGAACATTTCCACACCAAATTACATCTCTCAGCTCAGGTTTGCCGTGACAGCATCCTGGCAACACAACAGTGCTGCATAGAAATAAACCGGTGAGTCGTCCAGAGAAAAAGGGAGTGTCTTGGAAGATGAGCAAGTTGTTAAAAAGTTATTTGCGAGCCGAGGAAGGGAAGAAGAGAAAAGCGGGGAAAGGGAGACAGAAAAAGTACATCCGCAGTAAAACAACTGAGTCACTAATGCTTCAAATATAATCCTGCGGCAGTTGCATCTCGCAAACAGGTTTCCCCTAGAGAGCAATAGTTTTACACTATGGGGAAACCAGAAAACAGCAGACAGTCACAAGTGATGATAATGTATTGACTTTTAATGATATCTTGGTGTATTTGTGTTAGATTTAGTGGATTGAGAAGTCTCTATCATTGATCTATAGTCCCCTTTCTGTATCAAAAGTTAAGCTGACAGAGAACACTGACACTCTCTTACAGCTTGGCTTGCTTCTTTTTCTCTCAGCCTTTTTTTTTTTTTTTTTTACTATAACTACCTGCTGAAGCTAGGTAACTTCTTGAGTTGCAGCACTGTAGACCTGGATCAAGGTTCAGAAGCAGACTACATCCGCAAGAGAAATGCTGTCTCACTGGATAACAATAAAACACAAATATACCACAACCTTTATTTGGTAGCACTTTATTTGGGCAGTGCAATGTGGACACTACAAACCACTATAGACTGTCACTATAGGCCAATTCTCAACAACTTGTTGTTGTCATTGTTGTTTTTTAACATGTAATAAAATTGTACCTCGGACAAGCTGACAGATGATCTACTAAACATCTAGAGTTGCAAACTGGACTATGCAAATAAAGTGAAAGCTAATGGGAGTTGTGCACTATTTTTGTTTGCACCTTGTTTGCCCATTACATTTATAACAAGCTTAGTTTGTTGAATTTCTCAAAAAGGAGGCTTAAACAAACTAGTACTCTATTTTAAACCATCCGGACCCTGACCAGGCAGTTACTAAGGATGAATAAATGAATGCTGCAAATAAATTGCTGCAAAATTCACCGTTCACATTCACGTTTTCCATTCCTATTTATTTCCTTCCTATTCAGAACAGACATGACATGATTGTGGATTTGACATGACTTAAAATAACTAGCAATTTCTCCAAACCTGTCTTTCATTGAATGTGAGTATTTCAGTGTGTATGTGTAATAGTTTTATGTTTAGAATCAGACCCCTTGCTATAAGGCTCAACACCAATGGTTCATAATTTTAATGGCGAGTTGCAGATAGTGGTAGCAGAGTTTCTAGCCCTCCTATTCAATATTGTGACAAGATGTTACAATATAGCATTACAAATTTCATTCCCTGGGAAAAGTGGATAAAATTTGTATAAGCTTACCATATCTAAAGCACTCAATCACCACTTCTACAGTAATGCACCAAAATTTAATCTTCATTTAATTTTCATTAACAGATAACTCAGCCATATTGGCCTCAAGATATAATGATAGTGACAAGTACAAGTCTAAACACTCCCAGGCAGCCATACACAACTTTCAGTTCATTGCATCATATCCAATCCTCCATGAGCATAAGAATGCTTGCAATATGATTTCTATTCCTGGGTGTCCGCTTCTCAATTATTGGAGAGAAAATATGGATACAAGCACCATTACCAAAGCTGAAATTATTTATACTAGGTTGAGCACAGTTTGAGAAATTTCTGTCCAATAAACAGTATACTGGGAAGGAAATTCAAAGTGCTGACTCTGATATTCAATCCAATTCAGGCCCACAAGGACTGTAAACCACAGTGCCCTGATCTGGCCTTCCCCAAATCGATCCTGGCGCCCTAATAATTACCTAATTTACAAATTGCCTTGTTCTCTCTCCACCCTTGCTGCTAAATGATGAATAGGTGGAGAGAGGCCTGGTGAATGATAACTGCCCTCTGGGAGCTGCACATGGAGGAGACCACAACAGAGGAAGCATGTCAGGCGTTTACAGTCCATCCGTCTAACCATCCATCTGCTTGTCCTTTAGTTTCTGGGTTTTTATCCACAATTTCTCTCCGCATCCTGCTCAAATGGACCATACATTCTAAGCCAATACATTTGTAAAGTTTCATTTAATATACTTAATTATTAGAAATACAAACAGTATTTATGGGGACATACAACCAAACTAGATGCATACTTCAAAAGTAGTTGCCTCATTGTGCAGCATTTTAACCAGAAAAGTCACCTTGGCAGACATCAGACAACACAATTGCTAACTAATTTACCTCAAGATGAATCGCAAATTAGCAGCACCTATTTTCTTTCTACTTACACTTCTTTGGAAATTTATAATGATCAAAAAACAACAGAGCACTTCAAGAAGGAGGTGTATCCTCTGTTTTTGTGTACTTACACAAATACTACAGGTAAACATTACAATGACTTTACGTTTTTGCTAATCGCTTTGCTAGTTAGCTTATATTCACTCACCTCCCAACACAATGTGACATACACACACTTTAGAAGTGTAAGAAAAGTACTTTATTTCTTTATTTATTTGAAAACAAACACTCAGTGCACACTCAGTGCAAGAGGAGTGGTTGACACGCATGCTATATGGAAAGAAGGGAAAATATGAACAGCTGCTATAAATTAGCAAGCATTTATGCAGCATGACTACTCATCCAAAGCAAGGAATTTGTACAGTTGACAACAAAAATGACAGAAAATTATCAGTTCTTAGTTATAAATATTGATACAAAATAGCCAACTAATAAGCTTTAGAAAATAATAATTATATATTTCGCAAGAGCTTCGCTACCGCTGGCATGGTGTTCATCAAATGTGGCTCATCAAACACTTACGCTACACTAGCTATATAAATGAGGTTGTGTTACAGTACATTAGCAGTTTATTTTAAGCGTGACTCGACTTCTGTCTTCAAACACTGTCCATTGAAACATGCAGAATATTCAATACATATTAGCTATCTTCAGAATAAGCACACTTCACAGACAAATGAAAGATCTGTTCTTTGAAACGTCTGGTGGTTTGGGAGAATTATGAGATTGTCTTCACCGAGATAGATACAAAAAGTGCTGTCTTGGAATTTGGCTAAAATAAGGCACCTCAGTGGGCAGCTGCTTTTTGATTGGGATGATTCTTGGCTCAGAAAATCCTGCCTACCTAGACAGCTGTCTTCTGAATAGAACACACTGGATATCTGTTCCATGCTTGGGGATCCTCCTGAAGGCAGGGGTGCGTGTGTGCACAAGTGGGCGTGTAAATAAGAAATTGAGGCAATGTAACGTAGAATAAATGTACCTTATTTCATTTTTAACAGTTTTACTTCACTTTATTACTCTTGGCTTGAAACAACCTGAACATAATCTTTATTTTGCTATATGTGTTTGTCTCAATATGTGTATGTATTAATTTCTATATGTATTTGTGTATGTGATTAACAGTGTGTGTTTGGCACTGGTAACACTGGTAGTGAGGAAGGGGGAGTTGGGTAGTACATTGGTATGCGGTAGAGGTGACTGCGTACTGGAGACAGGCACACTCAGAGCATCTCTCTCCTTACATCCAGATCAAGGCCCTGTCAGAACTGTGAGTGTGTATATGTGTGTGTGCTACGATTTTTAGGGAAAATGATTCTAGGGTAAGATTTTGACAGATTCAGTTTTTCTTTGGCATCTATATACTTCTCCTATACAGTGCGTGTGCGTGTGTGTGTGTGTGTGTGTAGAACACTGCAAAATCTTACAGATACATTAGTTTCAGTTAATGTTCACATAATGGGAAAAAAATCTCATTGACTGACTGTTTCATGGTTGTTGGTTTGAGTATTTCAGAAATTTTCACACATAACAGTCTCTTGAATTTACACAGAATGATGCGAAAAACAAAATACATCCAGTGAGCAGTAGGATTGTGGCAAAAATGTCTTATTAAAAAAGGTTGAAGAAGAATGGCCAGATTGCTTTGAGCCAACAGGAAGGTTACGGTAACTCAAAGCACTCTTTACAAGCATGTTGAGCAGAAAAGCCTCCCAGAATGCACAAAACATCAAACCTTGAGGCAAATGGGCTACAACAGCAGAAGACCACATCATGTTCCACTTCTCTCAGCCAAGAACAGGAATGTGAGTCTATAGTGGGCACAGGATCACTGAAACTGGACAGCTGAAGATCAGAAACACATCACCTTCCAATCTTTAACAGTCCAGTTTCGGTGAGTCTGTGCCCACTGTAACCTCAGATTCCTATTCTTAGCTGACAGGAGTGAATTATTTCTTTTTACTATTTTAAAATATGTGATGATGACAACACATTTTACTGATTGAACAGTCACTTTTGTTGTTGTCAGTGTGACTGTTTTAGTCTCTCAAATCGGTGAAAAATGCACTACAACTGGAATACTGAGTACTGTTGACTCATGATTGGGCCTGTTCTTGTTTTTGAGAACTGTTCAGTGGAGAAACGCTCCAAGGAGCAAAAGAAAGAAGGAAGACATACTCCACCGACAAAAAAGAAAGAGAGAGAAAGAAAACATAACCTGCTCAAGGGGAGAATGTGTTGGACAAAAGAAAAAATCGAAGTGAGATGGAACAACTTCCTGCATCACCTCTCCTCTACACACACACCACACAAACTATACCTTACAGAGGTAAAAGAAGAAAAATGACCCAAGCCTGCAGAAATGACAATGACAAAGGACAGCATTTCACATGCTCTTATACCACCCACACCGAACACACACCCTTGCCTCATTCTCAATATATGCAGCACAATATATGCAGCACAAAGCAGTGCGTCAAACAGAGAAGTGGTTTATTTCGCACAAGCGCTCTCATCCAGCTCCTTATGCAAAATGAAGTGTGCAGATTTGTCTTTCTATAGCTCTCTTGCAGCACAGGAAAGCACACTCATCCCCGACACAACACGAGCTCAGCCTCCACAGTCAAACACTCCAAACACCCTGCTATAGCATCTTTACCACAGAGGATCTGATCTCATTAAACATGCTAAGTTTCAGGTTTATTCTTTTACTGTAGTATTCAAAAGGTCTGAGTTCTAACTACTGTAATTCATCATTTATGAAAAAACTAATACATTTATGACAAATTGCATTTGTGAAACAGTTACATCATCTTTGATGAACATTATTCATTCATTGATCTTCAGTAAGTGAATTTATCCAGGTCAGGGTTATGGTAGATCCAGAGTCTATCCCAGGAACATTGTGTGAGAAATGGGAATACACCCTGAACGGGATGTTCTCTGGACCACCGTGCTGCTTGAATGTTATTTTGTTTCCTGTTTTTTTAAGCAGTAAGGACTAATTGACCCATGAATAGGTAAATAATAGTGTGCAAATTCTATAATCACATACAGTGAAACATACACTACATACACATAAAGTTAGCACCATACATGTACAGTATGTAAGGAATAACACATGTTGGTTATAGGACAATAATCCACGCCGGAGCTGACACCTGAGGCTTTTTCCATAAATGTTGGAACAAAGAACTTCACCGCATCAACAATTATACGTTTCTCTCTGCTAAACAACAAGCTTTTTCAAATCCATTTAGATACAAGTTCCTGTGTATGAGCAGTTACTATAGAAACAATAACATATTAGAACAAGTGCATTAACATAAACCTATCGCTCATGTTATCTGTCTGAGCCATGCTGTTATAAAAAATAAGGCATACTTTCTGACCAATCAGATTTGAGATCAGGTGAGATCAACAGAATAATTGGCAGAACTTGGCATGGAAGATGCAAACCTTTGAACTGCTATTTTTTTCCCCACAAATATAAACTTGACATACGGTACAATCATTCATTCATTCATCTTCAGTAAGCACTTTGTCCTGGTCAGGGTCGAGAAGGATCCAGAGCCTATTCAGGGAACACTGGGTTTTGAGATGAGAACACACCCTGGATGGGTAATCAGTCCATCACAGGGCACCAACTTCTG
This sequence comes from Pangasius sanitwongsei, assembly GCA_037576675.1. Taxonomy (NCBI): domain Eukaryota; kingdom Metazoa; phylum Chordata; class Actinopteri; order Siluriformes; family Pangasiidae; genus Pangasius; species Pangasius sanitwongsei. The sequence goes on along the minus strand of CM075020.1, from coordinate 6,375,175 downwards.
TGAATCCTATCAAACTAAATGTTTTGAAATTTGTCTTTTAATTTAGTCCTAACAGTGCACTTAATTTCATTCAGAGAAACCTTTATTAAGGTGGCATCTTGGCACAATATTTAGCAGTGCTGCCTCATAGCTGACAGGTCCCTGGTTTGATCCTGAGTTTCATGTGTTTCACCTGGAATTTTGCATGTTCTCCCCATTGCCATGTAGGTTTCCTCAGGTTTACCCACCTCCCAAACCTATTAGCTAGCTATGCTGAATTACCCCTAGGACCAGAGCCACAGTGACTCTGACCAGGAAGTGCCTTCTGAAGATGAATGAATGATTTTTTTTTTTTCAGCAAAAATGATTTGTCTCGATTCTAGTGCATTGAATAATGCATCAACAGAGCAAGATTCTTATATGCTTTTTGATAAATAATGAAATAAAACCAGTTCTTGGGGGTGAACTCAGGCTTTTGGTCTTTACTCTATATGAACATAGAGTAAATCCTGCATGTAGGTGCTGTGTCCTCTGTGAACAACATGTACGAAAATGAGGGAAAGAACATGGACTATAATCATCTAAAAGATGTTTTATCCTGTGGAGCAGTTAAGTAAAATATTCTGTCAGAACTTCTGTTACTAGCATTGCCCTTCATCATGGTAGTTCATTTTGGTTAATTAGCTATGAACCCTGCTGAGGCCTCCTTCTGCCTCAGGATCCAGTGAAGAAGAGCAGAATTTTGCTATGCCATTTTTCCTTCCTCTACCCCAGCCTGAGAAGCTTGTCATTTCAACTATTATTCATTCAAGTCAATTTTATTTGTTTAGTACTTTTAACAAGGCATTTAGCGCATTGTCCCAAAGAAGCTTTACAGAAATCCGAATGTAGATTTAGAGCCCAAGCTGGAGGTGACAGTGGTGAGGAAAAACTCTAATACAGCATGAGGGAGAAATCTTGAGAGGAACCAGACTCAAAAGGGAACGCATCTTTTTTCTGGGATTATGCATCATTGCACTGCTACAACTGTATACTTTAAAGTCAAACAGTACTAAATATGTTGAAAGAATGATCAGTTTGGGCATATTGGGAATGTATTCAGGGCGAGTCGACGAAGTTCAAAAGTTATGACAATATTTAGACGGGGAAAGTTAAGCATATTGTGGGATGCTTTCCTTGTTTATTTGATTTTGTTCATTTTAGTTTTACCCAAATCAGTATGATCACGATGACTTACATATTGTCACTGCAGGACACTTAATTCTAAGAATATGTTTTCTTAGAATTAAGTGTCCTGAACAAATTAGACCAGATACTAAACATTCTCTGGTGAAATAGATGATCAGACCATTAGTGAAGTGACTTGTGGCCAAGTATGGTGACCCATACTCACAATCTGCATTTAAACCATTTTAGATTTAACCCACCCCAGTGCACAGCCTTTTTTGCTGTGGTGCCTTGCTCAAGGGTCTCACCTCAATCATGGTATTGAGGGTGGAACAGGGCACTGGTCATTCACTCCCCCCACCTACAATCCCTGCCAGACCTGAGACTTGATCCCACGACAACAGTATTCAGAGTTGGGTTCCACACAAGTTTAAGATGATTTTCTGCGCTGCCTATTCAGATTATCCAAATTACTTGCATGTAGTTCATTCCTCTCTGGTTTCCAGATTATTCTTGCATATAAGCATCTGAGACCGGTTTTTTAAATAGGGTCTAAACCGCTGCTTTTAAACCAACAAAAAGCAGCATACATTACACTGTCCATAAAGCTGATTTGTATGTTTGATGTGTGTTCTTTTATAGAGGCCCAAAAATAAATGATTCTAATAAGCTTTTAATTGTAATTCATAAAAAAAGAAAGAAACCTCATTAGGTTAATATATTGGTTGTACTATATTCATGAGAGTTTTGACCAAAATTAAATGCAAATTCTTTTCAGTCATTTTTGTTCATTTTACATCTTTTTTTCCCCCAGACAAATCCATTGAATAGCTATTTTCAAAAATTTTCAATTTTCTGATCAGTTCTGAGCATGGAAGCCCTGAACCACTAGTTATAAAAAAAAAAAAAGTTGAAATGCTATGTTGTGATTTTGACTTCATATCTCATTATTTTGTCTTAATAACTCATAATTTCTAGCTAATATCTTATTTTGAGTTATCTTGACATAGAGCACCGCAAAATCCCCAGTGTTGAATTAACACTCTACAGTGTTTATAAATGTCCAATTGTTCACAAATGAATTCTGAAAGAGTTAAATCTACACCCTTAGTGTTAATTCAGCACTAGGGATTTGGATTTGTGTATTATTTTATTATTTAACACCAATATTTAATACCCCACAATAAATAAGACTAATTTACTGAATATTAGCTTATAGCAATTATAATTCTTATTCTGTATGCTGTTTTACAAATAGTAAGTAAGCCAGATGCTGTTTTCATGGAATTCAGTTGATACTCATATACACCTATTAAGCTGAAATAATGAAATATTAAGCAATGAACATACACAAGTATATATATATATATATATATATATATATATATATATATATATATATGTGTGTGTGTGTGTGTGTGTGTGTGTGTGTGTGTGTGTGTGTGTCTGGTGCCTTGGCTTTACGAGTTATACAGAAAAGCACACAAAAGCATCAGAGATGCAAGTATTGAAGCTTTTATTGCAAAGTGAACCCAACATATGATATCGCAGAGAATGTGCACTTTTGAAAAGAATCCAAGGGTTCATTTGGACATTTTTACTATGAGTACCTCATCCTGTTTCACCTTAATCATGAACATGAATACTTTGTAAGTGTGTAGTCAATACATGTTGTACATTCTGCACATTCAGAATACAAAACTCTAACCAATAGAATAAGCTCTGGAGAAGAACCATATGTACATTCTCAGGGAGCATAAAATGTCCATTCAAACCTCTCATTATCTCTCACTGGTTAGTCTGTAGATGTCAGGAGCAGAATGTTCTCATACAGATGCACACCACGACCTCACTGCCATAGTATTTATCAGGGTTACACATGTTCCCCAAGTGCTCTGTGCAACATTATTCCGCCTGATTAAAATCCATATCAGTGACTGCTTGCAGGGGTTTCTCTTACTCTCTCATGTCAGCTGGAATTAAAGTTAGAAAATTAGCATTGAATTCCCATGAAAATGTCCAATGGCTATTCAATTGGCATCCCATAGAAATTCAACTGGAGTTACATTATTGCTATCTCAAACTCACTATCAAAATGAGCTTCTGTGGGTTATTCCAATGAATATAGTTAGATATTTTATGGGTTAGTTGTTAATGTGAAATATACATTACATTCTAGTAGCTAATGCAGATTATTTAAGGTCTTGTGGACTTTATAATGAAAGTTCGGCTCCTAATTGATGATTATGGGAATTTCACTGGAGTCATACAGGGTTTTATGGGTTTTCTAGGAATTTTATGATGGTGCCATGTGGACTTTATTTGATCTGATCTGGAAAAAAGAAAACAAAATAACACTACAACACTAGCTAGCATTCACATTATCTAGCTAATGGTTGTTAGCAGTTCTCATGGCTGCTAATTATAGAAACAACTCTAGTTTGTTCATGGCTCCATTTGTAGTTGTAAATTAACTTTACTTAATTAACTAAGTTAAAATACTAGTATCCAGTTAGTTACCTAAAAGAACCAAACGTTTCTCAGAGAGTGAAGTGGAGCACTCAATATAAGTTGATTGTTTTGAATTAAAAAAAAATAAATAAAAAGCCTAAAAAAATTACTAAAATGACTGAAAAAATAATTGGATGTGCTGGAATGAGATGGATAGAAGGTGCCATGATACATGTTTCTGATTTAATGTTACAGTGTGACAAGGCATGGACTGGTCATTAGTTAACGTTAGCTCCCATGTCATTTTTCTCACCCATAACCCCAAGCTGCATCTATCTTCTTCCATTCTTCTCATATTTCTCACTCTATCACATGGCACACAAGGATGTCAAGAACGCAATATTACCAACTATACAATGACTTAATCATACATGGCTTCACAGCATCCAGTGTTTATCAGGAATCTCTATTCTACACACTCAGGCTCCCTCAGGCCTCAAGTACACATTACTCTGTGTGATGAGAATCCAATGCCATGATTGCTTTCCAGGTCTTTCTCCCTCTCTCTCTCTCTCTCTCTCTCT
>CM075020.1:6347680-6369304 GCA_037576675.1 Pangasius sanitwongsei | reverse complement strand
ACACACACACACACCTATTATTGGTAATCGTCACATAAGTGTTATTCCCCACACATCCCCTAGACTAACTGGGGACGTGACACCCGGACTCCTTTTCCTCCCTACCATTGGAGTTACCCACAGACACCTTCCTCTCTTCACTTTCTTTTTTCTTTTTAAGTGAAGTGTGGCCAAGTATGGTGACCCACCCTCAGAATTTGTGCTCTGCATTTAACCCATCCAAGTGCACACACACAGTAGAGAACACCCACCCGGAGCAGTGAGCAGCCTTTTTTGCTGTGGCGCCCGGGGAGCCAGGGGATCGGTGCCTTGCTCAAGGAACTCACCTCAGTCGTGGTATTGAGGGTGGAAGAGAGCGCTGGTCATTCACTCCCCCCCCACCACCTACAATCCCTGCCGGCCTGAGACTCGAACCCGCGACCTTCAGGTTCACCTTCAGGTTGTAAGTCCGACTCTCTAACCATTAGGCCACGACTGCCCCATCCATGGACCTCCTCTGGCCTCTATCTTCTAAACCCAGGAAGATTTCCTGCTCTGTTCCTTGGTTATCAGATGTGTTACACCCCAATTGGAGAGAATTAAGAACAGCAGAGAGAAAATGGAAGAAATCACAACTCGACACAGATCTTGCCCCTTACCGTGATCTCCTGTCCAAATTCTCATCTGAAGTGACTTCTGCTAAGACAGCCTTCCACAAGGAAAAGCTGGAAACTTCTGCACAAGATCCTCGCAAGCTCCACATCATCTTTTCTTCACTATTCAACCCACTCCATTCATCCATCCTCCCTGACTGTTGAAGACTTTGCCACCTTTTATGATGAGAAGATTGAAAAAAAATCAGCCAGATCTTCACTTCTACCCCAACTCCTACACTACACACTCAGGATTCCCCTTCTCCTTCGCTGGCACATTCTTCTAACCAAACAACAGAAGAAATCCTGCGAGTCTTCATGTCCTGCAATCCTACCACCTGCCCATTGGATCCAATCCCTTCCACAATGCTCCAGACCATCTCTCAAGACCTCCTTCCCTTCATCACTACTATCATCAATGGCTCCATAACATCTGGTCATGTACCAACTGCATTCAAGGGTTATAACCTGCAAGGGTTGTTCCCATCCTAAAGAAACCCACTCTGGATCCCTGTGATATCAGCAGCTTCCAACTGGTATCACTTCTCTCTTTTCTTTCTAAAATCCTTGAACAAACTGTCTACTGTCAACTTTCTCTTTATCTCTCACAGAACATCATCCAAGATCCTAACCAGTCTGCCTTCAAAGCAGCACATTCCACAGAGACTGCTCTCTTTTTGGAAGTCACCCTCATGAGTCTAGGAATTCGTGGGGCAGCCTGGCAATGGTTTGCTTCCTACCTGGAAGGTCGGTCATATCAGGAGACATGGAGGGGATCCACATATGCTCCCCGCAGACTCTCCACTGGTGTCCCACAAGGCTGAGTACTTGGTCCTCTTCTGTTCTCCCTCTATACACGAGCTCTTGGCGTGGTCAGGATTCACATGGGTTTTCATACCACTGCCATGCGGATGACACTCAACTCATCCTCTCCTTCCCTCCCTCAGACACTCATGTTTCTGCTCAGATCTCAGCATGGCTGGCAGACATCTCCTCATGGATGACAGCTCATCAGCTGAAACTTAATCCCAGCAAAACTGAACTGCTGTTCATCCCAGGTGATTCATCCCCATGTCAGAATCTTGCGATCTCACTGAACAACTCTCTGATCTCACCTTCAGTTACTTCATGCAACCTTGGGGTAACCATGGACAATCAACTGTCCTTTTCCTCTCACATTGCTAATCTGACACGTTCATGTTGATTTCTCCTTTATAACATCAGAAAAATTTGTCTATTTCTATCTACACAGGCCACTCGAGACTGTATTACTGCAACTCGCTCCTGGCAGGTCTGCCTCTGAGCACCATTCAACCTCTGCAACTGATCCAGAATGCAGCTGCATGACTGGTTTTCAACCTTCCTAAGTTCTCCCACACCACCCCATTACTACATTCTCTCCACTGGCTTCCTGTAGCCACCTGCATCAGATTTAAAACACTGATGCTTGCCTACAAAGCCAAAAATGGACCAGCTCACTTAACTCAAAGCACTTATCACATCCCGCACTGCACCATGCTCCCTCCAATCCTCTAGCACTGCTCGACTGGTCCCATCATCTCTCAGGGTACAAGGAAGGTGTGTATCAAGACTCTTCTCTGTTCTTGCACCTAGTTGGTGGAATGAACTTCCCCTAGATGTCCGAACAGCTAAGTCACTGGCAGTCTTCACACAACGTCTAAAGAATGTATTTATTGTTAGAGACTTCAAAGCACTTCTGTAAGTCACTCTGGATAAGGGCGCCTGCCAAATGCCATAAATGCAAATGTAAATCAAAACCTTCTAACCAATCAGATTAATGAATTTAAGCATATGTTAGAAGAGGAAGAGGCCTTTATTTATCACATATACAGTACATTACAGTAAAGTGTAATTCTATTTTTCGCTTATCCCAGCTTGTTAGAAAGCTGGGGTCAGAGCACAGGGTCAGCCATGATACAGTGCCCCTGAAGCAGAGAGGGTTAAGGGCCTTGCTCAAGGGCCCAACTGTGGGAGCTTGGAGGTGCAGGGAATTGAACCCCCAACCTTCTGAAAAGTAACCCAGAGCCTTTAACCATTGATCCTCTAATACATATACTATTAAATGCAAAAAATTTTTTTTTACATGATTATGTTCTGTAACACTTCTTCTGAATACTTCTTGAAATTAGGGTGCTTCTGCAGCAGTGATTTAATTTTCAGTGTTTAAAACCAAGAATGAGAAGACTGCATAGAGGCAAAAGCCTAATGAGAGAAAGTGAAGGAGAGTAAGGCAAAACCAAAAGTGAGAATGAGAGATTTAGACAGCTGTGTGTATGAGAAGCTTCATAATGCGGAAGATTTAGAAAATTCCCAGCAAAGTCAACACCTGCACATACACAATCATCACTTTTATAAAATTGCTAATTATAACTGATATTAAGGATCTTTCACGTAAAGAATAAAGGTCATTACAAGTCTGATTGAAATGTTCAGAGAGATGATGAGTGTGTCTCATGAGGATGAATATTTGTGTGTGTGTGTGTGTGTGTGTGTGTGTGTGTGTTTTTGTATGTACTGTATGTCCATGCATGTGATTGCTGTGTTTGTTAAACTTGTTAATCTTCCTGCAGTAGATACGCACTCCTCTCTCTCTCTCTCAGACACACACACACACACTGTGTCTAGCAGAGGCATGCTGTATGTGTTTGATGAAGGTGATCAGTATTCTATGTCTGCTTCCTGTCAGTGTCAAATTCTCAAAGACATGCACCGTCCCTCTCCCCCCTCACACACACACTCCCCATCTTCAGTCACGAGAGCACCCTCAAATTAAAATTATACACACACACACACACACACACACACACACACACTATGGATCTATTATAATCTAATCGGAACACACACCCTGCATTTCTGTGTCTCTGTCTTTGATTTCAGGTGAGACTCAAATATGATCTCAGGAACAATATTTCGCTCAGTGGCCTGCCAGATTGTTGTATTATCAAACCATGGCTTGGTTTTAACTTCACATGAGCTAGATGCAAAGGTGTAACAGGCCACTCTGAGTTGTTATTTGAAGTGAAAGATGGGGTAGCAACGTTAGCTTGGTAACATGCTTGGTAATTTTACTAGCTCTGCTCATTTCTCAAATCTGATTGGTCAGAAGGTGTTGATTAATTTTCTTTGATAGCAGTTGTAGTTTTAGTGAGGGAATGACTGCTTATAGCTGTTATAACCTATAAAAGTAACTAACTTGTCTTGCAAACATTAAACAACATTAAATGTAACTATAAATGGTTAAAAAGCACAGTGTGTTGTTCATTACTAAGGATAAAAAATGTAATCATTGGCAAATTGCTGTAAGAGGAATAAAACAGTTCTGGGGTGGATTTTTTTTCACTTCAGGTGGATTGTTTTCAACACACTCTACTGTGTTCCACACTTGTGACAAGTGCAGAAGGATTGTTATAGAGAGAACAAATAGTGAAAAGATTAAATAATGCTTGACAGTTTTACACACTTTTAACATTTCAACACCTGTTTAAGTTCATTACCTTCACTTACCCTAAATTAAATTGAATTCTCTCTCGTCCTCTCTCTTTACTCTGTATATTACTCCAAGGATGGAACGCACAACTAACCTCTAACACTACATATTAAAACACAAACAACTGCTAATTCCTTACTGTAGTTAAAAAAAATAATAATATACAAACAGGATGTGCAAAGCTACAGTTATAAGACATAAATAATCAGACACTTTTGTTTTTGTTACTTAATATACTTCCAGTGCAAATATCCATTTCAAATTTGCACAAATAATGCCTTTTAACTTTGTATTTATAAATGTGAACAAAAAAAGTATGTTGCAAAATGTGTTATGGTCTGATGAGACCAAGGTAGAACTTTTTGGGCATAATTCTAAAAGATATTTTTGGTGCAAAACCAAGACAGCTTATCACCCAAGGATCACTATACATGGTGGTGGCAGCACCATGCTATGAGGCTGCATCTCTTCAGCCACTACTGGGGATCTAGTCAAGATAGAGGGAATCATGGACAGCTCCAAATACTAATCTATTTTGGCACAAAACCTGCAGGCCTCTTTTATACAGCTGAAGATAAAGAAAAAAATCACCTTCCAACACAATAACAACCCAAAGCACAAGTCTCAGTCAACAAAGGAATGGCTTCAGAAGAAGAAGATCAATATTTTTGGAAAGGCCCAGTCAGAGCCCAGATCTAAATCCTATAAAAAAAAACTTGACTTGACTTGAAGAGGGCTGTGCACAGGCAATCTCCTCACAGTTTAATAGATCTGGAGCATTTTTGCAAGGAAGAGTGGAATAAAACTGCCAAATCAAGATGTGTTAAGTTGGAAGACCCTTAACCAAAAAGACTGGGTACAGTATACAACATACTGTATATACAATATATCTAAAGGTATTCCAATGCATACCAATGGAAAGTGTCTTCATTTCCTCTTTTGTTGAATATCTCTTTGCAGTTTAATTACATTCATAAAATTCTAAATTCTAAAATTCTAAATCTTTTCTTTATTAATATTCTTATGTTCTAGATAAATGGTTTGTTCAGGGTCTCATGGTTCTTCTTTATTAGCGTAGCACTTTTCTAAACCTAGGTTACAATGCAATTCGCAGTCCTTCATAAGACTTCCTTAAGTATAAATGGGTACAGCTGTAATAAACAAAGCTAATACTAAGAAATATTAAAAGAAAGAAAAGGAAAGACATAAAAGTGGATTTCTAAGATGTTTTTTAATGCTCACTGAGTCTGAAAACCCAATGTCATGTGCAAGACTGTTTCAAAGCACAGAGGCACACACAGCAAATGAACAGTTCCTCTTTCACTTTTGCTTAGTCCTTGGGATAGCCTGGACCCTTTTGTTGGAACACCTAAGAGTCTACACATAATTATAAAGAGATAGAAATTCAGAAATCTATTCAACAGCTACTCAAGGTAATGCCTGCTATGTGAGCACCAGCAATTTCAAATTAATCCAAAAATTCACTGGCAGACAGAGAAGGAAGGCGAGGATCGGACTGATGTTCTCCCTGCACATGGTCTTTGTAAGAATATGACGTGCTGTGTTCTAGACTAACAGAAGATGAGCCAGAGCTCTTTGCCAGAAGAAAGTAAACAAAGAAGTCAGTAGTCCAATTGTGTTGACACTAGGGATGCAAATGAATATGATTACATTATTTAGAATGTCTTCTAAGTAGGTACAACTACAGATATGAATAGGAGATGCACTATTATTGTTGCTTTTAGAAAACTGTCAAGTTTGCGATGGACTTTAACAGGAAACATGGCAAGCACATCACACAAATTGCCAAACTGAGAGCCAAAGTTGGGTGTGTTTACAAAGAAATAGCAATCATGTTTTGTAATTAAAGTTACATTTTGCTAAAAAGTGTTACTTTCTCCTATTTTGGGAAACCTTGTATTTTGGGTAATAGAACCAACTAAATTTGTTAGAAAATACTGTGGACAGGCACAAGCAAAATAATAACTGTGTGAGTTGGATTATAAATTAATTAATTAATTAATTAATTCTAAAAAGCCCTGAGTGATGTAGCTGAGGTTGAAGAACTGTCAGAACCAGAATTCACACACTATTGACAGTTCTCGTATTTTTAACTCTAGGGTTTGTGGGGACATAATGGTAGGGTTCATATTTAATTCATATTGCGCATATTTTAAAAAAAATCTTGTGTTTTAGTCTGCACCCTCATCATTCTTAAACCCTGATACAGATATTCAGAGCAGTAAACTGATACAGATATAGACAAACCCCTAGGTGACACAAATACATGGACAATTTTCTCAATATCCTGAAGGGACTGTGCACATCTAATCTCTAGCAGATGTTTCCCCTACAAACTGTGTGAGTCCCTACAAGGGAGGAATGGTATACAGGGTGTATTCCCTCCAGATAACTGGATTGGAAAAGTAGTTATAAACAGTAAGTGAATAGATGCAAACAAGTAAAGAAAATGTGGAATAATAACTTCTCAGTCAAGGTAAAAAAAAATATAAGGAATCCATTAGTATGCAGGAATAGGGAGCTAAACTTCATTATAGGCAAAAGAAAACATAAAGCTCTTGGATCAATATGCTCCTGCACTATTCAACAGCAGGCCCTAATGGCATGGTGAGTTATGAGTCACACTTCTGCAATATCATTATTCCAAATGCCATACTTCTGTGTACTCGGCCCCCTTCTACTATGTGAAGAAATATGAAGAAATATTCCTTTAAAGATTTGTTTGCCTCTTTTTTTCTGGCTGCAATTGGAAAATGCATCAGTGTCACTGAACAGTCCCCAGGTGGAATTTATGTACACACACATGAGGCAGGAGTGTAAATCCAGAGGAGGAGAAAACATCTACAGGTTCGATCGTGCACATAAAGTAGGCAGTGCAATGAGGGTTTGGGTGTGCTGCCAAACATTCATGGTTTATTCATTCCATAGTTGGGACTATGTCTGTGTGTGTGTGTGTGTGTGTGTGTGTGTGTGTGCACTGAAGAGGAGTGAAGTGCTCACATTTAGCATAATGATGGCCAGCAAGAGGAGTGTTAATAAAATATTCAGAGCATAGAAACTCAGCTGATAACGTATTCACAGAAAAGTCAAACAAAACATTGCCCGTGTAATAAAATAACACTGCACTAACAGATGCAGTATTTAGTCCATTAGCTTGGAACACTGGTGTGTTTCCCCCTCACACTCAAGTCTAATACTTTCAACAAGAGGTGGTCTCAGGCCACTTTTAAGCAGAATGTATTGCAATTGCACTAAGAACACGACTCAACCTTTCTGCTTCATGCCAACTGCAGGCAGTGAAACAAACCGGCTCTGTATTACGAGTTGCAGGCAGCATTTCTTTGGCTGTTGTTGAAATTTTTCAGTTAGCCTTTTTGTCTTTATGACTGTCTACTGCAGGGGCTTTCAGTTCAAATTTATAAAGGCCCAATTATATAAAATTTCTTGGTTACAAATTCCAAATAAGCAACTAACATGAGTGAATGACAAGTTACCTTTTAATGCTAACATTGAAAACCCTATCAAGTTGACTGTACTCAGTTGATTGAGTAAACTTGTTTCCTCAATTTAACTGAGTAATGGGGTCTCCCAAAACATGTATATTTAAGTTCACTTAACTTGATGCTTATGTAGACTATACTTAAATAATTAAGTTCACCTAACATGGCGTTCATATAGCATATTTTATCGTCATTTCAAGCGTACTTAAATACAGGGTGTCCCAAAAGTCCCCATAAATAGGGGAAATTAACACTTTTTTTTAGCAAAATGCAACCTTATTCACAAAACATCTTCTACGGATTGCCATTTCTTTGTAAACACACACAGAGTCAACGAGATGACCGCCTTTTGCAATTGTCTACCAATCAGTGCATTAGTTCTCTTGTTGCCAGGCAGAACTTCTTGCATGGCCAAGCACATCAAAGAAAGACCAGCGTGAGCTATTTAATGAATCATGACTTTGAGTTCTTGAAGTCTTTGAAATCTTACGTTTATGTATTTTTTTAAGTAAATAAGTTAAACGAACTTAGATTTTTGATTTATGGGTACAAGCGCAACATTAATTAAAGACAACATTATGGTTTACAGTGTAATGTTATAAGACAGTTTGGCCACTGTGGCCATGTTGTGTTTTGCTCTGGTGCTTCACATTACCATCTTTGATTTTTGACTCTAAAATGATGAGACACATCTATTTTGAATTTGACATAGAGAGAATAAATGTATACATCTTTGTGCAGTCATCTTTAAACATTCTGTTTTTGTCATTGACTTTTTTTTTAATATATAAACCACCCATGTATGTCATCAGGTTGCTAATCAGACCAGAGATGGTAAATAAAATGAAAAAACTCTAAAAGTCTGTGAAATCTCCCCTCTCTAACCTAATGAGCAGCTTTCAACTAAATCTTTTACATAAACACATGTAGTTGGATTAACCACAAGGAAGATCTGCTACAGATACTGAGATTGTTAATGTTGAGAAGAGTCACTGAACTACAGCCATTTTTACATATACTGTATATACTTTGGGGTCCCAAAGTCTGAGAGCACTAGTGCAAATGCTTCTATTTTGCATTCTTTTATAATTTAATACAACAATTTTATTTTCAAATTATATTATTGACAACAACTTTCATGAAAAGTAGAATCTTTGAAATATTTATGTGCATTTAAGAGTTTCTTAGTATTTGGTACATCCAATTTTTGCTTAATGACAGTGTATACTCGAGCTGGCATGGACTCCACAAGTTAGTGCAAAACCTTATGATCCATTTTAGATTAAATCCATCTGAGTGTCGTCTGAACACATGCTTCAATATAAGAGATTATGCATGAGGAAAATCTGAGTTTTTGTACAAAGCAGTTAACATGGTCTATATCACACATATGCTTACATTTAAATAGGGACCTAGAAATAGTGCAGAATCTTGAATATTAAATGTGGTTTCACTTTTGGACCCCACTGTATATGTTTGGTTTGGCCCACTGTAAATAACTATCTAACCTTGGTTGAAGTTGGCAGCCTAAGCTAACTAGCTTTTTCTTACTTTCTTTTCCAATAGAATACCAGTATTGATCTTGTTCTCATACACTTTAGACATTGTCTTGATCTCGACTAAAGTACTATTCCGACAAGATAAGATTTCCAAACCCATACAGTATATATTAAGTAATGTAATAATTGTAGTAATTATGATCGATTCACACACAAGATAAGTGAACTCTGTAAATCACAGAGAGGGGATCGCTCTGTACACATGGTGATCACGATAAACTTTCCATGCATACTAAGTAAATTCATTTTAATTCATTTTTAATACAAACTGATTGCTTTGAACTTTATAAGCACTTCTTCTAGCGTTCGTGGTTGTCCAAGTTGCGCTTGATCATTAGTAGGTCACATGCAAGTAGGGTGTACCTGTGCTAGGAGGGCGATAACTTACCTAAAATTGCCCCAAGTGTCATTTTTTCTGAGAAGTCCTTTTAAATGAAGTCTATATTTTATTGTTCTGAGTTTTAAACTTGGTTTCAATTTGCTTTTGGCAGGAGACAATAGAAAGGAATATCTTTATACTGAAGAAAAAGTGCAAAACATGTTTTCCAACAGGATATATTAGAATTACCAACATCTCAAGTCAGACAGGATATGTTGTATATAACCTGGTATTATTTCTTCTGATCATGTTATAGAAGGTAAAATATGGTAGTAATCTTTCCAGACACATGCATGCACAGTCCATAAAAAATTAATGACATGACGGATTAGGACAGGACTAAAATCACAGAGATCTTCCATTACATTAATTACATTACCCCACCTCCCTATGTAAAACTAATCCAGTACAAACAGGGCTTAAGACATTCTTTACTACAACATTGTTAATTGGCGAGAAAGCAGCCTTAGAAAGCAGAGCTCTTCATAAATTTCATCTAGCCTGTTCCTTTAGCTTAAAACCCTTTGTTTTCTCTTTAATGAATTATGGTATTGGCTCTACTGGTGCTCCTACGGTTAAAACAACAAACACAAATAAATTAAAGAATTATTAAAATCATTTGTCTTCAGTTACAAGAACAACCTCAAGCAATGCCAAGGCAGAGTCTGTATACTTTTTTAGCCCTTCACTCTATTTAACTAAACTTTTTTTCCTTTAATGGACTCTCATAAAAAAATGAGTGATTTAAAAAGGGCAGGGCTAGTGAAAGCCTGCATGCAGGATTGTGCTGTAAAGATAAGGCTTCAGAACAGACTTGGAAAAAGCAGATGACGGAGAGAATGTACCTCTCCAGCCGAGGGGAGGCCAGTGATTGGTGATTAGTTGCAAGGAAGAGCGATGGCAGTCCGAGTGGGTTTGCCTGATGGAGTTTGTCCCTCAAGAGCTTGAGGCAGGAGGCCATAACAAGTCTGTCAACAGCACAGAACGATGGCCTTCAAACAGCACAAAAAGCACACACCTCCATCAGCTCAGCAAAACACATACTTTGTCTTGTTAAGGGAATGGATGAGCAGGGGAAAAAAGGTTTGCTTAAGGGTATGCTCGTACACGAAGACAAATGATGTTTGTGGTTTTATTACAGAACACATTTGAGGAGAAGCTTATATCTGTTACTAATCTGTAATGGCAATACTAATCTGATTAGATACAAGGCATTACAGCACTCACACATATACAAGTTCTTGTGTGGGTGTGTGTGTTTGTGCTGTGATAAACGTAGTGGTGATCCATCTTCTCTAATGAAGTTCTCACTGTGCTGCTTTCCTTATTTGTAGACTGACACACACTATCTGTAAAAGAGGCTTCACTGGGACCGATTCCACGCTGCCTACAGGTGTGTTTTCTAATTATCTCTCCACTCGTTCATTCTCTCTCTTTCTCTATGACTCATTCCTCGCTCTCTCTCTCACTTTCTCTCTTGACACCCCTTGCTCTATTGCCAATAAGAATTATAACATGATACAATGAAGCTAAAACAACAAATCCAGACTATCGAGCTATCCTTAACCCATCAAACAAGTTAGCTTGGGCGAATTCTTATGAACTGCTAATCATGAGACAATGCTGCTATTTATGAGCAGCTGGTATAAATGGGCTAGCAGAGCTAAGTATGAGTATGAAGAAGTGAGACTGGGGTTGAATTCTTTCTAGCCCAGACTGTAGATTCATTTAGCCTATCAGTTCAATCCATTAGGGCTGATAGTCACTGCAACACAGCCATAACACTCCATCTGCAGTGACTGAAAGGTGGATTTCGCCAAAATGCCTTTTTGGTGCTTTCACAAAGCAGACATCCATCTGTACCGCTTATCCTACACAGGGTTGCAAGGGAGCCTGGAGCCTATCCCAGGGACCTTGGGGCACAAGGCGGGGGACACCCTGGACGGGGTGCCAACCCATGGCAGGGCACAATTGCACACATTCACACACTATGGACAATTTGGAAATGCTAATCAGCCTACAACGCATGTCTTGGACTGGGGGAATATGCAAGCTTGAGATTCGAACCGCCAACCCTGGAGGTGCGAGGCAAACATGCTAACCACAAAAACACATTTACACAAAAGAAAGACAGGTGACAGAACCCTTTTAGTGTTTTTTGGTTTGAACAGAAGGATTACAACTTTTCCGTTTACCATATTTGGTATTCAGCGTGAACCCAGAAACATGAATGCAGCTGCCTAACTGTCTTTAAGTGTGTGTGTGTAACAGTCATATGATGCCATCTGTCAAGAAAAGAGGAAAGTATCAGAGACACATACAGGGTTCAAAATCCAACAGAGACTTTAATGACAACAAACGATTAGCGAACAATCTAAAAATGCAGTGAGCAGAAGCCAAAATCTGAGTTGAAAGAGACCAGGGTAAAAACAGACGATCACAAAAACTAGAAAACAGAGCAGGGGTCATACACAGAAGGAAACAACAGTTACAGAAAATGAGAAAAAGGAAATGTAAGTAATAAAGCAAACAGGTGTATGCGATCAATATGCTGATGAGTTAAAGCGGCGAGTAGTCGTGGGTAATGGTCAGGAGTTCTGGGAGTTGGAGTTAACAGAGACAGCCGTGGTTATGATGCCACCTATGACCCACACCATCAACTTTAATAGTTTCACTGTTGGTCTGATAGATATTAGAGATAGATATTAGAGCCTTCCATTTAATATCATGACCAACCATCACTTGCTATTACTGCTAATATTCCATAAGCTGAAAGTTTAAATAACTCGTTTACATTTACAGCATTTGGCAGACACCTTTATCCTTTATGTTTAGAGAATGAAGTGTATACAGAGGTAGACCTACAGGACATATGTGTATAGTGAAATCTTCATTATTTCTAGAATATTCTTCAGTGTCTATTGCTCTGTCCTTGTGAAAGAGTGTCATGGTTCTTTTGTTTTTTTGTTTGTTTGTACAGCTTTGGGTTCAGCTCACATGCCAATAATATATTCAGATTGGCACTGGGGAGGAATTTACAATAAACGGATTTTATTTGAATATTTCCATGCTGTACCTGTAAATGTTTTATTATGTAAAGATAAGAGTGTTCCACAGATATATTTACACTTTTATTGACACATTTGTTATTTGACTGCTTTCTCTCCATTCCCTCCCTCAATCTCCATCTGTCTGACGTATTTACCGCCCTCTCTCTATCGTGACAAACAGCATGACAGCTCCTGCAGATTTCCAGATGTGTGTGTGTGTGTGTGTGTGTGTGTGTGTGTGTGTGCGTGCTTGCCTTACAAAAAAGGGGAACAGAAAAGAAGAAAAAAGCTTAAATAAATAATACTTATTGGTGGGAGGGACAGTTCTATAAATAGAGGATTCTCCACTTCAGTGCATGAAAGTGTGTGTGTGTTTGTAGCATATTCATGCTTCCTTGAAATCCTTGAGATAATTGTAATGATTTAAAGTGTAGTTTTTGAACAGCTCTTAAAAGTTATCTGTCAGAGTAAGAAGTGTACAAAATGAGATACATAAAGAAGAATCATCCGTCATTCTTTGTCACAAGCACCCGCGCGCACACACACACACACACACACACACAATATGAGGAGGAAGACACATTCCATATGTCCCACATTTCATATTTGTCCCTCCATATAGCATTGCAAACCAACATGCAATCATAAATAATTTATCTTCACATAATAAAAGAGAGATGCAGAGACACATACATGATACACTGAACATATGTCACTTGTACCCAAACACATTTGTCACTGATCTCTTTGATAAAAGCAAATGAACACGTATATGAATGCACATTTCCAAGAACCAAAATGTAGGCCGATATCTGGGCTCTGGATTAACTGAAGCTGAACACCTGCTATGCAGTCTGATGCTTTTCCCTCTGAAACGCCAAAATTCTTCATATAGCAGACGCTGAAAGTGGTATTGAGGTCAAAGCGAATATCTGACTTTTTAAAGTTTTTTAAACTTTCTAAAAATAGTTTCTAAAGTTTCTAAATATCACTTTAGTTAAAAGTAAAATGGATTGTCCATGAGTAGGAATACCATGAGTAGAAAAAAAGGAGAAATCCCAATAACTCCCAATGGGTTTATAAACATTCATGTTAAAATGTTTAAAGCTGATCAAAATGATAGAAAATATTATTTTAAAACAATGTATAGCAATATTCTTCAATTTAAAACAAAAAGCTTGTTGGGTTTTTTGTTTGTTTTATAACTTAATTTGGGTTTTTGTGTAGACAGTTTGCAAAGATATTTCAGAGATATGCTGCATTGAGAATGGCAAACAGTCTAGACAGCAACAGAAACCATAAATTGTAATGGTCTTCTAAATCTTATATTTTCTAGCCTTAAATTGAATACATAAGATATTAAATATTTGCAGTTGGTTGCAAGAATATAAAAACTATAGGAAACAAGATCCATGAGTAAAATGAGTATATCTTGCATTTGGTTAGTTGCAGTGAAAAGATGTATCATTGTTTACACTGCTTGGTGTCCTGTAATTTTTCAAATAGAATGACAATGACACAGCAATTTATGGGAAACAATGCAATGTGGATGCAGCCATGCAAATGATAGCACACTTTTTTTCTGTACAGCAGAAACATCTTCAAACTGAGTGTCAGTATTTAATTACAGCATAAACTTTCCTCCTTCCTACCTTTCTCTAAGATCAACACTCGGTATTACATAATTGCATAATAATGAGCACCTTAGACAAGTTGATAACACTATCACAGTGCTAACTGTGTAAAATATGCAACTGAAATAGTTACACATCACATATTAGTCATTTTCTCAAACTGCTCGGAAATAAATGTGTAATTTCTTCTTTAAAAACCAATATAAGTTCAGACACAAACTTCGGACCTTGTTTATCAAGCTTACAACAAACTAATGTGTTTATTTGTAAACTCTTTGCAGGAGCATTTACAAGAAAATCTAGTTACGTTCATATCCTAGAAGAGCTCCTGAGTTTGTGTCAATTTATGTATAAGGAGACTCACTAATGTGGTCCTCAAATCATGGCGAATTTACTCATGTGTGGATCGTTTTTCTTTTGAGGAGGCCGTGAAAGAGAGAGAGAGAGAGGGAGAGAGAGAGGGAGAGAGCGCTAAGCTTAACTCTGTCATTTCATATTAATGACTTGAAGAAAAGCAAGTGTTCTGGGGGTCACTGATACGTGCACTATGAGACTAAATACAGCAAGCAGCAGCAGTACAACATCTTTTATTTTCCAATGCGAGACAACATCTGCATAGAAAATCACAGACAAGTGCATCTGGACTGAACTAAAATGATCAGATGACCACTGAGTTTGGCGAAAAACAGTAGGTCATTTGGCCTGTAATTTTCTCAGAGGAAGACGGAGAAAAACACTGATGTGGCTGATACAGATGGAAATAAAGTCAAAGAGGAGCACCTGTAAAATAAGAAATTACTCCAGGATCCCAAGTAAATTATTTCCTGCTTGGATAGGGCTTTACTGTACCTTGATCCCTGCTATATACTGTATATAAGGACCACAATTCCTCATAAACTAATAAATGTAATTGCTCATAAATAATAAAGAGCAAATCGATTTTACACACTTGACTCCTGCTTCTCACTACTGTACATTATACAAGATGAGACATTTAATTAGGACAAAAGAAATGGCACCCTATAAAAGGAGGAAGAATTAGTCTGTGTCTCTGCTAGCCAATGTGCTGCAATGGCTGAGCTGCATTACTGGAAGATTTAGCAATTGCCACGCTTTCACTGTTTAGTTGTCATTTTGGTGTTTTGATCCATCCTGTATTCACTCCCAGCTACCTTGTTTGTTGTCCTTCCTTTTGCCCTATTTTCTTTTCTCACATAAGATAAATAGATGCTAATAGCGTCAGGCACACATCGAGTGCCAACATAACCATAACAACGAAGATCAGGTAAGTCCTACCAGAGTTCCACAAGTAGCTGACAAAACAGAAATGCTCAGTTTGAGCACTAAGTCTCCTCGTGGTAGGGTTTGCTGATTTCAGCCTAAAGCGTCACAATTATTCTGTGAAAGGATATGTTGCAGTTAAGGGCCCTGGGGTAACCCTAGTTGTTGGTTTATCATTTGATTCCCATGTAACAACTCTAAATCAGCTTATTATGATCCAAGAAACACAGCTTAAATAATAAATCTGCTAACCCTACATGACACTGAGAAATTAGTACATGCTTTCATAGCTGTCATGAGCAGAACTCTGACCTCTGCTGCCACTTTAAAGAAGCATCAGCTAATTAAGAAAGCAGCAGCTTGTGTCCTTACCAGGAAAGGAAAGTCAGATCATATTACCCCAGTCTTATTCAAACTGCACTGGCTGCTTATTAAGTTCCACACTGGCTGCAATGTCCTGCTCATGATGGTTAATGCAATGAATGGTTATGACATATCTCACTGATCTCCTGAGGCAGTATTGCCCACGCAAAAGCACTTTGCTCATCTGAAGCATTCCTGCTGGTAATCCTAAGTCTCATTATCACTCACCCCTAAACTCTGGAATAATTTTAAAGAGAAAATTAGACATGCTAGCTCAATAACTGTTTTTAAACCCAGATTTAAAACATACTTGTTTTAACTTCTTAGTCTTGGATTTTCATGCTTCATAATTATTCTTATAGGCAGCAGCAGCTTGTCCATAGTGGCAGGTGAGGCAGAGCCCAACCATACATATCAGCCATTCAACAAATGTTAATGTTAACGTCATGCATTTCAAATTACGTAGAAACACTAATGACGTCTTTTCAGTGGCAAACAATTTTTTTTTAAATGTTATTTGGCAGATATAAGATGACTTTCTATTGATTTGCTCATCTTTCTAGATGTTGCGCAATTGTGAGGCAATGTGTTTACTACCCCACTGAGTTATTATTGCACTGAATTATTATTGAACTGTAATAGAGGCTTACTGGGCCAGGAATCACGCTGCCTCATACTCGGGGGAGGAGCAGCAGACTGAACATGTAATTGTGTTGCCAAAAATACTTTGTGATCAGAAATAAAACTAATGTAGACACCATATCTATGATGTACAGAACAATTTTCATTTTAAAATGTACTGAAAATGCATATTGGGAGAGGAAAAAGGGGATTATGGTGTGGATAATATCCATAAATCAGAAATGCATGCACCACAGTGAACTTGTTTCCCATGCAAATGTGCCTCCCTTCATCTAATGAATTTTTGGGGACTAGTTTCA
This sequence comes from Pangasius sanitwongsei, assembly GCA_037576675.1. NCBI lineage: Eukaryota > Metazoa > Chordata > Actinopteri > Siluriformes > Pangasiidae > Pangasius > Pangasius sanitwongsei. Next base: position 6,352,433 of record CM075020.1, on the reverse strand, counting down.
GGTCTTTTGTTTGTTTTTTTTTTAAATGTAGTTGTGCTGGAATTTTTGTTTAAATCTGGCAACCCTGGTTAGTGATATTAGCTCTACAGTGTTCATCTCACACATGGGAAACACACCTGTTGTATCACACAGCTGAAGAATGTCTAAAACCACTCAGAGTGAGCTGCTAGATTGTATGTTGGATGCCTGTATGTTGTCTACTGCCTATTACAGGGTCTGCATCTTGTCCTGTAATATGCGACCTCTCATTAAATGTCTATAGAGACATTATGAAGAAAAATAAAGCTTGGAAGGAAGTAGCCGAGATCATTTGGTGAATTCAGTGCACAGACACAAGCAACAAAAGTGTCGTCGCTGCACGCCCACATGGCACAAAATACAAGCAACATGAGTGACTTGGCGCTTGCTAGTTAGTCAGGGTTAGTCAGTTATCTTGTATAATAAAGCGCATAAATAAAATACGTACAGTACATGCACACATCTAATTTGAGTTTCTTCTGGTTTTTATTGAACTGTACACATTATCAGTTTAATAAAAACCCAGATGCACACTCTATATCCATCACATCACTGTGTGTGTGTGCTTGTATGAATGATAACAGTTACACTTCTCACCACGAAAGAACAGCTTTCTAGGAACAGCTTCGTTTGCTTGGTTTTTCTTTTTCACGGTACAAATCTGACATTTTGTTTGTGTCAGTGTGTGATGAAGACAAAAGGAGAAAAATCACCAGCTCACTTCCTCTACTGTGCTCTTAATCCTCTTTTTACATCTTTTCCTTTCGTCTCTGGACAACTGCAATGTGAGAGGAGCAGAGTGTGCACATCCACAGATGAGACTCTCGCTTTAGCCCTTGTCATCCACATACACAATTCACACTAAAATCATGAAAAGATGCCAAAAAACCACTCCTTGATGATGAGCCTTACAGAAAGGTCACATGACCTTTGAATTACTGAATAATAATAATAATAATAATAATAATAATAATAATAATAATAATAATAATAATAATAATAATAATAGATTTTGGGGCATTTCTCATGTCATCATATCATATGATTAGATATAAAAGGTAGAGGAATTAAAACCAAATACCTGAATATTAATAAAGTCACTTCATGATGATATTGACCCTACAATTTTTGCTACACTAATTGTTGTTACAGGTCCCTCCACCCAGCCTTTCTTGTGAAAGTTCAAGTCATTTCATAAGGTCAATTTCTGTACAGTCACTGTCACTAAGATTCTCCTGAAAATTGGCAACCCAGCTTAAAGTTCTGTGTGATGAGTGAGATCACTGATTTTCTTACAACTCCATTTGCATGAAATCCAATGAAATTATAATTCCCACAGTTTGTGGAAGACTTTTCTGAATGAAAAGCTTTTGAATCCTCTTAGCTGTAATTTCCAGACCGCTTTGTAGCCTACCAACTAGATTTTGGATATTCAACTTACCCCTTTCTGAACTAATGACTCTAGCCCTGTAGCTAGTCTCTGGTCTGATAAGCTGCCATCAGCTAAATAATTTACATAAATGCTTATGATTGGATAAGTCACATTAGAAGATCTGCTACAGACACCACAGTGGTTCATTTTTTGAAAAGCAGACTGACTAAACTAGGGCCACATTTATTCACTACAGTTTATCCTACATTTATTGGCTACGGGTTTTTTTTCTCTCAAATACATGGTCGACTCTGCTAAAATACATTGCTGGGTCCACATCAAGACCACATCAAGACCACAGTCCACCAGCTGATAACCCCTGGCCTAAAACATTCTTCCTGACATATACAGTCAAGTACAATAATATTTGTATATTGAAAAAGATATTGTTATTTTAGCTGTCTATCAGAGTATATTGAGTACACAAAAAAGTGTTGGGTGGTGTAATACTCTCAAATTAAAGTGCAGACTTTAATTTGAGAGTATTACACCACCCAATACTTTTTTTAAGGGACCAACAGTAGTGAGAAAATTGGCTGCTCAGCTGTTCCATGGCCAGATGTGTGTTATTCTCTCATTACTTCACTTAAAGTAAATGAAAGATCTAGAGATAATAAAGTTGTGGCATTTGCATTCAGAATCTGTTGCTGTTAACTCTCAATATGAAGTCCAAAGAGCTGTCACTGCCAGTGAAACAAGCTATCATTAGGCTGAAAAATCAAAACAAACCCATCAGAGAGATAGAAAAATGTTCTGCAGTGACCAAGTCAATCACCTGACCTGACTCCAAATGAGCATGCATTTCATTTGCTGAAGGTAAAAGGATAAGTACAATGAGAATTGAGAAGAAAGGAAATGGGTAATGGAAAAGTGCATGGAGTGGAGGAGAAACAAGGAGAGATAGTGGATGATGACCTTGAGTCAGGCTGAGAGTAATCATTTGCTCGTCTAGGAGCAAAACGCCCCAAGGACAATCAAGAACTGAAGATAGCTGCAGTAAAGGTCTGGCAGAGCATCACCAGAGAAGAAACCCAGCATCTGGTGATGTCTATGGGCTCCAGAATTCAGTCATTGACTGCAAAGGATTTGCAACCAAGTATTAAAAATGACAATTCAATTTATGATTAGTTTGGTATTAGTTTGTCCAATTACTTTTGGTCATTTAAAAAAAATAGGAGTGGTGGCACATACAAAAACTGCTGCAATTATTACACCGTTCACCCAATTTGGATGTAAATACCCTCAAATTAAAGCTGAAAGTCTGCACTTTGAGGTCATATTCATTATTCAATTCATTTTTCAACTTCAATATACTGTGGTAGACAGCTAAAAATAAAAATCATAAATTTTTAAATATTTATTAACCTGACTGTATGTTATAAATCTCCCACTTCTTCAGATCAAACTCTTTTCCTGTTGATTCTACCTCATGTTTTGGATTGTTGCCTTTTTGTAGGATGCACCAACATTTTAATTTATAGCATTTTGGAACTCTAGTTTTGGAATATAAAAGGTAAAATTTCCTTTTTTTCCCCCCCATTCAATAAACCATGAAAGAAGCAGAGTTTTACCCTCACCAGTATGTCTTTCATGTGTGTGGAAATATGATGCAGTACAAAATATCTTCTGTGATTTACAAAATATATTTTGATTTGTATTGATTATATGGTATTGGAGTGCTTAAATTACACAATTCATGTGACATAATATAGCATTTAAAATCACGCTGTGTATGACCTCTCTATGTGTTAGCTAGGCTCTTGATAAAGGACCTCTCTCACATACAGGAGGAAAATCAAGGAATTTTTTTTCTAAAAAGACAGAAAACATTCAACAAATACAGGACTGAGTATGGTAGAGTAATGGAGAAAATAAGGTAAATCAAAGAGAGATGGCTCCTCAGATAGCTGGAAAAAAGTTAAAAGGATAAGTACAACGAGAATTGAGAAGAAAGGAAATGGGTAATGGAAAAGTGCATGGAGTGGAGGAGAAACAAGGAGAGATAGTGGATGATGACCTTGAGTCAGGCTGAGAGTAATCATTTGCTCGTCTAGGAGCCATCTCCCTCTCTCATCTCGGAGGCCATTAGCTGGCCGCTGTAATGAATGTGTGTTATTTATCGTAGAGACAGTGGCTACCTTTAGCCTTGATGAGGACAATCACACTCACCTCCAGACACCTTTATTCATTTACTCCCACTCTTTTTCTCACTCTCCCTTTTCCTCTGTCAAACCTGCATGAGATAATGAATAAAGCATCAGGGCTCAGTCAGAAAAGCTGAAAGGATGTTTGATAAAAGAAAAAAAAGCTGAATAATGGTTGATATGGAAAATATCAAACATCATAGCCATCAGTCTATAAGACAAAATTTGACTTAAAGTAATAACAGAGACAGAGGGTTTATCTCAGAGTGCCTGCTCCAGTGCTGTCTAAAACAATATCACAAATGTGCAAATGTTAATGTCTCCATATTACTGCTTTATTAGCATCAAATTTGTTAAGCCAGTTTTACACAGTGTGATTTCAGAAGTCTTTTAAGATTGTATCATATCTTGTACAATCATATTGTACAAGATTGTCCAAATAGAATCTTTAATTCTAAAAGAGACTGCATGATAACATGTGTTCTCTGTTATCTTATATGATGAATTCCTCCAACGATAGACCTGTGATTAAAATGAACTACTAGGTCAATCAGCGTGATCAGGCCTCCAGCACAAAATGAAGTGGCTTAAACAGAAATATTCTTCAAAATGGAATTTGAGTGAATTAGTATGTTTTGTTTGTGATTCAGCATTGTGACATATCCTACCAGGAAAGACCTGCACAACATTTCTAGGAACAACTTGTTCTAAACATTTCTTTTCACTGGAAGCCTCACTGAAAACCTACCAGAAAGACCATTAGGAAAAATCCTTAACAGGAACCAGATTCAAAAGGGAACCTGTCCTCTTCTGGGTGACACCACATAGTCAGATTATAAATCATTACTGCATACAGAGCAGATCAACAGTATAAAATACACTGCTCAAAAAAATTAAAGGAACACTTTTTAATCAGAGTATAGCATCAAGTCAATTAAACCCCTGTGATATTGATCTGGTCAGTTAAGTAGCAGAGGGGGTTGTTAATCAGTTGCATTAGATGGGCAACAAAGAGACGACCCCCAAAACCAGAACGGTTTTACAGGTGGAGGCCACTGACATTTTTTTCCCTACTCATCTTCTCTGACTGTTTTTCACTAGTTTTGCATTTGGCTAGGGTCAGTGTCACTACTGGTAGCATGAGGCGATACCTGGACCC
>CM075020.1:6325108-6343247 GCA_037576675.1 Pangasius sanitwongsei | reverse complement strand
ATCAAGTGCACCATGATGTGGTCTGACTGACCCAGTGCAGCGCGAGGGACAGCACGATAAGCACCGCTGATGGTGGTGTGGCAGTGGTCCAGTACATTCCCCTCTCTGGTCGGGCACTTAATGAGCTGTTTGTATTTGGGGAGGTCGCGGGAGAGATTACCTTTGTTAAAATCTCCTAGGACAATAACCAAGGCATCCGGGTTTGTCCGTTCCACACTCAGTATCTCGTCAGCCAGTGCACGCTGCGCCTCACGCACATCACCGTGCGGCGGGATGTAAACACCGACGAGAATGAATGAGGAAAGCTCACTGGGTGAGTAGAAAGGTTTGCAGTTAATGATGCAGGCCTCCAGGTCTGTGGAACAGTGCTGAGACAGTACAGCAACATCGTTACACCAGCCGCTGTTGATATAAAAACAGATTCCACCTCCTTTTGTTTTGCCGGAAAGCTCTGTGTGTCTGTCCGCTCTGTAGAGTTGAAATCCGCTCAGCTGGAGCGCAGAGTCCAGTATAAGATCACACAGCCACGATTCCGTGAAGCACAAAACACAGGATGTAGAAAAGTCTCTATTTCCATTCAGCAGCAGTGTCATCTCGTCTATTTTGTTGCGAAGTGAGCGCACGTTAGAGAGGAATATCCCGGGAAGCGCAGTGCGTAATCCGCGCCGGCGGAGCGGGAGGCAAGCACACCTGAGCGTTTACCTCTTCTGCGGAGCCTCACTTTCTTACGAGCGTCCTTGATCAAAATAGCCAGTAAATCCACGGTAGAAGCCAGAAAAGTCGGAAAAAGGTCCACAGGGGTAGTAGCTCTGATGTTCATGAGCTCTTCCCTGGAGTAGGAGCCACCAAAGCAGTGGCAGAAAACTAAATTAAAACACAAAAAGAGACAGAGTAGAGCGCACCAAAACACAGAGGCAGCCATCCGCGGTGCCATCTTGGATAGTACTTTATATTAAATTATATAGAAGTGGGGCCAGCACCGCAAGGAACGCTGGTGAAGGCTCCCTCCTCAAAGAGAGCCTTCCGGGAGCGAAGCGCACGCAGCGGCAAACGCTCGCAATGTGGGAGCCGGCTCTGCGTGCTTTGCTCCCAAGCAGACAACGCACAGGCTGTGTGTATCCCCACCCGTAATAGCGCGGGCAGGGAGGAACACACAGCCTAAAACGCTGCCTGCTCTCGCCCTCATGTTTTGTCTTTTTGGCATAATGCTTTGAGAGACAAACAATACAAAATCACACTGACACACACAGAGTGCTTGCTGAATGACAGAAAGCTGCCGCTGTATCCACCGCGCGTGCTTTTAAGCTTCCTGGTCGCTACGTCACCCCGCCATGTCACCCCGCCCGTGATGTCTCGCCCATCCATTGGACTGATTACACGTGATTCAGGGCGTGGTCACGCTGAAGGCGTTCCCATAGCGTTTCGACGCAGCTCGAGTTCCTGAAGGGGAATCATTATTCTTCAACAATAATGATGAAAGGATATTCAGTATGAGCATAGTTTTTATGGTTACAGCAGCAGTTCTTAGGTATAAATATACAGTATCCAGTTGAGATCATTCACTGAAGCAAAGATGAGAGAGTGCAAATCTTTAGGGTATCCATGTGGGACCATTCAAATATCAACGGTTCAGTGCCACTACAATACATAATTAAATTCCATATATATACAAAATTGGAGCAGAACTGTAAGAGAGAACATTTCCGAATTTCTTATTTTCTGTTTTTTTTTCTTCTCCTGGAGCAGTTTGAATTTGAGGCGGGAACATATTAGTAGAAACTCAGTCGAAAATAAAAGTATGCAAGCTTCATTTATTTTGGTTACAAATCCAAAGGCTTATTAGTAATGCTTAGATATGGCACTTTATTTCACACGAATTGGTGCTCGCTCTGCTTAGTTAGTTGTTTTTATTTCGCCCACTCTCAGAACACACCGATAGACGATAAAAGAGGAGACTAAAATAAGGGTTGTTAAAATAAGGAGTGATTTGTCTCTGTTCTGTTCATCCCCAGGCTTAGAGCAGAATAGGTAATTGATTCTGTAGGTGGTAGATGGATGAGGAGAGACTCAGAGGGAGACAGACAATGAAAGGAGAAATCATTAGAAAACACACTCAGTGGCTGAAGTGAATTGGTCACCCGAAGGCCATAGACGGACAACGGGGCTACACACAGCCCAACAAATCTTACAGTCTTCTCCAGGATGCCAATTACAACCTGCCCAATGCATTTATGATGCACCTTCTGTCAAAGGCAAACACTTTCACCTGATTGCATGGTCTGGCAAGTATTCTCAGGCAATCTTGTTCCTTTATGAACCATAAAACTTCACTCAAAAAAGCAGTCAGAGAGGTGCAATATCCGTGGTATAGCATGGATTCTTTTCTAGGTGCTTATTTGTACCAGTGGGCTTTAAACTAGAAATGTGCAGCCTTCAACAATGGCCATCAAATGGTTGCTAAGAAACACAGGGCTGAAACTCTCCAGAGACTGTTACAGATCTTCAGGAAATGGCTGGCAGTGAGAAAAGCTGAGGTGTGCTTTAGTAATGACACCCTGTGAATGTCATTCCAACTGCTTCAGTGAAATTTTGAATTCTCCAATTGTCCCACTGCTCGTAATGGCATCCCTCTTGCTGCTCATGTATTCCTTGTTGAATCATTCATCGTTGTCACCCACTGCCCTGCTAACAAACTCAGATGACAAATCGTCCTTTTCACATTAGCATAAGTGTACAGTTAGGGTCCTACTTTCTCTTTCTCTCATAGAGTGTTTCTTCCCTGCTGCTACGTTTCTTGATGGTACTTCCAAAGAATAGTTATAAGGTGTAGGACCTCCATTCGCTTGTACGAAAGGTTAATTCCACATTCTTGTCATATAGGAATAACTGTAATTACTGCTTTCAGCTGGAAACAAATGTTCACAATTAACCTCACAATTAGTAATAACATGAGCACAGCTATATTTTAAGATGGCTGCTGCTAAATAAAAATTACCACCACCATTTTTACATGATAAGCAAAATGGCAATTTGCGAACACTTTCAAGTCAGAGTAATGATGTGAATAGACTGCTTCCAAAGGAATTTTGACCAATCCTGTCTGCTTTCAAAAGAATTCTGACCAGTCCCACCTAACTGCAAAGGAATTCTGACAAATACCATCCAATTGCAAAGGAATTATGACCAATCCCCCGATTCTCCTACAGAAAGACTGATGAATTACCAATTCTAATAAATATTTATATAGTATGTAGGACATACCCTTATCTCAAGAATCAGTACTATACAATATAAGTCACTGATTCTAATTATATAGCTCATTCTTTGGATTTATTTTGGTTTACTTTTCAATCAATTTATAGTTACATTCTGTTGTTGTGAGACATCTCCAAAACAAGTTAGTTCCTGTTAGTTCTTCTGCTATAGCAGCTATAAACAATCGTTACTTCACCAGCCTTTCTTTTTTCTCTCTCGAAGTAAATATGAAGACTTTGCTCTGTCAGAAAATCTAAGTTACAGCTTTACCTCTGACTGTTACAAAACAGTGACATTGGAGATGCTTCCAAAAATGCTAAATAAATGTCTTACATTACAGAAAACTTTACCATACACGTTTTTGTCTGTTTATGTGGAGCATCCACTTTACAAGTTCCTATGCATGTTATTATAGAAATGATAATGTATCAGAATGAGTACGTTAATATAAACTTGTGATGAGAATTTAACAGCACTGTGATATAATAGCAGTTAACTAGATCACTACGTAAGTTAGTAATATTAGGCTACTTGGGATAATAAAATGAGTTTGTTTTTTTTTTTACTGATAGAGACATTGTTCCCAAAGTTCATATTCACAGGTGTAGCTAACGTGTAGAGATATTTCTAAGCCATTTTAGTTTTTTTTGTTGTTTTTTTTGTATATTAAAAAGGTCTGATATTTTGTTCTCGATATTTTTCTGTGATATTTATGTGTTATTTTAATATTAGCAAATCTGTCTAGAGGAAGAACACCATTATGCAGACATAAATCCATACATACCTATAAAATATTCTGAGGATTACTCAAGAACAGTTATTCACACCGATTCATCTTCCTCGGAACAAACTTTGTTGCTGTTTTCTAAAATAATTCACATCTTACTCCATTTTTCATCCACCAGCAACTGGGCAAAATTTGTGATTTGTGATCTGTAAAAGAAAGTTTTCCTCACATTTAGTCATTTTTCACAGTGAAGAATCATGCTGCCAATTAGAGGTGATAGAGGCCTCGAGTTATCATCTACAGAGGACTTCAGCTATAGCTCCATACTGATGCATGGGGATGTCAAGAGAGGCCAAGGTTCACTCTACTGGACCATCACTTTTGCACAACACAAGAACACTGACAAGATGTGAAACATATCACAGTGGCTATTTATTTAGCTTTGTTCTAATGGTTCTAATCTGTTCTCATCTGCTCAGTTTATGTGTCGTTTACAACGTGAAGCATGCAGAGTGTGCATATCCTTCTCATCTGTATGCATTTCACAACTGATGGAATGTCACTGTAAAATGAATGGAGATATTGGAAGTGAAGCTGATTAAATATTTTGTTCAATTTACTAAAGATTGGACAATTATAAGCATCCAGATTCACACATGATTTTCACTGCCTCTTAAAAACATCCGCCCATTTTCAGAAGTGTTAGTGTTATTAAATACTTCACAAAGTAATGAGATTTCATAAATAGGGAGGAATTAGGATTGTTTGCATTTGTTGCCATGGATGGATTTTTTTTTTTTTTTTGTCCATAGGTTTGCATACATTTTAGCAACCAGGCACCCCTTTAACTGGAAGAATAAATAAATAAATAAATAAATAAAGTATAGATTAATTTACTCAGTATAGATTAATTTACTATTTCGGGCTCATTAAGTGTCTACAACAATATTTTAGCTTTGTATTGGCTCTGAAATATAGTTTTTATTCTTGAACATTGCACTCATAGACCACATTTTATAACAAAATAAAAAATCATAGACCTCCTGGCTATGCTTCATGGACCCCACTTCTACATCCTCAGACTGTAGAATTATTATATCAGAGTTATGTTCATGCTGACATTAAATGTAACTGTAAATGCTTAAAAAATCGGCAACAGCAGCTGTGATTTTGTAGAGGCAGAGGATGCAAGCGCATTTTATTTTAGAAGGTGCAACACACAATTTTAGATTTTATTGTAGAAGGCGCAACACAACAATGAAACATGCAGAGACCAGGACTTAAATAGGGGTGCAGATTAGGGTTAACACATAACAGGTATGGGTGCGGAGTTGAACATGTGACATGGTCATGTGACATGTTGGGGCTTATTGGTAATGTAGTTCAGTGCCGATTTCATCATAACCATGACAGCAGCAAGTGACACAGCAACATTTGAATTAAGATTGCATAGATTTATGAAACATTATGTACAATACAGTAAAGTGACAAATCCAAACAACTGGCTTGAATAATTATTCAGGCCTCATGGTGTGTATGGTCTAATGCTTGTTCAGTTCCCCTCTTACAACTTATTTCCTACTTGCAATTCCTATTGCGCAGAAACAGAAAACAGACAAAAAACTTATCAAAAACTCTCATTAAATGTGTATAGAGACACGAGGAAGAAAAATAAAGCTTGCAAAGAAGTAGCAGAGATTGTGTGTGTGCATAAATGTCTGTTCACACACACATACTGTCAGCTTCTAGATACCCTTTTCCTTCTTGTTTGAAAAACAAAGCAACCCCCTGCCCCGGATTTCCATCCTTCTTTTTCCCACTTGGATTTTGGCAGAGTGTTGTTAAGCTTCTCTGCTCTCGCAGCTCACTCTTTGGCAGACATTCAGATCGATTTAAGGGAGGTCGTGACAAACAAGGGCGTTTATTTCATCTAATCAGTGCAATAAACATTGCAGACCAGCAGCTGGCTAAGCTGTACAGTTCAGCCATGAATAATGAAGAAGTTGAGGGCAGAGAGGCTCGGAGATCAGGATGCTGTGGCCAAAACCCTGCACATGCTCTTTATGATTGACTCAGATGCAGATCCAGTGGGGCCAATTAAAAGTGAGAATAAGAGATGGGTCAGAGCTAAGAGTGCAAGTCTGTCAGGCAGTCCAATGCCCACACATACACACACATACACAGATGCAGACGTGAAGTGAGCTGAAATGAAATGAACTGAAGTGATTCATTTAATTTCATATGTGATTTTTTTTTTTTTACACGATTCATTTTTCACACACGATTCATTTCTTTTTGCATGTGATTTTTACACGATTAATTCATTCTCACGTGATTAATTTATTTCCACATGTGATTTTTACATTTAATTCATTTCTCTTCACATGTGAGGTTTTTTTTTTTTACTTGATTCATTTATTTTCACATGTAATTTTGGCACATGATTCGTTTTTCCCCACGTGATTGACACATGATCCATTTTTTTCCCCCACACGTGATTTTGACACATGATTCATTTCCACATGTATTTTTTTTTACATGATTTATTTTTACATGTGATTTTTTTACACGATTCTTTTCTTTTTATATGCTACTTTTTACATGATTAATAAGGTCATGGAAATAAATTACTCACATGAAGTCACATGTTTGAGTTCAAAAGTGCAAATTCAGGGCATAACGTGATGAAATGCACCTTCGCATGTTTTTTTACTTGTAATATTTTTATTCAATATTTTTCTATTGTAATATATATATTTGAAAAACATGATCATGTGAAATTCCAATTTAGTGCAGCTTATGTTAGTGAGGCGTGACACAGATAGAGTACATACACAAAAAGGGTTCAGGGAAATACTGTTTTGGCGTTGAAATACGTTGAATACAGCTCTTGAGAAAATGGTAATGTTAGCACAATGTTAGATACATTTTGGCAAAATATGACTGAGCTGGTGGTTTTTGAATGTTACACCCCACCCATATCAGTGGAGCTGCATTTATCTCTGGCCACAAAATTAGAATTTGAATTACACCCATGTAAATTAGAAATACGCCAGGATTATACCACCATTACTGCACTAAGCTGCAATTCCTAGACAGAAATAGAACCCAATATGTCATTTAGCATCATGTGTGTGTGTGTGTGTGTGAGAATGAGAGAGAGAGAGAGAATGTGTGCATTTTCCTCTGCAGTGATCAGGAGGTGGGATTTATTGGCATTGCATTCAGCTGATATACCACTGCACCCAGGAGACTGTCTCTACCTGCAGCCTTCTACATAATACTGCACCTCCGAGACTGCAGGATCCTCGAACAAGCCTAATTAAAGCCAGAGTTTATCTAGCAGAGAGAGATGATGATGATCTCTGAATTGTTCATAAACAACAGCAGTCTGTTATTGAGTGTATGTTGTATGCTTAGTGAGCACGAGACATACGTACTGTATGTAATTTACGTGTCAGGTTTACATGGAAGAAACAGTCTCGTGTATGTACGGTTCAGTGCAAAATTGTGTACACCCATTCGTCTCTGAATAAGAATTGGTGGCTCAGTGGTTAAGGCTTTGGGCTACTGTTCAAAAAGGTCACAAGGTCAAATGACAGCAACACCAAGCTGCAACTGTTGGGTCCTTGAACAAGACCCTTAATGCATCAACCACTCTGTTGTATTGTGTCTCACTTATATGTAGATATGGACAAAAGTGTCAGCTAAATGAGCTAATGTAAATGCAAATGAATGAAAGCATGGAAAATGTCAAACCTTTATTGCATTGTTTACCTACAAAACAGTATTCCACTGAAAACCCATTAAAACCGACAATCTAAATATTACAGCAATCGAGTCTGCCAGCACTTATCTTTATTAACACGCTCAAACACTCGTCCATGTCTACATGCTATAGTTATTTATGTTACATTATTATATTTTATAAGCCTAATTAAATGAAACCCATTAACTATGTTTATACATTGAAATATTTATGATGGGTTTAATGATTCTGGTGCTAATTTGTTGGTTGGTGTTGTATTTATGTTATTTTCATGAGAAGTTAGAACTGAAATCACAAGGGGACGTTGCTAGAGCAGTTATAATAGTGCTTAATAGGAGAAAAATGCAACAATCTCAAACATAAGGGGTAACTGTCAGGGTTCGCTGTTAGCTCCTAAAAAACAAGTGCTTCTATTCTCACTCCCTATTTTCCAGTGATCTTCTTTGTCATATCAATGAGAAATCCAATATAGAGTAATTTATGTGTAATGGTCTTATGCCTAAAATGAGACTGCTTGCTGTAAGGCTTAACCGCATTGGTTTCATAAGAGTAACTCTGAATTACTGATAGGCCATAGAATTATTTGCAATAGAATAAAATTGCTCCATACAAAAAAAATATTTTTCTTCCTTATTAATAGCTTAACATACATTATTTGCTACTTGGGATAATGAAGGAACGTCTGTGAAACCCAACCCCAATGTTGATTTCATCATTTCATCTAGGTGTGTGCAAATGTTTACACTATACACATTGGACCATATTTATAAAATGAGAAACATGATTTAACTCTGAGACTGACAGAGCAACCCTGAGCCAGGAAAGCCCTTAATGAGACTTGTGCAATGTTCATGTGTCCATACCCAACCCACATGCTATACCATTAGTCCCGAGGAACATTAGCTGCTAGACAGACTGACAGTCTAATAGACTCGATGGCGATTTCTGGTGTCAAAGCAAATCTACAGCGCACAGTCCCACCTCATTAGAACTGAGCTGTGTTTCTTAAACAGACTGCTATGCTGGAACATTCACTGATGAGAGCATAATGGGGAAAGCATGTATGCATGAATTTAGCCCCAAATGCTGTTTCTGGTACATGTGACAAGACAAAATGGATCTTTTCTGTGATGAGGTGCACATAGCTTCTCTGCCAAGTCTGACAAGGTTTAGTGACAATTAATGGGAATGTTGCTGGCTAGGATTGTGGGAAATTCACAGTCAAATTGGTTTTGATTTCTGCATTTTACATTTTCTGCACCATAGCATCCAAATTTAGACACTTTATAGGACAAGCCCAGATTCCACTTTTTAAAATTTCATTAAAATTTGGCATAAACAATGGAATGTTTAACAAAGTGTCTATATTTTTCATCATCACTGGTGGAATTCAATATTTTAGCAAATCAAAAGATCAAATATCTCACTGTAGTATCGAGATGTTCATTCATTTACCTCAAACTGTTTTCGGTGGAGAGAGCAGCCTGCATGAAATTCTCATTTGAAGCCCCTGACACAGCGCTAATAGACACTCAGAGAAACCGTGCATCTCTGGGTGTCTACGGCAGATTCAAGAAGACTGCGTTTTAATGGGAAGAAAGATTAAAGTTAACTGGACAATAGGCTTTTAACGCATGATTTTGAGGCCCTTTCCAAAAAAAAGGTCCTTTCAGCTCTCTTGCTACAGTAAAATTGATTTGCTTTGTTTATTATTAGTCTTATCACAAATTCCCAAAGCCACACTCTACAATCTAGTTGGAAGTCCTCCCAGAAGAGTGGAGATTACTCTAACAGTAAAAGGTGGCACTGGGATGTTCAAAAAGCACATAAGTGTGATGGTCAGGCGTACACAAACCGTTGGCCATATTTTTATATATATTTTTTATATATATATAATGTTTATATATATACACACACACACACACACACACACACCCCACAAGCTGCCACTGATTTGCAGCAGGCAATCTTGCTGTAGTTGTCAGGACATTTTAATAGTGCAACCAGCAATATACTATGATACACTATGGCTTATGTGAAACAACAGAGTATTTGAGCTTGTATGCTTGCTAAGGTGGTTTTGTCTTTTTGTTTTAATTTACTGCTCATTTAAGTTTTTGGTGAAGAACACTAAGTTCTGGACAACCAGCACAACAAGATCTTGAATCTTACAAGCAGTACATTCAATAAGACATAAGTGAGAGCTGAAAATCCTACAGAGCTGAGCAGACTCCAGTTAATTTCTTGTTAGGAAATTTATTGCTTAAGACATTTATCGATTATAGGCACTCATTTAAATGGGGTGGTCAAATTAATTCACACAAAGCTGTGCTGGTAAAGAGATTTCATTCTTTTTCCAAGGCTTTGATTGAAGAGTATTTATGTCTATTCAATTTTTTTTCTTGCCACTCTGTGGCACTCAGTATTCAGTATTAAATCTGCAGTACATATATTATAGTCTGTTTTCTGTACCTTTGAAATGGTTTCCATTACACACATATATCTTTAGTTAACATCAAACCACAGCATGATACCTGAGAACAAACAGCCTTTAGTTTGCAGACACAATACATTACATCCCGTCAGCCCACTGCTTTGTCCAGATCAGTGAAACATAAATAATTACTCGTTAAAAATATTGTGTGTATTTCTACAACCCTCTAACTAGGTATGTGACTATGACAGTGTGTGAGAGAAGCATCTCTCATGTCATGTCTCTACTTCTGGCTGTACATCAGCAAATGAAATCTCTTAGAACAAACAATGAGACTGTAATATGGGATATATATTGAGATTATAGAGAGAATAAAAGAGGAATTGGACTTTCCCAGCACGATCACAGCATGATACATTTGTCAAGTCTCCTATGCTAAATTGTTCTGCTGTCCTGTTTTAAACAAATCGACAAAGCAAAATGAGCCCATTTTGCCTGGCGGCCACACATACTGTGCGCAAACATTAGAAAAGTGAGAAGAATACACAACACACAGCAGAAATCTTGTACTGCAACTGAAATACAACAAAAGAAAAGAAACTTTTCATATTCTCCAAATATGAAATATGTGACAAATATGACAAAAGAAAAACTGCAGGCTCTCTTATGCTATAGGGGAAAGAATTTATTTTGCTGGCATGGTTTGTCTCCTCTTGTCCCCTTAGAGGGATGCGTCAGTGCAAATCAATACAAAGTTCTTCTGACTGATAACCTTTATCCTATGATGAAACATTTCCTGAAGGGAATGGTCTCTTCCAGAATGACCCCACCCCCATCCAAGGTGCACAAGGTCTCACTGGACAGTCTGATGAAGATGAAAATGAGGTGAATTATATGCTATGGCCCTGACAGTCATCAGATCTCAATTCAATTGAACTCCTATGGGAGATTTTGAAGTACAGTTCCAGATACTTGCAGACTCTGTGCCAAGACACAGAGAAGCTTATAAATGCTTAAAGACACTTTTTGTTGGTTTTTCCTTTAATTTGTTTGGTCCATCTGGTCGAGTCTGGAAGCTGATTTATGAACCCAGGTGTGGTCTAGGGAATCAATCTCGGGTCTGGCCTCCCGAACTAGATTTAGGTTATTAGTAATTAAGTATTAAGAACATTTGTTTCAAAAAGCATTCAAGCGCTCTAGCCTCCTGGGTGTTATAAGAAAGTTTTTATATAATAAGTTGTAATGTAATGTACCATGACATTCATATTTATACAGGAACATTAACACTATTAAAGTGCTAAACACTACTGAATGCCTAGTGTGAGCAGCCTAAGGAAACTGAAAAATGTATTTATTTATTGTATATATTATTCTATATTTATATATATTATTCAATTTTACTGGTTTTTTTTTTTCTTAGGCCACTGGCTACTCATCCAGAGAGTTTCTATGATTGTTTATCCCCAAGATGGTGGCCTTAAAATCAAACAACATGGCCTGCAGCTGTATATTTCATTCCATCTGTAAACCTTTAATATACAAGCATGAGGGAAAGAGGTCTTTCACTGCCTGTGGCACTGTGTACAGTGTACATACACACACAAACACACACACCACAAACAAAATCGGGGTGGGGGGTGGGAGAGGGCTGTTTGGCTGGACAGCACTCAATGCATTACGTCCAGTCTGAGTCGATACTGGAACATTGCATTGCATATCGTGTGTGTGTCAGCCTGGAAATCCTTTGATTATGGTGAAATGTTGGAATATTTTACTATATAGTACACAACTAACTTTCCGTAACTGAACTTTGTTTTTCTTTTGCACAAATCTCAATTAGTTGTTCTAATTGAGAGTGACATCAAAATAATTAAACAACTCTGAAACTGACTCCATTGCATTAACCTGCAAAATTTCAGTTCAGACCATGTTCTTTTTATGACTCTTAATGAACATCCATTTGAGAACACAGAGCATACTAAAGCAGAAATGGCTTCCAGTCATCCTCCAAAAACAACCATAACATCCAGCACCCATGACAAGGCTTAGGAAGTACAAACAAGTCAATAAGTATTTCTTCAATGTCTAATATATCTGAGATAATTTGCAGTTAATGTTGAACATAGCCTCCTTACCCATAGGGAGGCGATGTTTTCACCAGCTTCTGTGCTCCAGTGGGGCTATTAGAGAGTAAATATTATAATTCAGTTCATTGCAGGCTGTAATTACCATCATTATATCAGTAATGTGGAAAATGTGATTGAGGGGTAGCAGTAGAGTGCTCATTTGTACAATGACGTGTTTGCATAATTAAAGGAAAACATTTTTATACAGAATGTGTGATTATTGAAAACTCTCCAGCAAATCCCATTCTTGACCTTCAAGCTTGGTGCCATTAGACAGACAGATAAATAACAGGACAAGGTCTGCATAATCGAAAGTGGATGAATGCAATTTGCCTGGTGGAAATTAACTTCAGTAGCTATGGTCCATGTCTGATTTGAGTCTATTGTGTGTGAAGTGTTTTTGACAAGTGCTTTAGGTCTGTATGATGTATAGAAGCTGTGAAGGCTGTTGCGGTGATTTTGTCTAAATGATTCTCCAAAGAGTTTTCCTCAAACTGCCTTTCAAAAGACCAAATAAATTGTGTTGGTTGCCCTTCAACTCAACTATTTTGCACTAAACCAATTACTAGCATTAATTAGCTAAAGTTTGGGGGTATTTTTCTAAATGCTAAACAGGCCAGCCTTTCATTTATAACTACATAATGAAATTTAATGATTTCTAAAAATCTGCTCCCTAAAAAAAAAAACATACTTTTTAAATTATTAGTAACTCATTAGTCAAACTGATTACTTTTTGCTTTGATTAAGGGAATGAAGCATGCTGGGATTATGTGAAATTGATTATTTCTTTGAAGTGTGTAGCAATATGGCAGTTATAGCAAAGATCCAAATCCAGTACAGTCAGCACTGAAACAGACCTTCGTTCTCAGCATGATACCTACTTCCCATAGAGCAGCTTCATACCAGGCCACTCAGCCATGCTGGGACATTTAAAGAGTAAATAATAACTGTTGTAGAGCAGATGACAGATAAATATGTGTCATGGTTTGGCAAAACCTGTCAGATGTCACTGTGGCTGAACTCTGGCATTCAGCCAAACAAGACACAGAATAATTTCTGCTTATAACATACTCTGACAACTCAACTTTAAGAAACTATAAACATATTTCACCAAAATGACTTATTTACTTTTGAAACTTGCCTTAGCTATCTTCCTGCAAAGATCACACTGTGCAAGGACAACAGTCAGTTTGCCTAAAGATGCCTAAAAATGACTAACACCTTGCTAGATAAGTGATTTTCTGTGAAGAGAAATGTTTATTTAACATTTATGGAAGTAAGTTTTCCGGACAGTCTTCAGGACAGAGGAATTTCCAGTTTCCAGCTGAATTTTTTTTTATTAACCTCAAATGGGAGAAATAAAGAAAGGCAGGTGAAGGGAGATGTTTATACCTGCCATAAAATTGTCTCATGCACATTCCACAACATTAAATGTAACTATAAATGGTAAAAAGCAGAAAGTGTTATTCTTTAATAGATAAAATAATAATAATAATAATAATAATAATAATAATAATAATAATAATATAGGGATAATACACTTCAGGATGTGGTGTTTGCAACCAAGTATTTAAAAAATGATCCTAATATTTATGATTATGTTAGTTTGTCCAATTACTATGGAGGGACTCTTAAAAAAAAAAAATGGCTGTAATTCCTAAATGGTTAATGCAATATTTCTGTTAAACCTCTTGAATTAAAGCTGAAAGTCTACACCTCAATCACACATTGACTAGTTCATTTCAAATTCCATTGTGGTGGTGTACAGAGGCAAAGTTATGAAAAGTGTGTCACTGTCCAAATACATATGGACCTGACTCTACATCACAGGAAGCCATCAGAGCTGGCCTTCGCCCTCAGCCTATGCAGCACAGAGGAGCTGATGGTGAGGAGCTGATGTTGCAGCTGGCTGGGGCATCGGCCTGGAGGCCTTCACCCTCGGCCTGCACAGCACTGCTTCTCACCTCCTTGTTTCATATTTTTTGCTTCAGATTACTGCTGCATATTTATTTAAATTGTTCCAATCTGAGCAAGATTTTTTTTTATTTATTTGGATTTTATTCACAACTGTTTTAATGTTTTTAACATCTCCAAGTCATCTCAATAACATTTTTAATGAATTTATAAATGAATATTTAGATTTCTGAACATTTTTAAACCTTTTCATTTAAATTTTGGTTGCTGCTGGCTACAGAGTACATATAATTGGCAAAAAGCTTATCTGATTTATAGCTGTTTGTGCTGAAAACAATTTATACCATAAGTTGATTTTCTCCACAGAGTAGGAAGCCTATATTAATACACAACACAGGAAATGCTCAGAACAGTGTCTAATGGTCCGATCTGGTCTGATGGCCACTAGCAGATGGACCCTTACTTACAGTCAATAACAATATGTCGCTCATGCTAATGCACCACAGAGGGAGATATTACTGAAAGCTACATGCCATGTCTGTGAAGAAACCAAATAAAAGCACACACACATAGGTCATGTAGGTTTTAGGCTGACCCAACATCTAAAAACACATAAAAAAAAAAAATAGCAACACAGTACATGAATCAGCTGAAAGTAAAAGCTTCTGAAGTAGTTAGCATCTTCTTAGAAGTAGCCTACAGTTTTAGACTACATTTACCCAAACAATAAAGAGAAAAAATAAGACCCGAAGTCCTCATTCTCAAATAAATGGTAGCTGTAATTATAGGTAGCAACTATCGACTAGAAAAAATGTAGTTGCATAATACATGAAGATTCAATTTTCAAAATCTCTCTTCATCTCCTGAAGAGACTCTCATGGGAGTATAAGAGGTGGTGTAAGAATGAATGCCGGTAGCCGTAAGTGTCCTCCGAGAGTTGCGTACAAAAAAAATGCCACTCTGTCTGCTTCCTGCTCTCCTTCCCTAGTAATGTAGGGAACTGGATGAGGAGTAAACCTCATCCATAATTCATTCCATCACACGCAATTATGCCACTGTAGTAATGTAATGAAATATGAATTGCTGAGGTATTCGTTGTAATGGTGGTTTAATAATTCAGGCATATAGAATCGAAAAGCGTTCTCCTTCTGTGCTGAAAGCTGCTGATGGCACACGGGCCGGCTTATTAAATTGAATGGATTCCTTTACTGACTGTGGAGAGGTTTCATAGCTTAGTAAGATTCCATCATCTCAAGTTTAACGTTCTTCATTTATCTGAAAATCTCCTCCTTGGACTAGGTGTGTGTTTGTGAGGGAACTTTAGATCTATTCAATTCATTGTCGCAAAGCAGCTTTAGAGAAGAAATCCAGATGTAGATTTTGATCCCTAATGAGCAAACCAGAGGTGAGACTGGCAAGGAAAAACTCCCTAAGACAACATGAGGAAGAAACTTTGAGGGAACACACCCTTTTCAGATAGTGAGGATATAAATCATTGCTCTTCCACAATCATATAAAGTCAAACAGTGCTAAGTGTGTTAACAGGATGTCATGGTCTTTATGATTACAGCAGGAGTTCTTGGGTACAAATCTGTGCAGAGATTGAAGAGGTTCGTAGGAGTGGCTGATGCTTGCTGATCATGCCTGTGTTGTAGTTAGAAACATGGCAAAGCTGTCAGCAGCTTGGCTACACTTGAGCGTGTGGCTTAGATTCAGAGGCAGGAAAGCTCAGTGCGAAGCAGTCTCTGCTTTACCAAGTGTTGAAATGGCAGATAAAGAGGTCCACCACTAGAGCAAGTGATTTTCATTTAAAAACTCTGCAGTCCCATCCAGACAAATAGAGATTTGAAAAACACAGCATCACCCTGCAGTCTGTCAATGCCATTTGGGGTGTCATGAATGTGCTTTGGACTAGTTACTTTGGGTTCTATAATTTCTTATTTGAGATAATGTGTTTGTAATTTAATTTCACTCTGTTTTATCACATCCTCCTGTGGAGGATCCACACCTCTCCAAAGGTACACACCGTACTGCGAAACAAGATTTTGGATAAGACTTGGGTCTTATTGACTTCGTATTCAAGCGTAACCTTAAGCAGTAATTCCACCTTATTGTCAGTGCACACATACGAATCCTTGTGTTTGTCATTTTTCGTTTTTGGCCATGTCAGTGTTTTTCCCCAAACAGCAACGTTATCCTTGACGTATTTGACATAGCAGTTTATAATATACTATCACTACGTACTGGTCTGGCATGTTAGCTTTTCAAATCTTTATCGTTTTTGTGTTGACTGACATACAGTATTTTCAACAACTCTTCATGTGGATGGGAATTTTTAGGTTAGAGCCATGTTTTTAAAAATAGCTGTAGGCATGTGTACAGAGACTGAATTAAAGTTAAAAATATGAAGAGACTGAAATGAAGAGAGACAAATGAAGGGTGACTGCAAAAGGCAATGAAAAGCAAAGCTGTCAGAGGTTTGACTGTTATTAAGACTCATATCAAAGACAAGCAAAAGAGGAGCCCAATGAGCATCAAAAAGTCAAGAGACTAAAAACAATTTCCAGACTTGTGGTAGACAAACAATCTGTGCTGCCATCTCTGATATGCAGAGCAGAGGACAGCGAGTATAAGTGCATGAGTCAGTAGAAAATATCAGGCCCATCTGATCGAGAGTTGCTCTGATAAACTGAGAGTAGGTGCTATATTGAGGAGTGAAGTGAAGGCACTGATGCTGGCAGAGGCTGAGCTGTACTGTCAGTTTGACTTAGCACCATGGCGCTATCCTTCCAGTGCATCGAGTGGAAGAGGATAATTGGATTGCAATGGCAAGCATCGTTATTGTTTTGCCGGGAATAGCACATAAAAATCCCTAATCGCAGGGTAATGTTTTCCAGTGGATTGTGCAAATGAGATACACAACCCACATGCAATAATTAGTCTTTGGCCATTCATACATTTTAATTTATTGATTTAGATCACACAAAGCAGTACTGAGGTGCTATCTGACAGCTTCCTATGTACTTTGAGGTCTTTTACTACAAAAGTGGAATACATTTAAAGGAATATTTGTATCATATGACAGGACCAATTATATATCTTTCCATCTTTCTAACAAGATTCTTTACTACAGTCTTCCTCCAAAAATCATGAGAGCGCTCGAGTACTTTGTATCATGTTAGTGGCTTATCCAGACGTTTATAAGCAAGGCATTTTATGTAACTGGATGGCTACAAATTTTAGCTGTATACCCCTGTCTTGAGGGACAAACTGAAGAACCCTTAAAGGTGCTATATGGATAAAGCATACTATCCTAAACAATATTGTGGAGAGTAGTTACTTTGAGACTAATGGATGGTATGGATTTGATTTGCATCACAGATGCATTGTTACTAGCAGATTTAAATTTAGACTTTGACATGCAGAGTGACATATTCAACCTATCAACGACCAACCAGTAACAATCAGCTGGCAATGCAACATTCATGATCTTGACCAACATGGGCTAGCATGAAAGGATTTGTAAGAATTTACATAACATAATTCCGATGAAAAGTTATGAAGCTTAGATTTACGGCTAGAGAATCTTTGTCGTCCTGACTTTGCTTACAATGTTAGGGGGAAAAAGTGTTGAAGGGTAGTTGGATGATTAAGGGTTCTAGCTCTTTCAGATTCTAAGTATGTCTGTTGAATATGAAAAAAATAAGTTGGGATTCTTAGCAAGTTTAAAGGCAATTTATCCACAAACTATAGCAACAAACAACTAGTAATGTAATGAAATGTAATGAAATATGAATTGCTGAGGCATTAGTTGTAATGGTGGTTTAATAATTGTCATCTTCTTCTTCTTCTTTCAGCTTTTCCCTTCAGGGGTCGCCACAGCGAATCATCACTCTCCACCTATCCCTATCTTC
>CM075020.1:6299915-6325008 GCA_037576675.1 Pangasius sanitwongsei | reverse complement strand
GTCCTACACTCTTACCTTTCCTCTTCTCTCTCTGTCTACGCACTCTCCTCCCTCCTCTACTTCTTCGACCAACAGTAACCCAATTTCCACCGGCGCCCTGTAGGTCAGCGGTGCCGATGGCGGTCGTTGTTAACCCAGGCCTCGACCGATCTGGTATGAAATTCAGAGTACTGACGATTCGCATGATTAAATTTGGCAATGTTTTTTATGCCAGATGCCCTTCCTGACGCAACCCTCTCTATTTATCCAGGCTTGGGACCGGCACAGAAGTCACTATACTGTGACCCCCATGGCTAGATTGTTTAATAATTGTCATATAGAATAAAAAATGTTCTCTTTCTGTGCTGAAAGCCTCTAATGGCACATGACATATTAAATCGAGTAGATTCCTTTACCAACTGTGAACAGGTATCATAAGGTTTAGTAAGAGGACATCAAGTCCTCCATTTATCTGAAAACCTTCTCCTTACTAGGTGTTCATGACAGAACTTTAGATCTAATGAAGGTTAAGTTAATGGTTAGAGGCAGTCTTAGTGTTTATACCTTTATTTCCACTTGATATGCTATCAAATCATATGTCTATCAAATTACATAGTTGTTCCAGTGTTTCATATATACTGTTCTGGTATATATGTTCTGGTCTGTTGTGATTTAAATTGGGGTTCTTAGCAAGTTTAATGGTAATTTAGCCACAAACTATAGCAACAAAATTTAGCCACAGAAAGCATATATGATGCAATCTGCTATGGGTTTAATCCCAGTGCTAAGTAGCCCTTACAATCTCTCTTGCTTGCTAGCAACCCCAGAGGTCCTTAACCTTGAAGAAATCTTTTATTTTTCTCCCACTGTTCAACACTTTGATTAAACAACCACCAGCTGACAGTACAGCTCAGCACTTGATGGTTAAGGGTTATAGCTCTTTAAGTATGTCTATTAAATTATAAAAGAAAATGTTTAAAAATACAAAATACATAGTTGTTCCTGTATTTCATATTTACTTGTTCTGGCCTGTTCAACAAAATTCAGCCAAAGAAAGAAGTAATATTGTATCCTAACATATTTTAGCATATTGTTTATCTTTGTTATTTTATTATTTATTGTTTATTATTCATCCTTTTCCGGATCTCAAGTCTATCACAGGAACAATGGGTGCAAAGTAAGAATACACCTTTGGATGAGACCTTCACAGGGCACCGTGCACACACCCATTCACACACTCATTCACACCTAAAGGCAATTTTTAGAGTAGCGAATCCACCTACCTGCATGGTTTTGTAAGGTAGGAAGAAACTGCAGAACCCAGAGGAACCTGATTTTTAACGTTGAACATATTAATGGGCATGCTAAGTTCTAATTTATGTTAATACTACATTGCTGGATGCAAATGACTTAAGTAATTTGTAAACTTTAAAGCAATTTATGTTGACATTAAGGTTAAAATGAACCCTCTAAATCTCTGGTTTATTATTTCTATTTTTCAGCAACCACTATGAATTTTTCAATTTAAATTATTGGAAAGGGACCCCTGAGAGTTGATGCGGTTTTAGTTTAGCTGGTGCAACTGGCTGGTGGTTGTACAGCGGTGGGAAAATAAAAGATTTCTTCAAGGTTAAGGACCCCTGGGGTTGCCAGAGAGTCAGAGAGAGTGTAATTGCTGCGTGACACTGGAATTAAACCCATGGGAGATTGTGAAATAAGAAGCCATAACCTCTGATGGAGAAAAAAAACAATAGAGATGGGGGAAAAAAATGGTGGGTGGCATGGGGATGGGGATTCACCCATTCCCCACAGGCTTTGCTTACAGTGATGGATGACGAGAAGTACAATGCAGGACCTAGCAGAGGGATTATTAACATGGCAAGAATGAAACAACTTCCTGTCACACTATCATGCAACATTACAGGATGAGAGGAGGTACATTATCTGTGGAGCACAACCAATGAGGACATACCACCATGTCAGCAGTTTTACACTTTACTAGGTCCAGCATCAAAGAGAGGAACAGGAGAGAGGGAAATAAATAACAGTAAAGGAAAACAGATAGCCAGCCAGAAGTGAAAAAAGAAGTGAGAGAAAGGAAAGGTCAAAGATGGACTAAGACAGGGAAAATGCAGAGGAAAAAGTGAAGGGAGGTAGTGGGACTCTGGGGAGCATCCTTTGATCATCAATCACTCACAGCCAATTTTCTTGCAGGTATTATGAAATCGTTTAGAGGATTGTTATTTCTGATGTTTTTACTTAAGTTGTGAAAAGGGCATGCTGCTTCATAATGGATATGAAACCTTTCTGTCTTCATTCCTAACATATGATCTCAAGGGGGGTGTGATCTGCTCATGTGGTATCTGGGCTGTGACATGCGATTCAGAAATATTTATTTCTCCACACCAGGAGCAAGACAACTTTTGACACAGTCATGAAGTTACTGGTGAGAGAAATGATGTATTCTTGCAGGTTGTATAACGACAGGAGGCTTTGACTATTTCTCTCCAAGAAGGCCTCTTCGATTCTTCCTTGGCATCTTGAGACTTGCCTCCTGCCACTTGCTCTTGGGAGGTCTTCCTTCATGAGCCATCAGGTCTGCAAGTATGATGTAGAAAACTGCAACCTGATTTGACTTTACCTTGCAGTTTATAAGTCACTCCACTGCTGCAGCCTCTTTACTAGCTTCCTGTAATTACAGTAATGGACTACAGCAATGCCAACTTTGGTAACATGAAAAGAGTAGCAAGCAAAGAGAAAAATATAAACAGAATTTTTCCACAAAAATCCTATCATATATTGATGGACGAGATGCATGTGTTTTTTTTTTGTTTGTTTGTTTTGTTCTTTACAATAAACAGTAAAAAAAAATTTTTTACTGTCTAGTCTGTCTAAAAAAAGTCTAGTTTGATGACTACTTAATAATAAATAGCTCCTCCATTTTTACAGACAAAATAGCTTACAGTCCCACAGTTTCTATTGACCTATAAGACAGAGATGAATTCAGAGGTCATAGCTATCCTAGATAAAGTCAGGAGTAACCGCTACCAGAAGCAACTAATAAGATATGTGTCTCAGGACCGTTCTCTGTAATGGCATGTACATGGTGGAATGAGGACTTCATAAGAGTATCTACTAAATGCCATAAATGTAAATGCACACAGTTGGAAATAAGGCTCCAATCTGCTAGTATTCTCTAACTCTACTGGTATCATGATTGCATGGTATGTTGTGGAGAAACACACCGTAGTCTTGATACCGTGAAAAGTTTACCAGTTTCAGATTCAACTTTTTTCTGCCATCAAAGTTGCATAGTGCAGAGGCCTGAGGAACACTAAGGGATGGTTCAGCCTGCATTACACTCATATGTTATAGTTAGAAGTATCATTCCACTTCTCTCGTATTCTGACACCCAAAGGACACTTGGAGCAGAGGCCAGATCTGTTTGAAGCTGAACTGTTATGAAGTGTGGGATCTTTGTGGCTACTACTGAGCTGATAAATGATTAATGTCTGACTAGGTCTTTCAGCAAGCCCACACAGCCATGAGAGCAGGAAGAGATTCAGATGATAATGAATGGGTAGAACACAGTGAATGCATGAATTTGTGAAATATAACTAATCCTCATGAAAATCTTTTAACATGTACATTATTAATTACACAATTACTAAATGTTCAAATTTATACTAATACTAATATACTACTGAATACTAATTCATGTAGAATTCATATGAATCCTAATCTGATGCAGAAGTGATGCATGAACTCTTTTTAAAAATGTACATTTTAGATGTCCAAGTATTTATTTTCTAATTATGAAGAACTATCTTCAGCAAAAAGAAACAAGGAGTTCTGCAACAGATGGTATGGCCTCCACAGAGCCTGGTCTCAACATCATTAAGAGTGTGTGGGCTTTTACCTGCCGTGAGTCCTCCAAGAGACTTGGAACAACCTACTAGCAAATTTCCTTCAAAACTTAAACTCTTTATCTTTGCAGATTTTTCTGAACACATTGGCAAACTCTCTCCTATCCTTCATGAGTACGAGTATGAATACCATTATTTTCCAGTCCTGGTCAAGCCATAGCAAAATGGTTAAATGAAGGAAAAAAAGGTTTTAGGAATTAGTAAGAGATATGGGAATATACTGTTTATATCGTACTACATAGATATATGGCATAATATGACTGGTAAATGCAACACTTTTATCATGACACGCCGATCAATCAGAGGATGAATGAAGCATTCATACTTCCCCACGTCCCTACACCACTAGTTTCCGTGATTTATGGGTGATGTGAAGGGAAAAGGCTAGAGTCATTCAGAGACTTCAGAAAGATAGAGCAGTTAAAGAGCAGTTGTAGAGAGCAGGAGAGAGAGAGAGAAATAGATAGATAGAGTGAAAAGAGGGCAGATTAAAATGAGCATGATGCTAATGGATTACAACAATTTGGAAACTGTATTAATTTATGATGTGCAGTGTAATATTCCCTCAGTGATTCTGATTTAAGTAAGTCAGACTGGACTTCTGAATCATCAGCCAAGATCAGACAGCTGAAATGGAATATTAATGCAGCAACTGACTTCAAAAAAGAGAGAACAAGAAGAAGGTGGTAAATAAAGAGTTTGATGTGGGTGGCACTTGTGGTGTTGGAGTTCAGTTTAGATTGTTTCTGAACTCACAATGATCTATCCTGGCCATCGTTTTATTTTAAGAGGTAATCACACCCAAAATTTTTAGACCTATCGATATCTATTTACACTGATCCATTTTTTTTCAGTTAGTGTCGGTGTAATATAAGGAATACAGGTTCCCAGTATTCTCCTGCCTCCTGATGAAGACTGCAGTCCACTTTGAAGTGATCATGACTAGACCCTACTCTCCCTGAAAGCTCCACCCTTCACAATGAGAACTCTGAAATAACAGCCATTTGGAACCCACTTGTACATCATTTTATAAAGCTGAATCCAGTGCTTTGTCACACAATCTTTGACCCTTATATTACACCGACACTAACTGGGAAAAAAAAAAAAAGACATTCCGTAGCTTAGTTGTTGTAGCACTACTTTCAGTTTCATTCAGTTGACATTTTACTATTATTAGGGGGCCAAGCACTTAATTTTTCTTCTTCTCCTCCTCTAAACCTCATTGTACAGACCAGACTGTAAGTTAAACAGACATGAAATTTTGTCAATAGATAGTACTCCCTAACATTATTTAACAAAATGAGATGGGCCTGATTGGAATGATGGTGCAACTGTAATGCTATGTTAAACATTTGGCCCATATCTCTTAAACCATAAATTGTACTGTGAAATTTTTTCCCTGATGCCTTGGCAGCTGCCGTACAAAAAAAAAAAATCTCAAGAACCACTTAGATCCGCCCAATGAGATGACACATGAAGCTAACTACTACTGCTTTTTTTTCTCAAGCTGCACCACAGGGCAGTGTAACACACTAAGGAAAACACTGTCTACCCTCTTCTGCATACATGAGCTTACAGACATCCATGATTAGCTAGTGTTGCTCTGACTGAAAAGGGAGAGAGTAAAGTCATCTCTCCTTCCCAAAGAGCATGACCAATTTTGGAGTCCCAGCCATGGATGACTGGGAAATCATTGGGATTCGATCTCCTGATGATAGGACGAATACTTATCTGTGGTGTGAGCTGGGAGCCTGGTGTATTTTTATTTTTATTTTTGACTTTGATGTCAATTTTAGTCAATAATTATGCAAAAGCTATTAAGATTTGTAAACAATATAGCTGTCACAAATCAGTCAATTCTAGTGTTGGTGGAGCTTAATTTACTCAAGTTGTTCCTTATGTTGAATTGGTCTACATTTTTTTCCATCACTACAGGCCTACATGCTTTTCATCACTACAGATTCAATTTATCAGTTTGCACAAGCAAATTAGTACTCTTGATTTGAAATCATAGATTTAAGCCCTTGTTTTGTTTTTTTCTTTAAATTGTCTCTTCCTTTTAAGCTACACAATAGCCTGAAGTTTATAACAATGCCCTTCTCACTATTCAGGTCTCTAAAGGAAGCAGCTAAATTATTGCAATGTCCATCTTCACTTTTTAACAACAGTGTATAAAAGCATTCATGGCTCAGAGCATCAGCTCTGCTTCGTCAACCATGACCTTCCAGAGATGGTGATAAACACCCTTGCATATTGCGTCAGTGCACCAGCTGGTCATCATAATGCTCTTCTCAACATTCTCACTATCCTCAAATTTGATTGGGTCATGGTACCAGCTGGTCATAGTAATGCCCTTCTCACAATTCAAATCTTTACAGCAGGGCTCCGGAAAACTTTTCAGCTGCCAGAGTCAAAGAAAACATAAAAAGGATTAATTTTCAAAAGCCAAAGTAAAGTATACATTAAAATATGCTGTCAGTATGGATTTTATTTTTAAATAAGAAAATACTTGTATGAAAAATCTATGGATTATTCTTTGTTTAAAGTTATTAAGAACTAAATAATTAAATAGTAGTTTAAAGTTATTAACAAATAGCTGGAGATTTTGGTGTCTAACCCACCTAGGAAATGCACTGTTAATAAATATATTGAAAGTCTTTTGGTATGTATATGCTTTGCTAATTGCTTTGTAATTATTGAAAATTTAGCTTTATGCACTTGCAAATGCAAGTAACATCTGCTAATTCATGTGCATTTTTCATTGAGGCTACGTACGAGCTTTTCTCCTGAAACTAGCCTCAGGTTATTTTGCTGGAAATACAGAATAAAGAGTTTTTGGGGTTTTGTTTTAAATAATGCTGTGTTTGTTTCAAAGTAAGCATATTGCAAACCCCAATTTTTCCACAAATGCAAATGTTTCACTCTGTTTGTGCCAAGAGGCACAATTTACGTCTTTTTATTTACCATACAGAATTTAACACATTAACTCTCACTCTTTCCAAAATTATATGCTTTGAATTGAATTGTCATGCTTAAAGCCCAGTGAAAATGTAATCTTTTGCTTGCCACATCTATTTAAAATGAAAGCTACTTTATGGAGTTTATTTAATAAGGAGCATATTTAAAATAGTTGACAATTAACTTATTTTTATTTTCTTCCTGGTTTATAGCATATAATACCACAGCACTGTTGAATACTTAAATCTGATTGGTCAGAAGTTGTTGATTTATTTTCTATAACAATTCAATTCCATTTTATTTATATAACACTTTTTAACAATGTACATCATCACAAAACAGCTTTACAGAAATCTGGATGTAAATTTTAAATTTATACTTAATGAGCAAGCCAGAGGCAATGGTGGCAAGGAAAAAATCCCTGAGAAGACATGAGGAAGAAACCTTCAGAAGAAACAAACTCACAAGGGAACCCATCCAAGTCTGGGCGACACCAGATAGTGCGTTTATTAGCAGATCTGATGATAGTTCCAGCTGTGATTCAAACTTTTTTTTTCCATGTGCTCATTCTAGTACAGTATTGTTTCTATAGTAACAACTCATTCACAGGGGCTAATAATAAACAAATTAAAAAGCATTTTGTTATTTAGCAAAGAAAAACACTCACTGATATGGTGCCACTTTCTGTAAGAAGACTTTAAAAAAAAAAAAAAAAACATTTATGAAAGTCTCTAGTGTCAGCTTTTTGCATTAGTAGGTTTTCCACCACAGGAAAGTCTTCAGGACAGAGGGCTTGGTGCTTTCTTGTTTCTCAGTAGCATGACATTTATTTATTTATTTAGTCAGTCAGTCTTAAGGTTCAAGAGAGCCTGGTGAGGGGACAACTGTTTATAGCTGCTATAATGTAAATGATAACTGAAGCTGTCTTGTCTCATGGAGTTTCACAGCATTAAATGTAACTATAAATGGTTTAAAAATATGACATTTACCTCATTAATAATTTTTAAAAAATGTTGATTGTGATATAAGACGTATAAAACTGTCAGGGATTTTGTAGCATCAGCAGTGGATGCAAGTGCAGATTTATTGAAATAAAGTGCAAAACAAACAACAAAACAGAGAAAACAAGGGTCATGAACATAAACAATAGATATCAGGCAAAAAATATAGCCTAAGAGCCAGGCTGTGGCACATGTGACAAGACACGAACACAACAACAAAAGATTGACAGTGAGGTGCAAAAACATTAGAACTTATATGGGATGCTAATGAGGGTGAGACAAGACACAGGTGAGTGTGATTAGGACATGTGACATGCTTGGGCTGCTGGGAAGTGTAGTTCAGCACCCTTTGGGCACTACTATGACAAAAACACTTTGGGATGTGTTGTGATAAGAAAATAAACAGTAGGATCAGTGGTGTGTCAGGACACATCACACCACCCCGCTGATTTTTTGCCGTAACAGCACACCCCTAAGTGTTTTATTCCTCACATATTAGCAAGCCATATAAAATAATTGAGTCATATCTAGCTAGATAAGAAGAACTGCTGGTTCCTGGAAACAACTTTACAAAGAGGCTACAGCTCCATAATGTGTAAAAGCAGTTTGGTTGACCTGAATCAGCTATGTTTCATCAGCTGCGGCCTCGTTGTGCCAATGATAAATTCCACTTCTTATTGGGTCAGCATCCCTCAGGAGAAGCCATCAGCTCCCTAATGTGGGTAAAAGTAGATTGCTTCTCTTCTCTCTTGCCCCAATACTGATAATGATGGTCAAGCTGGTTCTCCAGCTTCACCACACTAAGATGTTGGTAGTCATCAACCACTCAACCCCCCTCCCCCAGCCCCCCACGCACATTAAATTACACTCCCATCACACCTTTGTGGAGCATATTGATGGCTGCCATGGAGCTGTGGAGTGTAAAGGTGGGGTTTTTTGCTTTAAATTGAGTATGAGAAAGTGGGAATAGTATTAGATGTACAGAATAAATGAGTGACACAGAGGTCGTCTAACCAATTAGGCACCAAATTATTACTGTTGTGTTTTTGTTTTGTTGAAATGGTTTTGTTTTGTTGTAATACTGTGTGTTGTAGTATTTTTAGTTTTGCTGTGGTGTTTTTAAGTTATGCTGCCAAGTTTTTGCTTTGCTGCCATCTTTTTGTTGTGCTGTTGTGTTTTGGTTTTGCTGCCATATTTTTGGTTTGCTGCCAGGCGTTTTGTTTTGATGTTGTGTTTGTTTGGCTGCCATGTTTTTTGTTGTAGTACTTTTAGTTTTGGTGTGGTGTTTTTAGTTTTGTTGCTATGTTTTAGTTTTGCTGTCATTTTTGTTTTGCTTCCATGTTTATGTTTTACTGCCATGGTTTAGGTTTGCTGCCATGTTTTTGTTTTGCTGTTGTTTTTATTTCTGGTTTTGCTGTTAAGGATTTTTTGATTTGCTGTTGCTTTTTTCTGATGTAGTGTTTTGTTTTTATTATTGATATTGTGCTTCTGATTTTTTTGTGATGGTTTTGTGTTGCTGTTGCAATTTTGCTTTGCCATTGTTTTTCTTTCAGTTTGCTGTTGCATTTTTGATTTGCTGTTGCATTTTTTCTGTAGTGTTTTTGTTTTGCTATTGTGTTTTCAGTTCTGCTGTTATGTTTTCTGATTTGTGTTTTCATTTGTTAAAATGTTTTGCACTTACAGACCACCATATATGATCCCCTCTTCTATTTAGTAAATACAAACTTCTTGTGGCAGAAGTGGCGTGATGGTGATTAAAAGTGGAAAATTGTGCCAGAACACAAACCTCCAGACATCTAAAAACAACATATGTACAGTTTATTAGGAAGCAGTCAATTTCAGATTGGGCTCCTAAATCAATTCCTGATCATGGCTCCCTGCATCCAGCCATGTCTTAAATCTTTTAACCTGTTGGCACAGATCTTTTTTCCTGTTTTAATTTGATGCCATTCCTTTAGACTTGGGTTGGATGGGTTGTCAGCCTGCAACTTCCAAACAGATGGTGTGACTTGCAAAACGCAGTCTAGAACGACCCAAGTTTCCAAAAATTGTTATACATTCTGGTCCTGTGCAACTCCATAGTTATGTGGCCCACCGCTCCCACTCTGTGATGAACCATATGGACCGTCAGAATATCAACAAGGCTCAGCTTCCCTTGTTCATTTAGAAAGGCTTGTCTGGGAGAGCACTTGACTTATTGCTGGATATTGGTGCTGCAGATTGCCTTTTGATCATCTACCATATCTGGGGTGCTTCCCAGTTCACATTTAGTCTGAAATGAAAAAATACAGAAAGCAAGATGGATACAGCTCTTAAACTTTCGGAATGTTGAACTGTTGAGTCATCTGATGTTTGCTATGTTCTTTTTTTTGCTCTTTTTTTCATTCCCTCATTCTTGCTGTTCTGGGTTATGACTTGCTCCTTCCTTTGGTAATGAAAACCATTATTCAGCTTACCACACTTACCACAGTGTGATAGTATAGCTGATAGGTGCTTCAGCAGGAATAGTGTACTTAACCGCGTGCCACCCACCTAAAAACACCTGACCCAGGGTCTCAAACACAGTGGGTGGCAGAGTCTAACAAATGTGAGTCCACTCATCCTGGTCCAACACAGAAGGCACAGATATGCTATGGGCTTTTTCCATCCAGCTTTGAATATGGAAAAAAAAATCAGAAATAGATGGGGAAAAAAGTCTAAATATTGAAAATAAAAAGTTTTTACACTTGGTTGAGCTAGAAAGGTTGGTCTATTGATAAAGAAGAGATTTCAAAAGTAATGGAAATGGGTTTTTCAAATAGATTGTGACATAGGGGACTTACATAACATGTTTCAATGCTATATCTAAACAATGGCAAAAGAGGACACTCATATGCTGTTTGGACAAATAAAGAAACAAAAGTTTTTCTCTATTCTCAAATATTCTCAATTTTTATGTAATTAGGATCAGGATTTTTGCAAGACTATAAATACAAACAGGTTTTCTTTTGTTAATTTTCAGAATTTTTTTTTTTAACTGTCTATGAAAGTAAAGCTATGTTCCATCTTTAGAAAAGAGAGAAATGAGAGACGTACAAATGTCAAAACAGGAGAAACCCAGAAAGAGCTAAACCTATGAAGAAAAGAGATTGTTGCTGAGTGGACATTTGACCTGATGTTTTGGCTTGATGTATGTGTTTTATATATATGCCTGTGCAATATAATAACATGTTAAAGTCTCCTAAAACAGGATACAATGCTACCAGACCTTAGAAGAAAGCTAAAAAAGGAAGAACACAAAAAAAAAAAAAAACTCAGAGGGATGCACAAATAGAAAGTGTCCCAGTACTGAGCCCAGGGGAATGCCCAAGGCTTAATACAGTGCTCCTCTTACACATTTGAAATCTTAGTTCTAATATGGATGAGTCTGAAAATAATCTTTTCCTTGAATGCACCAAATTTTTAACCAAATATTTTCTGGCTACCATGAGAAAGGCAGCAACACCTCAGGCTAATTAGTACAAGGTGGAAAGGGAGGTTATAAACAACAGCAGTGCTAAATGTTACCCTTATTCTTTATAACGCATATCAGAATCAGAATAGTTTTATTTGCCAAGTATGCCTGAACACAAGGAATTTGACTCTGACTTTCCAGTAGCGCTCTCAGTCACACAACACACACAATCACACAAAATACACATTCAAAAATAGCAAAACAGTATTGTAGCAGCATGTAGATAAATAATAGTAGATAATAATACTAATAATAATTAAAACTGCAAGCAGCATTTTCGGAGTCACAAGACTTCTTGGGTACATTCAGGGCATGGTCCTGAAGATACTTATCAGGCACTACTATGTCCTGACACTTATATAACTTATAAGTCTACTTAAATACTTAAGGTTCATCCTGTTTTTTGCATCGCATTACAGGAGAACGGATTTGAATATCAAAATTTTCCAGCGCATTACAGGAGAACGGATTTGAATATCAAAATTCCTTTTGATAACTTTTGTTCAGACAGGTCTCAAGATGATTTGAGCCAAATGTGGCGAAGATTGGACAAAATTTGGAGGAGGAGCAGCAAAAATGGTAGTTAGATGTAAGCATTTTTGGCATGTTATTGTAACTTTTGACCAGTAGGTGGCACCATCACAATATTTGTTGCATAGCCTCAGGTCATGGTCCTGAAGATGCCTACCACATTTTGTGTCAGGGCACAAGGTCATTGCTGAGATACTGTATAACCTCACTTTCTGTTTGGTTGCTTTGCCATCAGATTTGTTGGCCTATTATGGGTAAACCCAGGGATGCCTGGCTTTTAAA
The DNA here is from genome assembly GCA_037576675.1 of Pangasius sanitwongsei. NCBI lineage: Eukaryota > Metazoa > Chordata > Actinopteri > Siluriformes > Pangasiidae > Pangasius > Pangasius sanitwongsei. The sequence continues at coordinate 6,312,838 of CM075020.1, read as the reverse complement.
TTTTAGACACATGGTTCAAGTTATGACCATAAATGTACTTCCAAATTAGGCCCAAATTTGACCCGGTGGTGGCGCTACAGTGTTGGCAACACTTGGCCCAAATTTGGTCAGAATGTTCCTTAGACCCTCCCCAGTCAGTGTGCCAAATTTCACAACTTTTTACCAGATGGTTCTATGGGCTGCCATAAACACCCTAGCCAGAAGAAGAAGAAAACATAGAACAACAATGGGGTGCCTATGCACCTACCCTAATAAAGTGCACAAGCTGTGTTGCCTGTGGTACATAGGTATTCCTTAGTTAGACATGAGGTAAATTCTATTGCACAGTACAGAAAAATGTGCATAATGTGCACTGATAATTACAGAGATATTGTTCTGTATGTTAAGAAAAGTGCATTATCTATTACTGGCCTGTTCTTTTGTGTGGTTCTTTTGACATGGAGAGATTTGTAGCCCTTCCACAAAGGGAGATATTTGAAAATAGAGTGACCGGGATGTGAGGGGTAGGTGATCATTTTAGTTGCTTATTTACTGACTCGAACAGAGAACAAGTCTTGAAGGGTGGGCAGGTCTGTGCTGATGATCTTCTTTGTGGCCAAGACTATCCTATGTAGTCTGAGTTTGTCTTGCTTGCTGAGCCAAACCAGACAATGATGTAACTGCAGAGGACAGACTCAATAATAGTTCTGTAGAACTGAGTTAGCAACTTTTAACCAGCATAGAAGTATATTCTCTGTTGTGCTTTTTTCATGACAGAGACTATATTAGTCTCCCACTTCAGGTTCTGGCAGATATTGGTTCCCAGAAACCTGAAGGATCCCACCCTGCACCAGAGGGTAAGTCGGTCTACCTCCCTCCTGTACACAGTTTCATCATTGTCCCAGAGGAGACAGATGATCATCATGTCATCTGCGAATTGCAGGACATCATATGTATTATATAATGTTTTCAGCCAAAAAGTTCAGCTAGAAATGCCAGAAATACCAATAACAATTGTTCAACATTAACATTATCAAGGCCACTGCTTAGCTGTATCATGAACACATCCAATTCTCTAAGATTGATGGATAAGAACATGTACATGGCATATAAGGGTTATGCCAAACAATTATCACTGTCTTTCTCACACTCACACACACATTCCTTGAGGTTTTACACAGGCGACAGGGTGTTATTGCACATGAGCTATATTCCCTTGTGAGCAGGCAAGATTAATTGCATAGTTAAGAGTCAGATCTGTTGACTGGGGATAATTAACCTTTAATATATTCCTGCTAGAAAAAAATAGTCCAGGCATATTTTTAGAATAGTATTTAAAGACATGAGATCAAAATATATTTCCATGGATGATATTTGTTCCCTCGTTGATGAAGTCATTAAGTGTCATGCAGTATTTTATTTTTGGATGCTAGCAATGCAGACCTCACACCATGCTTGTCTCTCATGACACTATCTGTAGTCTACTATGAAAGGCTCTATCAAAGCCAAAGAGAATAATTTTAGATACTCAGCTATTTACAGTAATAAAAACTTATCAAACAACTGACAGTCTGATTGGAAATGTCATAATACACAAAAGAAACCTTCTAAGATATGCTTGAATGCAGTGACAAACTTTCTGTAGCTAACTCAAACACACAGCAGCTTTGTAAATGGCTTAGTCTTGACCATAACACATTTCTGCATCACTGTTATATCTGTCTTGTAAATGCATTTTCGGCAGGACCTGGGTGGGCGAGCATTGATGGAGCACACTCATATCGTGATGAATGGAGTGATATCTGCACTCTCTTCACCCAAATAAATGGTTTATAAAATGCATCTGAACCGCCATGAATTCATCAGCTGTCAAGCATACTCACTGCTCTGCCCTTATGGTGAACCCAGAATCCTATAAAAACTCACCCTAGACACTGAGTGACAGAAGGCGAGATGGAGATGGAGGACGGTGGTGGACGGATGCCTAGCCTTTCATTTATCTAGTCGGATTTTTTCTTGTATTCTGTGGTTTCTTAGATTCTCTATCAATCTGACTAATCCTTTGAGATCTAGGAATGATATAGTGTGCAAGATTGTAGAGGATTACACATGCAGACTTTAATTTCATGACTTGTCCTACTTTATAAATATCAAAGATACACAGAGCTTTCTATAACTGTGTATATTTGCAGGCTATTTCCACTGATTTATTTATGACTGCAGCTAAATAATGCAATGCTCTAACCAAATCTAAGCATAAACTCCACTCAGTAAAGCTTTTCAATTAAAATACATTTCTAGTTTTCCAGCAAAATGTTCCCAAAATGTCATTTACCCTGACATGTAATCCATCTTTAGCATCAGGATTATATCTTAAATACAGATTATTTGCATTGAATTACAATTTCTGGTGATCGGAGACACCAATGTTATCCAACTACAACTACATCCATATCTTTAAGACATATATGACAACCTAAATCCATTTAAATACATTGCATCATAACACACATGCCTCATGATTTAAAGCTTTCCTCTGAGTTTAGGGAGATTAAAAAAACAAACATGCAAAACTGTGATTTTGATTCACCAGCTGTGCGTGAAAATGAGAAAGTTAACAGCAAGTCAGTGGAAAAGTAAAATAAGATGGTTTGCATATTACACACAGTCCAACTAACTTGAGACACAGATTAATTTTGTTTTAAAATTTCATCAACAAGGCATTTCCACCTGCAGAACTGCTGCTTACTGGATGTTTTTTGTTTTTTGCGCCATTCTATGTAAACTCTAGAGACTGCTGTGTGTGAAAATCCCAGGAGATCAGCAGTTTCTGAAATACTTAAACCGGTTCCAACACCAACAACCATGCCATGGTCAGAGGGACTGAGATCACATTTTTCCCCAATCTGATGTTCGATGTGAACATTAACTGAAGCTCTTGACCTGTATCTGCATGATTTTATGCATTGTGCTGCTGCCACATGATTGGCTGAATGTGCAGGTGCACGTGTTCCTAATAAAGTGGACAGTGAGTACACTGTATATCCATATAAATGCATATTGTTAAAATCCTATCAGGATACAATCGAGACAAAACAACAAAGCAATCTCTGACTCCATTTACATTACGTCCGATGCAAAATACAGATATTTTGCCCCAGATCAGATTTTTTGTCCTGGCTGTTTCCATATAAAAACCTGACCCATATGCGATTTCCCTGTTTATATCGTTTCTCTGCCAAAATGTGCAAATTATAGCCAATAACATCACCATTGCTGAACATGACAGAACATTGTAGAAGAAATCATATTCTTAAAATATCTTCAAAATATGTTAAGAGATCATCAAAATTTCATGCGAGTTATAATGCTGGGACAAACAAGGAGGAAAAGACTCGTGTCAGGCTGAAAAAAAAGAGGCCAAGAACTCAGGAGAGGTGAAATGACGATGGAGAATGGGCAAGTGATTCTGCTGTTTCTACTGCCATTATCATTGTTGTTTGCCTTAAGATCTCTAATTTTATTTTGGCACTGAAGCCAGGACTGTATCTTTGCTCTGGCAATTCCTGAGAAATGTCTTTGTAGCTACCTTGCACTTTTTTTAATTGTTGTATCAAAGCAACACTATTATAGTTTACAACACTACTGTTATCCAATGTATATTCAATTTTATTATTATTCTTATAATTTGTCCACTAACTCATCCTGCAGGTTATATTTCAACAGGGAACCGATTCCAGAATGTTTGGTTAGGAATGGTGTGGTTGTATACAGATTCTTGACTGGCCATGCACTGTTTCCACATAGCAACTATTTGAACTGTTCAAGGTCAGATTTTTCTTCTCATTCAAATGGTGAATGAGAATGGTGCAATGTTCTGGAAGTTCTGGCCTGTCTCCTTGCTGTACTATTTAAGCCCAAGTCAATTCAGATCCATTAAAGATCATTAAAACTGCACAGTTGGGATACACTAGCAACCACCTTGCAGCTCCCTAGCAACCATCTGGGATACCCCAGCAACCACCTGGAATATCACAGCAGCCACTTAGCCACACACTAGGAACCACCATAACATAGTAACCAGTGAGCAACACACTAGCCATCAGATGGAATACTATAGGAACCACCTAGCAACACCCTAGCAACCAGGTGGGACACCCTAGCAATCTCCTAGTAACACTTTAGCAACCACCTAGTAATATGCTAGCAACTATCTGAAACACCATAGCAACCACCTAGCAACATCCTAGGCAAATACCTAGCAACAACTTGCCAACCCCTTAACAATTGGGGAATTGCTTAAGCTGCTCAACTACTCATTTTCTTTCTTCAATCATTGCAATGATGATAACTTCAGAATTTGAATCTAACAGATGACTCCTCATCCGAGCCAAGACCCACTGCTCCTGATGCCAATCTAGTCCAGACATTACAACTCACACGCATGTGAACTCTAACACACCTGTTTCTACTGTAGTTCAGTTCCAATCATTCTGTCTATTTAAACCGAGCTCATTTATTGTGCATGGCAAGGTTTTGTTCCGTGACTATTTGTGTTGGGATTGAGTTCAAGTTCACAGTACCTTACTTGCTTTGCTTTCCATCGCTGATCTGATTTTGCCTTTATTATCCTGTTTGTCTGATGAATTCCACCTGTGCATGTTTTTTGATGACAATTCACTGTAACCTTTCTCTGCTTCATGACACAGCATTTAGATGGGATTCAAATAACCAGATAATAGATATATTTCTCATATAGGACCTCATTTGAAAGTGACCAGTATCAGATGTGGAAAAAATCAGAGGTGTTTACACGCATGCAGCAATATCCAGTCCATGCCAAATGGCAATGTAAATGCAGTCTCTGATTTCCAGCCCTCTGATTCCTATTAGATGAAAGTGTGGAGTTTGGATTTTCTGCTGCATTTCTGCGGTGCCATTTTCAAAGCACTCCAATCTATCTTTCCTCAGTCAGTACTCACACACCCTCTGGCTGCCTGGGCCAAACCCAACACTGATTTATCACTGACCCTGGGGGCCAGGGCTCTGGACCAAGTGTGGATTTGGCTTGGTGCAGTAGCACACTCTTAATCTCTCTAATGAGGTGAAAAGGCCATGGGATTGCAGGCAGTCTGCTGCCTCCCCAGGCCAAGGAGGAGCTAACTGAAGAAGATCTGTGGAAGATTGTTATCACAATCCGTATCGCAGGCACTGCATGGCAAACTCTACTATATCTGTTGCTTGCATTCGTGACTCCACAAGAACTGAGTTAGTGCACATACTCACAAACTTAAACATGTGAACAAAGGCCAAAGCATACCAATCTTTGCTGTGACTAACAATATGCCAAACGCTCTCAGAAATAAAGGTACCAAGCTGTACTTTTCTTAGGTGCTTGTGTAGCACCATCAAGTGTACAGCTTTTGTATCGTTAGTATGTATTGCTTAACAATTGCATGTAGTGTATCTTTTTAGAATAAAGCTTTAAAAAAGATGTCAGCGGTCCTTAAGTTTCAATTATGTACCTTAAATTACTTTTAAAGGTAGGAAGTTACACTTTATAGTTACTAAAGCATAAGTGATAACAGGAACTAACTCCCATGTAGGGAACCGTACTGACTTTACAAAGTGCCGACACTCCTTCCATAAATGTTAAATAAACTCCTCCTCACTTCAAAATATCAAACTTTTCTTTGTTATATAACAAGACATTTTAATTTGTTTATTAGGTTTGGATTATTTGGAGCATCAGTCATACAAGTCTCTGTGAATGAGACGTTATAGGAACAATGCCATATTTTAACGAGCCCATTAATATAAACCTAACATTTATGATAGAGTGGTAAATATTCAGAAAAATAAATATTAATATTCATTTGTGCTGATTCATGAATTCAGCAGTGTTGTGGTATAATTATTTGTAATCGACACACAATCTCTGTTAAAAGCAATATGATTTGACGATCATTCAAGTGTGATGTCATGTATTCTGCTTAAAACTACAGCACCCCCAATGTAAAACGCCTTCCCACATCCTTTCTTGGAAGACAAAACCTTGTGTGTGTGTATGTGTGTGTGTGCGCAACTGCCTCAAAGAAGTCCTGAAAGATGTTTCTTTATACTTTCTAAACACAGACATTAGCAGGACAGGAGTAGACTTGTTGGGTGTTTCAGTGAAAGCTGAGATTGAGAGAGAGAGGGAGAGCGCAACCTGCAGATGTAATGGAGCATGATGTCGTTTCCTCCAGCACACAGATCAGCCACAGACGGACTGGTATATTAGTGCTGAAATGAGTTTCTTTCTTCATTCAAAATGTTTCAGTGTCTCCACTACATCAGAAAAGATCTAAAGGCCTACCTCTACAGGGAATATGTAGGATAAGAAATCAAAATTTGTTGAAAGCTGTAGAGACTAAAGCTGATGTAGTGCCAGATTACCATAGTCTGATATGAAAAAGGGCAACTTCAAGTACTGAGGAAGTGCATAAGCAATAAATGCCAATGAAGAGAAAAACAAAGAAGAGTTAATAACATTTTACTTAAGCATAGTGTTCATAAGGCTACATGACACCTACATTAACATGTCATATTCTTATATGTTTATAATGGCATTTAATGTTGAAAGTCAGCAGAACAAGTTAGTTCCTGTTATCAGTTGATATTTTTTTTCTCTTGTCGAAGTTAATAAGGCAGAAAATGCAGCTTGCCATGTTATACAAGAAAGCACAAAGTCCTCTGTCATGAAGACTTTCCCATGGTGGAAAGATTACTGACTGCTACAAAGATGACACGGGAGACTCCTTCCATAAATGTTAAACATCTCCTTACATAAAGCTTCACCGTATACATTAAATAACATGAGCCCCCCCCACCCCATTTTCTCCCCAATGTGGTCACCTGCCAATTCCCATCCACTAGCCAGTTCTAACCAGGGAATGTGAAGGCTAACACATCCTTTCTCTGAGACCCATGAAGACAGCCATCTGCATCTTTTCCAACTGCTGCTCATGCTGCATCACACGGCAGTGTAACACTCCAGAGGAAAGCAGTATCTACACTCTTCCACATACATAAGCTCACAGACGCCCATGATTGGCTAGTGTCTCTGTGATTGATAGGAGAGAGAGTATGCCATCCCTCCCACCCAGAAAAGATGGTCAGTTTTGCCCCTTTTTCTCCTGGCCATGGGTGGCTGTGCTGTCATTGGGATTTGAACTTGCAATCTCTAGATGATTGGTGTAGACCTACTGGTCTTTTTTTTATTTTGGCCCACCTCAAATAGCACAAATGTATAATGAGAAAAGCTTGTTATACTCCTGAAAGTCACCATTCCAAACAGCAAAATGATAGTCAGCTTAACATTTGTTTTAAATGCTGCCATGGCTATGTCCTGTTCTCATTTCATTTGTCACCAAATCTCCCAATGGGTGCCAGCCTTCCAGTTCTGAAGCCAAAATCAGGAGCTGCTGTGCGCTCAGACTCAAAGCTCAAGTCCGAACGCCCCCAGCTCCATGGAAGACTTCCGCTTTCCCTCTGAAGCTTTCAACATGAGTGCAGCACGCGCCCATCTGTTTTCTGCACCCTCTCCTTAGCAGCATGTGGTGGTGGTTTGATATCAGTCTAATTCTCTCAAAAGACTTCTCTCAAATGGTGAACTAAATGCTGTGTAATTTGGAGAGAAAAGGCAAGCTGCGTTTTTTTTCCCTCTGCGTCAGGTCTCTGTTAGCAGAGCAGGCTAATTACGGGCAGAGAGTGGGCTGCCAGAACCGGCTGTCTCCTACTTCGACTTGTTGCTTATTTTGGTGAAGTGATGCTATCCAGATAATAGTGGCTATGGCACATGCTGACTGCAGCCTTGCAGCTGTGGCCTTTGTTACCAGAACTACACACAAGGGGAGGAAACCACACACACACACATATTATATATTTAATATATATATTTTAGACACATATACTGTACATACCAACTGATGTGCATAGTCACACCCACAGATGAGCCAGCATACACACACACACACACAAAAGCACCTCTATTTAAATTCACATCCATACCTACTCACCTACATGCTCAAATAGACACACCAACTTCCCGATGCTTCAGATATTCATCAGACCGTTTTATTACTGTGACCTGTGTGTTAATTGCAAACAAACAGTACCTGCTGTACCTGGCCCGCTTGCAAAGCACTGATTAATATAGCATCACACACACCTTAAATACAAGCCAGTGCACAGCAAAACGACTATTTCTCCAGTGTCACACAGTGACAAGCAGGTTCTGAAAATTGACAGTGCGTGGCAGGAAGGAAATAAATTGTAGATTCTTTTGTTCATTGGTTATGTAAGCCCAGCTCTAACACTATATCACCAGTGGATAAATGATGTCAAAGAGCAAGGAAACTTGCCTTAAAAAAAAAAGCACAAGAAGGACCCTGTCAAGCAAATGACTCCTCGAGAGGGGTCACAGCACTCCATCCGTTGTCATGGTTACAACTTTTCTGAACATCAGAAACAGTGGGATGCTTACCCGGATCAGGGCACCTTGATCTGTCCTCTACATTACAAGGCTGTGTTAAATGAACAAGCACTTCACACACTGGGCGATGGTCCCTGCTAGCAAATTAGGTAACTCTGTAAAATGAGCCAAGCCAAAATTGATTATGCCATTGAGAGTTTAATCAACGCTTTCTCATTGAATTAAAGCATCCTAAATGGTTTATGTAATTAAGGTGTTAGCCTGGATGAGACTACCAACTAAGATAGAATTGTTCAAAATACTCAGTGCGCAAAATTTACATAGTCGGGCACTTGGGATCTCCTCTGATTAGAATCTCTGCTGATTAGAGGGGTATTAAAACATTTGTGGACATGCATGCCAATATAATCATTATGGACTCTCATTATGGACAATCTTTATGGAACTGCAGCTTCATCCAACAAGCGCAAGTGACCCAGGGCAGTGAAAGAAGCAGCAAAACTCAGGAAAATAAAACGCATGAAAATGTGTGTAATGCTAAGTGAGGGAAGTCATGAGCACCACCAGCGCAGTCGCATCTGCTCCATCAAAGTAACTCGCTCATGAAATGCTTACAGAGGCCTTTTAACCTCACAATTATGCCACGCATGAAAAGCATATGGTCTCTTCTACGAACAACTGGAGAAAATTTGATTTCCTTCGGCTTCAAGTAGGTAATTGTTTTTTTTTTGCATCAGCAATTAAAAAATTCCTGTAGGGCCTGTACAATCAATTGACTTGCAGCTAATTTGGAGGACTGATTCAAATCTTAATGTGATTGACCTCGGCTTCATCATTCCTGAAGGTTTTTACTGGCGCTCCAAAATGGGAGGATGATCAGAAAAATGAGCGTGTCTCATTACCACTGTCATTATCATTCTGTACAATCAGTGAAGCATGAAAAAGCTTGGGGAAAACCTCATGAGAATTGGAGTTCAGCCGTAGAAAAATAGAACTTTAGGGAGCAAGGCAGCAAAATGAATATGCAGAAATTCAAGATGGCATTTTAGCTAATTCCTCAACCAGATGGCATGTGAGACATTCAGGAAAATATATCACCAAGACAATTCTTCGGCATGGTATCAGCCAAAAAGTTACAACATTCACTTCCTGTGTGTGCCAGCTCTTGACATTAGGTGCAGTTTAATATATTGATGTTTTTCCTGGGACTTTATTAAATAGATAAGCTTTCAAGACACTATTTCTATTCTATTAGTCTGGAGATGTGTTTTCAGTATTTCTCATGGATAGAGTGAAGGTTTTAATGTTTCATCAAAACATGTGTTGCAGTTCCTGTGCGTGTTTAAGGGGACAAAGACAGCAAGGTCACGGACACTGGTGTCAGACATAAGTGTCTACAATAAAATTTGTGCTATTCACTTGAAGTCAAGTCACCAAGTTCTTAAAAAAAAAAAAAAAACCCTGAGCAGATTGACTACTGTGTCTGCTAACACCACACCATGCCAACCTTAAAATACACACTGGCTTCCAGGTTAATTAAAGTTATTTACTCGTCCTCGAGGAAAGATAAAAAGATGTCACCTCCTCACGCCTGTTTGTTGCTAGGAGCAACACACCCTCCATGGAAGACACTCATGATTTTCGCAGCTCCAGAAATAGCATATTGTGCAATCTGGCAGGCAATAGCTTTCTTTTGGAGGGCTCTATAAGTAAGAGATGGGATGAGGAACCCAGTATCCAGATGGGTCGATAATGTAATGGAGGACAGTAGGAGGAGGACAGGGGAAGGTTGAGAGGGGTTAAGGGAAAGCGGAAACGGATGCGCATGACTGGAAAACCATTTCCACATGAAAAACAACTGCTCAGAGGCCACACGATGGGTCATTAATGTACCCAATGGCATGAAACAAAGTACAACTCGCCCAGAAGGTTGTTTACAAGTCATAGAGATGGGCGAAGGGAATGCTTTCTTACTCAGCCGCTCAGACACGTACACAAGAAGCTCCACTTTTATCAAATCTTTTTATAGATGTATACATTCTATACATTTCATATTTAGCTGACTTCACTTCTCCAGTAAACCCAGCAAGCATCATATGGGCCTGGCGCTCTGTTGCCATGACAACCAGCCACATTTGATGATGCACATGAAGCTCAAAGCCTCGTCTTCTATTCACTGCTCGAGTCGTCGATCAGGTCAGAGAAGCTCATAAACAGATGCTGAACAATTAAGCTGAAACCCAGCTACAGCTTTTCAGATTGGCTTCAGAGCCAGGGTTCGAACAGGTGTATAGTAGAAGAGTGTGCATGGAGAAGACAATTGTGCATTGACCATAGTGGAAATCATGTTCAAATGTCTTTCTGAATGTATCATTAACATCACTAAGAATAATTCTAGTCATGTTTCTTACACACCTTTTGTAGCCTTTTTCCACCAGTAAGACAGCAGCGCTAGCTTCTCAAACTGCTCTGCGATTGTCCACCAGAAAGAGCTGCTGTTGGTTATTTTCCTGAACCAAAATGCTTTTTTAGGGTAGTAACATCTCCACAAATGTCCATGCAATACTCCTAAAAATCCATGCAACACCTTATTTAACAGATCGATGACAGAACAGCCTCCACAAGAATAACAGCAATTTTAAAACCCAAAATGTCTGGTCTAAACTTTTTCTATCTAATTTACTTCTCAGGTTGTTTCACACTAAAAGTTGACATCAGGGGCTTGGAGTTGTTGTCATGTCACCATTTCAAGCATTATTGATTTTCATAACTGTCATTAAAATTAGATGTGAAATTCCAGTTTTCGAGTGGTGTAGAGGTAATGTGTAATAAGGAGATCAGGGTTCAAATCCTGTTGGTATCTTTAGCGAGAAAGTGGTCTCAGTGGATATGGCTTTGGGGTACTCATTATAAGGTCATGAGTTTAAATCTAAGCATTGCCAAAGTGCAACTTTTGGGTCCTTGTGCAAGACTCTATTTGGTTACATCCTGCAAATGCAAAAACAATAAAAAAAAAACTGATTAGACCTACATTTCTGATGTTACTGCTAGGGTTAATATTATACTTCCTTTGACTAGCTACACACTCAGAAGAAAAAAAAGCAATAAAGGTCATAAACATTGTCTATGAAGGCTTCATGTATAGACACAGAAGGTTTTGTTTTGGATAGGAAAATATCTTCACAAAGCAGGAAATAAATTTGTAAAATCCTCCACACTGTGCAGGGAAGGCTGGTATAAATTTGCAATCAGGGCTAAGCCCCCACCTGTATTTCAAAGATAGCATGGCATTTTTGAACATGAAACATTAGACACAAACACACACACACACACACACAGGTGAAAAGGACAGATTAAGACATGGACAGATTGAGAGTTCCATATTAGCAAGGACATGCTGGGAGCATCGGTCAGCGCCCAAATAGTGCTCCATCATGCCCTACTTTTAGCTTTCTTCATACTGGGCTTCGTCTCACAAGCACCTGTTCAATATGGATATCAGCTGGTCCACGAACACACACAAAGCCACAGGGCTAACAATAGAAAACTTGCCTCTTGATTTATATTGCATAGACATGGTAAAGGAACAGTATTCACCTATATAAAAAGTGCAAGTGATATGCACACATGTGTATGCTTTTTATTCAGCTCAGTATAATGGATGCATGAACAAATTAAGAGTCAGTCTCAGTAATTAAAGGAAAAATAAATTGACAGACATACAAACCCAGAGAAGAGCATCAAATCACTGTTCCTTCACAAACATACATAATGAGTAATTTCATTTTGTGTGTCTGTGTGTGTGTGTGTGAGAGAGTCAGAGAGACAGGTGAAAAAGCAAGGTGACAAAGACACACTAGAAAAGTTAGTTTCCCCACCCCCTTCCCTTCTGTCCCATCTTCATTCACTTGTCTCAGTCTGTCTCTAATTACAGGGTGTGTATGTGTGTGTGTCGCATGAGAGGCAGCCCCTAATTCTGCCATACTCGTCTTGGCATTAGGGAACTGTCAGACAAAAACTCTTTCAAAAACATTTGGAGTAATGAAGCAAATGTCCATCACCCAGGCAATTATGTCCCATGCTGGTGTAGTTTCACTCTGTCTCACACACACAATCATGTACACACACATCATCTCGCCAACAGCATATCGGTTGGCTCCAATAAAGACTGAAGGATTCACACAGTCATAATGAAAAATGTAATAGCTTTCTATTCCTTAGAGAAAAAAAGAAAAAGTCGCAAAATGATTAAGCAGCCTTTCACCAACCTGTCAATCACATCAGCTTCAACAAAGCCCCCTTAATCTACAACAATGATGTCATCAGTCCCCATGGACAGAGAATTTCCTTGCCTACACAAGCAGTACTAAGTGATGTTTATGACCTCTTCTTCTTCTTCTTCTTTCGGCTTTCCCTTCAGGGGTCGCCACAGCGAATCATCACTCTCCACCTATCCCTATCTTCTGCA
>CM075020.1:6284358-6299815 GCA_037576675.1 Pangasius sanitwongsei | reverse complement strand
ACATGAGCTGTCCCTCTGATGTACTCGTTCCTAATCCTGTCCAACCTCGTCACTCCCAAAGAGAACCTCAACATCTTAAGTGATGTTTATGACCAAACATATTAAATGTATAAAAATATATTAAAAATATTTACTGTCTTTTCATTTCTTACCTAATGTACACTTACAAAACCTTCTGACCAATCAGAACTGGGACATCAACAGCCCTGTGTTATATCAGAGTTTATATATTTTGTCTTTTTTTTATGTTAAAACAATTTAATTGTTATTGTACTAAAAACACTTGCAAGCCTTTCTCCTCATCCCCCCCCCCCCCCCCAAACCCTTTTGTGTAACTATATATGCTTCGTTAATTGCATTTTAAGAAAGTGTCCAGAACTGAGCATTTCTACTTTGGTTGGGGGCAGAGCTAAATTGTGGGCAGAAAAAATGTAAATGGAAGCTTGAAATAAACACTGCAAATACTGCAAAATTTATGTTTGAAATAATGTGATCTAACAGGTCTAGAAAAATTAAGGTACATAATTACACCTTAAGGATCACAATTTTTCTCTTTTACATTATACCTTAGGGAAAATACAGTTACCGAGCCCCCAGTGTTTGCCTTGTTGGATCCTCTGGTGTTGGAGGATTTTGCATTCTGTGTGGAGAAATATACCCTGTTCTTTTTTAAACACAAATACACCCAGGCACTGTCTCTCATATATATGCGTGATGTGCATGAGTACATGCACTCACATGGTCACTTAGGTCTGGACTGAGCTCAGTCATTCAGGTGTAAATCTGCAGGTGAGAAAGCAGGTCGACTCCATTTTGCAGAATGCAAATGCTACAAATGCTGCAGAAAGAAAGAACAGAGGGAGAGAGAGATGGGGAGAGAGACAGTATATATGCAGATACAAAATAGGAAAAACAGAGAGTGACAGAGCTGAATGTGAGGGAGAAGGAAACAGAAAGCAAAAAATAGGGGGGGAGGAGAGAGAGGGAACAGTTTGGCTCATTATTTACTGTAAAAGCTTTTACAGTTACTGTAAAATTTGTCTGGCTCTCTGAGGGGCAGGGGCAAAAAATGTCTATAGACACACCCTAGAGAGTACTTTCTTGCACACAAAAGCACTTAGAGGGCACGTCGTCACATTTTCTTGCATGTAGGGCACCCTATAGGGTACATCATCTCATTTTCTGCACTGGAAGGGCACCCTAGAGGGCACGTCACCACATTTTAGGAACCCTAGCGGGCACTTTAGCACGGTTTATCCCACCATGGAGGCCACCCCCTGTATTCACCAGTTTTCTTGGCATATGTAGAAAACCAATTCCTCTCTATTAAGTTAATACATTTATTTATTTTTCCTAAGAAAGATGATAGAAAATTAGCAATTTATGTTAGCTGTGTCCCTGTGTTTACATTGCAGTCTTGTTCCAAATGTGAGGATAAGTTGCATCCATCATTGAATATGACTGACCCATGACTACATCACATCAGGAGTGTAGGCATGACCTCTGACCCCACTAAGCACCCTTCATGTCAACACCTGCAGGGCCTCCTCATAGTAGCTGCCAAATAGAAAAGTACAAACATTTCAAACAAACCCTTGCTCACAACTGTGGTGTCAGTGTGTGTGTGAAAAGGCTTGCTGTATCACACTGAGCTGATGAACAGGAACAGAAACAAGAAGAGGTGAGAGAATGAGGGGCAGAAAGAAAGTAGCTGGAATCTGACATCACTTCAGATGAAACAGGCTCTCCATTACACCAATTAGGCCCAGAGAACGCTAAGGGCTTAGGAGGAGCTGCTTCACTGATTAAGCCAATGAATGACTGATGAATTAAGGTAATTTACCCATCAGATGCTTCGTCTACCTAAGACGGCGTGGTAATTAAGAATAACTGCGTTTTCACCTGCGTGGTGAAGGATATCAGTTTGAATAAGCAGCCCCACACAAAGAGAGAGCAAAGTGGCTAAATGGAGAAGACGAGGTCTGGCAAAGTAGATATCAAGTATACTGCTGCTCCAGTCCATGTTCACATGTCAATATAAGCTGTTCATTATTGGACTATTCAAATGTATTAGAAAGCTAATTACTAAGAACAACACTCCACGAGAACAATTTATGACAGATTTATGTTAATACAACACATTTAAAGGAAACACTTAAAGGAAAAATCCACCCTGAAGCACATTAAATATGTTTATATATATTTGTGAAGTGGTTTGTGCTAATTTGTTGGTTGGTGTTGTATTTTCATTATCCCTGTGAGATATTAGCGGTCATGTACCATGCTGATGTCACAGGGAGACATTTTTATTGCTAGTGCAGTTACAATGGCGTTTAATAGGAGATGATGTTTCAAGGGTTTCAGACATAATATGATGTCATATTAAAGTGAAGAATTCTAATGCAGAAATAGAAGCGCCAGACATCGCTGTAGTCAAAAAACAGTTACATCCAAAATGCAATGCAGTTATACAACGCAATTCACATTGAGTTACATCAGAGACTTGTCTTGCCTAGTTAGTGATCTATGAGGTGACAGTTGTGATGGCATTCACACACAGCTGTCCCTAGAGTTTACACAGAATGGTTCAAAACAAAAAAACACTGAGTGAGTGTAAGTTCTGTGGGTGGAGAAGCCCAGAGAACAACGGTTTGAGCTGACAGGAAGTATAGGGTAATTCAAATAACCATTTAACCATCTTTACAACCGTGGTGAGCAGAAAAACATCTCAAAACGCACAACATGTCGAATAAATCTGACAAATTTGCAAAAATTTCTGATGTCTACATGGACCAGAATCTCAGAGGAGTGTTTCCAACACCATGTGAAATCCACGTCACAAAAAATTAAAGCTGCTCTGAAAGCAAAAAAGGTTTCTTCTCATTTTATATATATATATATATACACACACACACACACACACACACAGCAACAACTACTTCCCTCTTTTAGCCAGCAGATGAAAGGCTGAAAGAGACGTACGGAGGACGTGATAAAGACTCACACAGAGGTACAGGGAGATGGAGGTCAGCGCAAACTCAGTTATGCACCAAAATCAAACGGCAAGCCAAAAGAAAAACTTTAAAAGCACTATCAGTTCTGGAAGGTTCTATAGAGATGCAGAGGGAGTCATGAACAGGTGAGAAGAAGAAAGAAGAAACAGAGGGATGAGAGGAGGAGTGAAGCGATGCTTTGGATCTTGTGCTCTGTAATGGAGCCGTCCTGTGCGTCATCCCTCCTGGATTAGAATTCCGGCTCGTATAAATAGGAGGGGTATTTTTAGTCTTTTGGAGCCAGTCCTCTCCTTCCCTCTCTGCCATTCCTGAAGAGTATTAATTACCAACCATCCATTCAGACTAATAATATGCTTATTACTGCTCTAACCAGAGTGAATAGGAAGCACTGTAAGTGAATCCACAGCATCTTAATGACTCAGGCCATTAAAAGGACAGCAAAGGACGCACACAATTATAGTGGCATCAACAAGGAGATCCCCAGAGGCTTTTAATTTTATTTTTGGCAGGATGTAAAACTATTAAGCTATAAAAATTAGCATGTTTTAAAATAATGATCAGTTGAACAGAAAGAAAGAGAGAACATGGGAGAATATTTGAGAGAGAAAGAGAGAGTCAATATCAAGTCGCTGTTATCCAGATGGTCTGAGGGAAAACAAAATCTGACCATTAATCATCATTCCAACGTCATGTCATATCCAAAAGAGCAACCAGAAACCTCAGCCACCAATCCCTTATTCACACTCTTACACTTCCTGTATCTCTGTCGTTCTCTCTCACATATATAACAAACCAAAAAAGTAACAGATATTAGCTATCCTGATAGCAGCTCAATGCATAGTTTATCTCTATTAGATAATGCTGTTTACATCATTTACTCAATTTTTGGTCTCTAAACTACAAGTAGAAGATGAAGATGTCACCACAATATGACTGACTGACATGATCTAGAAAATTCTTTCATATTGCATCTTTTGTTTGTGCAAAAAGACAAATGGGAATGGACATTTGTATAGTCCCTGCTGCCATCAAGTGGAGGAAACTTAAAACTGCACTTTATTGAACTCCGGGGTCACTGGAGGTCACAACACTCTGGTCAAGCCTCAAAGCTACATCATGCTGTATTCTTCTTAATAACTTCACTTGTCTGTCTGTTTGTCTGTATGAATATTGAGTTGACTCAATATTGAGAATCGATGCCAAACTAGCAGTCCTTGCTCAATAAAGCATTTATTTAAAGCAGCGTCACTTATTGATGATTTGTTGCCTGGCTGCACATACACAATAAGACGTAATTACACACTGAATTAACTTCAATAAATACATTCCTGTATGTGTACAGCACCTGCTGAATTGTTGATGTTTCACATGCAGACATGTTTTGTAGAAGTTTAAGCATTATAATCCCATTCGAACCAAGATTTTTATTACTGAATATTAGGTATTACTGGGGGGGACATGCACAAAGTCCTGGGAAACCTCTTGTTTTCTTTAGGATTCTTCACATGTCTGTCTGTCTCTCTTGTTCTGATTGCATTTGCTGACTCAGGATCAGAGCAAAATTGATACTTGTGGTTCGTTTGCTGTTTGGTTTGTTGGTTTGGTTTCACGCTGCACATAATTAATGGATGAACAAGGAGTCAGCATGAAATAATTGATTAGAGATAATGATAAAAATAACTACTTCTAAATGTTTGTGTATCACATCCAGTGTTTTTCTCTTTTTGTTCATTAACCCAAATCTCTAGATCACATGGCATTTCTGCAACACTTCAGCTCTATCCTTTGGCTCAGTTTAGCAGCTCACATCTATAAAAAAAAAAAAAAAATGCTGCCTGTAACCCATAATACATGGCATGTTTGGTTTACCTCCTGCAGTCAAGTCAATTCAGAGGTGAATCACTTTCTCATTACAATCGAACCACGTTAGATTTCACATTGCTCATTTGTTGTTTTGGTGTGCACCTGCCTAAAGAGCCACTCCAAAGAGGAAACTCCAGGATTCAATTCAAATGGACTAAACACTGAATATGTAAAAGTAAACTTACATGCCCTTGGTTACAAGCGGTGCCGTCTTATTTCTTTAAGTATGCCTCTTTCCCTGATAGACAATGTGTGCTGTGTCCACACATACTCCCCCCTGTGGAATTCAAATCTGAGCTCCACCTTGATGAGACTGAAAGCTTACAGCTCGGCCTCTTTACAAACACACACACAAAAAAAAAAAAAAAAAAAAAAACACTAAATGTAGTTGTGTGCTGTTAGGCCACGTTTGGCCCACAAAACACTTGGCATTGTCATACCTGATGTGGCTAAACTTAGCCAGACTAACCTACAATTCTGTGCTATTTGGGTTGCTACCCTCGCTTACAGCAGAATTGATGCCAAACTAGCAGTCCTTGCTCAATAAAGCATTTATTTAAAGCAACATCACTTTTGATGAATTGTTGCCTGGTTGCACATCTGCACATGCACAATAAGAAGTAATTACACCCTGAATTAACATCAATCAAAACATTACTGTATGTATACAGCACATGCTTAACTGTCGATGTTTCACATACAGTCATGTTTTATAGACATTTAAGTATTATAATCCCATTTGAACCAAGGTTTTTATTGCTGAATATTAGGTATTATTAGAGGCCCAAGCACAAAGTCCTTGGAAACCTCTTTTTTATGGTTTTTTAATGATTCTTTCATTTTGGTCTACCCACTTTTTTGAGCTAATTAGCATAAAATGAGAAACATACTTTTGCAGACTAGTCATAGGGTTTTTGTCATGTCTTCACACATTTGGTGTTGGAATATTTTGAAATTTTGCATCATTTTTGTGTATTTCCAATATTTATGTGTATTTCCAATGATGACTGAGTTACTTAAACAATGGCTGCTATTAGCCAATTCTCAAGACTCAGAATGCACTTGTGCACCCTCATCCTGGAAGCCCTGGAAGTTCTTAAAATTATATATATATATATATATATGGTGGAGCAGCAGAGTTGATGCTTCACAGCAGGGGCCTCGGGTTAATCCTGAGCTTGGGTTACTATCAGTGTGGAGATTCCTCTGGGTTGTCTAGTTTCCTCCCACCTACCAAAAACATGCTGGTAGGTGTACTGGCTAAGCTAAGATGTGAATGATTGTGTGTGTGAGTACATGGTGTCCTGAGATGGACTGCCATCACATTCAGGGTGTATTCCCAGTGCACTCACTCCCAGTGTTCTCGGGATAGGTTCTGGATCCACGTTGATGTTGGTTCTGTGAGTACTATAGCAAATAATAGTGAATTTACTATAGTTACAGGTAGTAAAAAGTAGTAAGTAACATACTATTGCGAATAGGGTGTGGTTTTGGATATACAGCCACATGATTTCCATGTGCGTGTGTGCGTGTTTGTTTATTTATTTCTTATTATGTACCATCAGTTGTGCACCTAGCTGTCTAACCAAGTTCGTATTCTTCACACTGCATCGGTTAGAGGCACATGATGAATGCAGGATCACTCATTATTATGTTGTTATGCTGTGCATGCACATTGCTGCTGTTTCTACATAAAGTGTGTGTGTGTGTGTGTGTGTGTATGTGTGTTGTGTATTTGTGCAGTGTGCCATAGCAGACTAGCTGCCAATGATAGAGTTATTTGTCACCACCATCGCGCCCGCAATCTGTCCTCAGATTGTCTTGTTTCCAGACACAGCCGATTGCATTTTCTGATAAGACAACCAGTCACTTCCATTAACCTCAGACCCTCCAGATGGGGGGTGTGAAGCTTAAAATACAGACACATCCCATGGACTAAACAGCAAACAATCCCCCATCGTAGTTAAACACTTACACAGCAAGATATGAGTTGGAAAATGGAGGCATTCATTCTTTCTTTTTCTCTTCCAGGTTAGTGTCTAATTTAACACCTGCAGAATTCAGACTTGCCTCAGGTGTGAGGCCATTTTGTATTACTCGTATCTAATCATCTCTTGCTCCTTCCTCTGGCTTTAACATGATGAGCAATCGATTTGTGGCAGAAATATGCGAGTTTAATTCACATCACAAAGACGCTACGTCTCAACCAGTTACATCATCATCACAAATGACCACGTTTTCCATGAGGCATTCATCATTTGCTCTTTTTCATTAAACCTGACATACCAGCTTTGCTTTTTCTCTCTCTTGAAGTTTATAAGACAAACTGCAAAATGCAAATTCCTCTGTCCTGACGATTTTCCCAGAATTGTAACCTAAAGTTACAGATTTACCTCTGAATGTTTACAAAGCACTGACACTGAAGACTCCTTCCAAAAAATGCTAAATAAATGTCTGCCCACAGAATACTTATTTTATATTCTTATATTACATATATTCTCCTTGTACTTTTCCATGTCTTATACTGTTAAAACCTGGAACTCAAATAGGGATTACTTTCATCCCCACAGTGAAACATGATGGTGGTAGCATAATGTTGAGCGTTATCTTTTGGATGTTTCTCTGACTAATGCCCTCTATAACCTGTCACTGACTTTTGTTGGATGGCCTCTTCTAGACACAATCATTGTTGTGCCATATTTTTTTGAATTTATATTTTCTAACCAAACCCTAATTTATAATTTCCCAGAACTTTGTCCCAGACTGATTTTGATAGTTCCTTGTTCTATAACAAACTCTAGATTCATAACATTATCCCAATCACACCCATTTAATTTCCAGGTTGTACCATTACATCATGTAAGAAAGTTCAAGGTGGTGAATACTTATGCAAGGTACTATATTATGTTATTGTTAACACTTGCAATGCAGATCAAGTTGCATTTTGGCCTTGAGGTGAGCTTGGAATTGTAATTGTATTTGGCCCATTGACCAGCACATGCTTTTATTTTATTTCAAAACAAAAGTTTCAAACGATTAAAAATTGGCGTAATATAATAATACAAAACCAGTGCACATTTTTGAATGGCAAAATAGCAAATAAAACTTTAATATGCCTGCACAGAATCAACAAACAACAGGGTAAGTTGTTTCCATACACATCAATTATTTCATCCATATAAAATCACTATAAAATGGCACTCTTTAATACTGCTCTGCTTAAACGTCTATGGCTTTTCAAACATTCCCATGATAAGTGGTACAAAAGTCTCTCTCTCCAGAGACATCATGCAATGCTGTCAGTAGGCACAGCAGGAAAAATCAGGATGAGTTTAAGCCTGAGACATGCTTCTCGTCAGCCTTTCTCAACTTATGACTTACCAGCAAAGACTAATGCCTTAGAATTGTGACCTATTTGTTCTTTCTCCCAAAAATAAGATGATTGTTGTGAAGGAAAGAGAGAAAGTGAACTGAATAAATAAAAGTTGAAGTGGCTTCAGTCATTTTAGGGTAGTTGATGTCTAAGCATATATATATTTTTTTTAAAGATCACATCAATCTATTTGGCTGTTTTGACATTCACTCACTTTTCATACATTCTCTAGCATCACAAAAATAGAAAGTACAAAAAAAATACTATTAGCAAAAAAAAGAGCCACGGAAATAACACTAGTGTATCAATGATCTTATAAAAACAGCAGGTGGATAGTATGCAAACATGGAGCATGATGGCACGGAAACTAAGCAATGCTGTGATGTGATGTCATCTTGATTGCTCGTCAGACGGTGAGATAGAAAATTGTGAAATGATTTGGCACTGTCGGCGAGCACTGTCTTTCCTTCAGGACAGACAGTCAAGTCTCTGAGATTAGAGAGAAGGGTGTGGGTTAGGTCCCTATTAAGGCACTGTGACGTGGAAGGGGCTGCCGGGCACCATCTCATCACCCCATTTGACAATAAGGATGTAGTCTCCTTTCTCCTTGACTGTGTATGTGACATTGTACATCCTATTGCCCATGTGCTTGACATAGACCTCTTCACACGGAGTCTTTGGCCCGTGCACACCCACCATCAGCATGTTTGTCCCTGCAGAATTAAATCATATTTATTAATAAAATTATTTAGATTTCATACCACTTTTTTAGCCTAGTCATTTATGGTTCAGTTATGATTTGACCATTCCTTGGGGTGTGCAAACTTTTGCACTCAACTCTAAGATGTGTAAACGCTATGCAAACTGTATGCAGCAATTCTTTTAAAAATAGATTTTCGCTACTGGTTTCTGTGGGCTAGGATTACAGTGAGGGGAGTGTTGATCATCTCACCAGCTTTACTGCAGTCTACCGTGAAGGTATTCTTCTGGCCGATGAAGGCTTTAGAGAGACCGGACCCTCGTGACACCACTTTGCTGGCATCGGACGAAAATTTGGGCAAGGAGGCAAAAGATCCAGCCATGGTGGATGACTTAGTCACTGTCTCCACTAGCACAGATGAGGTCTCATGGAGACTGTGCCCTCCAGACAGACGTGGACCTGCACACAGAGACAAAGAGAGAGAGGTTTCTATATAACGCTGCTACTTGTAAATAATACTACACAGGACTGGGCTCTGACACTACATGGGACTGGGCTATATGACAATATTATATAGATATTGTGATAAATTAACTCACAGTAATGCACATACGCCTGTATAAGCTAAGCTAGCCAGCTACAGTACCACACAGCACTGCACAAATGTTAGCCAGCTATGGCGCAGCTATGTAGCTATCCAAGAGTTAGTTTAATAATCAGCTAGGTAACCAGTGCTTTGTTTTAATTACATGATATAGCTACATAGACTAAAACTAGCCAGCTTCGTACTAAGTTTAACTAGCTACTACTGAACAGATAATTAGCCAGCTCTACTAGCAAAGTATCTACCATTAGCCTGCTGTGTGGACCGGTAGCTAATGTCAATAGCAAGCTAGCTAACCTTAGGTATGTTGTGTAAACCAGTATTCTGTACGAAGCTAACTATTAAGTAACACCATTAGCCAGCTTCACTACTTACATCAGGATGCTATACTGTGTAAACCAGTAGCCAAGGCTGCTAGCAAGCTAGATACAATTTGGCTAACCATGATGTAGTTAAAACCGTTACAAGGTTTGCTAGCTAACTTTGGCTAACTACTGTACTGTGTAAATCAGTTGCCTTCACACTCTCAAATTGGTGGCTATCATGTTATAGAGGAAGAAGAAGCTGCAAGGAATTGTGACAAAATTAGGTGTAAATATTATAGATTGCTCTTGTCTCTATGCTTTCATTTTCCCGGTTTTCTGTGGTAACTTTTTAAACAGACAAATAAAAGTATTGTTTAATCATTCACAGTTTTTTTTAAATGCTGCACTCTGAAAAAACTAGCATAAAAATGTTACTAGAATTGTAAAGTTATAATTTTGCCATATCCTCCACCAAATCATGAGCACACACACACACACACACAGACGCACATTCAAGCTTTTTACAGAAACCTCCAATTCAGCATTGTGTAACACTGCAGTGTGACTAGAATAACATAGGAAGTGGCACGACCACAAGCACCAATACCATTTTCCAATTCAGGAGGCATCTCTGTGTGTCACATCCTACACAGCTATCCAAAAAACTCCTCGTTTTCTTTCTTATACTAAACATACAGCAGATTGGTTTTAAAATAGCTCAGTGTTGTGCAACAACACAAGGTCTCACCAGAGACTTTAGCTTTGAATGGGCTGCCGACGATATGCTGTGGTCCTCCATATTTGATGGAGATGAGGTAGCTGCCGGGGGCCATGGGTGTGTATGTGACCTTGTAACCCTCGGGACACTCTTGGCAGTCCATCTTCACCTTGGAGGGTCCGTCAATGGTGACAGAGAGAGCTCCGGTTCCAGCATTGACTGTGTTTACGATGAATTCAGAGGGCACACCTTGGAAAGATGGAAAGAGAAAAGATGAAACCTGTTCAATACTTAACAGTAGAGGAAATATTTCCCAGCATCCCACTGACTTACACCTTCTCTTATTTTATTTCATAGTACAGCAAAACAGGTTCACATTTAAAACATAGCCAATATGTCATATATTCTATAACACATTATAACTCCCAGTATGGATACTATACCAGAGCCTGTAGTGTAGTTCATTACAACATTAGCAGAGTTAGTGTTACCACCTTGGCATTGATTATTTTACAATAACAACACATCCTGAAGTGTTTTATTCCTCTTATAAAATGATTGCAATTTTTTATTTCTTAGAGAACATCATAATTTTTTATCAGTTTTTATCATAGTTACATCGTAATGTTGTGGAATGTCCATGAAACATGCGGGTTTCTGTTACAACTTATTTTATAGCAGTTATAAACAATCATTCCCTCATCAGCCTCCCATTTTTCACTCTACTGATGTTACTAAGACAAAAAAAATGCAGCTTGAAATGTTTCAGAAAAAGTGTTAAGTGTCCTCTGTCATTTCTGAGCCGAAAAACCTATTGACTTTTACAAAGCACTGACACTGCAGATTCTTTCTATAAATTCTACATAAACGCCTCCTTACAGAAAGCTTCACCATATCAACAATTATACATTTCACTTTTTTTAATCCTCCATTCAAGTCCGTGGGAATTAGTTGTTACGATAGAAGCATTAATGTATCAGAATGAGCACATTAATATAAACCTGTGATTTGCCTTATTTTAACTGGAACTACTGCTATAATAGAAAGTTAATCAACACCTTCTGACCAATCAGAATTGAGAATTCAAAAGCACTCTGCTGTAAAGAAAGGGAGAAACTTTTAAACTATTTTTAACATAGATTATTTTTTGTTACTTTGTTACATCTGTGAAGCCAAATATTAAATGACTTGCTCTAGTATAAAATACATTTTGTATTCTTTATTTGTTTTTCTGGGGATATGCTATCAGCTATATTTTGACACACTGCCCCTGGTACAGTACATTTGATATAAGGTTGAGTGTGTGTTGCATGTGTATGTTTATGAGTGAGCGAGGGCAGTTACCTGTGGTTCCTCCCTCCAGGCCTGGGCCAAAAGCAGACACCATGCCTGGGTCTCCAGCTTGACCTGGTTCTCCAACACGGATCTTAAAGGGGCTGCCAGGAATGTGGCTCCCGTTGAAGCGTACATCGATGGAGTGGACACCGTTCTCACGTGGGATGAAGCGAATCGCATGCTTGTCTGCAGAGAGGAGACATAAAGGGTTAAAGACATAAACATGCTCTCTAAAGACATACAATAAATAGCTATTCCAATGTGACTTGTACATGGATATATGTGGGGTGTGTGTGTGTGTGTGTGTGTGTGTGTGTGTGTGTGTGTGAGAGTGTGTGCGTGTGCTCACCGTTGTCTAGTTCTGTGATGTAGCACTCCTCCACTGCACCAGAGGGTGTGTGAACCTTGGCATCAATCATACCCCTTGCTCCGTTCAGCTGCACTGCAAAGGAAGCTTCCTGGTTCACTTTTAGACCCGTTTCCTTTGAAGGAGACAGAAAAAATCCTAGTGTAAATAAATTTTATTGCTGTATTTATGAGGAACACAACCATTTTTTGTATGGGACTGATTCATGGGTTTGTTAGTACCACGTCTCAGTTGCAGTAAAGAGAAAGATAAAGACAGGGTTTTTATTCCTTTTAGTTGTTACTGTTATAAGAGAAGTGGCTACATGGATGGCACAGGTGGTCAGACGCCAACCTTGAAATTAGTTTTACCATGCCTAACCCTAACTCTAACCTCAAATAATCTCTGAGAGGTTTATTATTCTTGTGCAGTTCATGAGTCATGTGCATGTGTGTGACAGAAAGAGAGAGAAAGAACAAGGGAAAGAGAGAAACACACCTGCAGGCTAGTAACAGTAAGTCTGCGGGCGTCATCGGACAGCGTTGCTATGGGAACGATGAATGGACTGTCCGGGATGTGCTCATCATTGAATTTGATCGACACCTCATAGTCACCTGTTGATCATTGAAATACAGCCTCTTCAACAACCTCATTAACACATTGGATCAACATGGAGCTAACAATCATATCAAGACATTAATAAAACATATTTACATATGAGGAACAAGTAAAAAAAAAAAAAAAAAAAGAAAAATTCAGAGGTTATTTGGCTGCAAATACTGGCTGTGAACCTGCTGTGAACATATGTACCTGTTTTATTAGATCTTACCAGGCTCTTGGACCACATAGGCCACGCCACAGGAGCCGTCCTTCCTGTCTTCAAATGAGATTTCAGCTTTACTGGGTCCCTCAACAGCGATGGACAAACCACCTGCACCCGCCTCGCGCGTCCAAATACTGAACTCCGCTACAAGTCACAAGCAAACACACCCATATGAGACAAAAAGGTCTCAGTGATACTATTTCCAAACCCTGAATGGAGGTGTGTTTAATCTGATGTGTATTTAATACTGTAAACATCAAGGCAACTGCAATAAACATACCTGGCACTCCTGCTACTCCTCGGTCGAGACCGGTACCACCTGCACGCACTTTATGGGCTCCTCCTTCTCCGAGTGGGCCTACGGTGAACTGGAAGGGGCTGCCGGGAACGTGTTGACCCCGGTATTTCACATTAACTGTGTGAGGGCCCATCTCCTGGGGCACAAAGCGCACACTGTAGGTGCTGTCTTCGCCCTCAATGATCTCGGCCTCCTCCATTTTTCCACTGGGACTCGTCACCTGAGCTGTCATCTCCTGAGTACTAGTCTCACCTGAGAGAGAGAGAGAAAGAGATGGAGCAACAGAGAAAAGTATAAGGAGTTACAGAAGTGCAGCTGAAAGAGATTTTTACAGAAAATTATATCATTACTAAAGCAAAAACCTAGGTATGTAACAGATCATTAATTGGTTTGTAGGTCAATAAACCCAAGTTCACACTAATATCAGAGCAGCTGAACACCCCACCACCACGACCACGCACACACACACACCCTCGGATTGGCGGGACTGGATGCCACTGAAGGGCCCCATAAAGCCTCCGAACACGTCTCTGAAGGGGTCTCCCCCAAGCTGCGTGCTCTCCTCCACACGCACTTCGCGCTTGGTTTCGCCTGCCCGCGTCTTGCTGATCTCAGTGCGCTCTGTGCGTGTATATGTGTGGCTGCTTCGTGTGAAGGTGCGCGTTAGCCTTTCTTGGGCCGACACCATCTGAAACCAGTTCCCTGCAGGATGCATGGGTCCAGAGAGAGGGAGGAAAGACAGAGCAAGAGAGAAGGAGGGAAGAAAAAGCGGTAAGGCAGAGGAAATCAGGACAGCGAGAAAAAACTTGCATGCTGCGTCTACTTTTGTTCATAATATAACCCTTGTTTTTGTTTTTTTTTATCATAATAGCTGTCTTTAAAACAATAAGCAGGTGAAAAGGTTGGAACAAAGCGCAGGTGGTGTGACAGATGGAATAAGGTGCCGAAAGGAAAAAAAGTACTTGTCCTCCAAAATTGTTTCTTTCCCCTCCATTAAGCTCTTTATAATACCTAAAGGGCTCGGTTAAGCTTAAATTCACCTTACCTGGGATTTTGAGGTTGAGGTCGCAGGTGCTGCCTACAGTAGCTATAGAGGGAGCCTGCCTCCTCCTGGTGATGCTCTCCTTCATCCTGCCCTCCCCCAGCACCTTTACTGTGAATGGACTCCCTGTAGAGAGGCGAACAACACAGAAACATCACAAATAACCTCAAACACTTCAACTTCTGGTCATGTCCCAAATGTAGGAACATTACTATGGGATCAAAAAGCTACAGTGCAACAATATGCCTTATTTCTAGCTGTGTCTCAAATGCAGGACATTTTGCTAAGACCTCATAATATAGAAAAGGAGAGCCTTTGGTTGCATCTCAGTGTGGGACGACTGCAAAGCACTGATGGAAGTGAAAGCGATACAACAGGAAATTGTTCACTTCTGATGCAAAGTCAATGTTTAATTCTTTAAAAAACAAAAAAGCCATCGCCTGCTGAGATCAAGCAAGATGTAAGAGCAAGGCAGTGAAGGTTGATTTTTTGAAATGCAATGTGGCAACATGGATTCTTAAAAAGGAATCCCCTGCTGAATGTTTTCCATTAAAGAGAACAATGCATTAAATGTCCTGCTTTTCAGTGTGGTGTGTTTTCTGTATGTCACTAATGAAAAGCAATAATGTGTGTTTTATTTGTTTTTGTCTATGATGCATTTGAAATATAACATACTGAAATATAATACACTGCCATTAAAGTGAATATGTGCCATGTTCTGTACCTGGCACGTGCTGGTCCGCAAACTTGATGTTGATGATGTAGGTGCCTGGCTCTGTGGGGCAGTAGGTCACTTTGCATGTGCCATCCTCTATGTCTTCACAGTTAATGTCCACTTTGCTGGGACCTTCGATGGAAAGACCCAGGCCACCATAACCTAACAGAAGTTGGGGAGATATTCACCATTATCATCATTGTTACAATTAAACAATTTGAGACCTGCTCAAATAATGTAATATACACTATATTACCAAAAGTATTCGGTCACCTGCCTTGACTCACATATGAAGTTAAGTGCCATCCCATTCCTAACCCA
>CM075020.1:6272158-6284258 GCA_037576675.1 Pangasius sanitwongsei | reverse complement strand
GCCAAGTGATTAGGACACCTGATTCTGATCATTTGGATGGGTGACCGAATACTTTTGGTAATATAGTGTATGTGTGTTAGGACTGATTATTACTCACAGCCTATAAAAGTGCAGTATGGTGTCCTGCAAGGTTCTGTTTTAGGTCCTTTTAGGTACTTTTTTTTTAAAAATTCTCAGTAAGCTGATTGCTTCTTTATTGTGCTTTAGCATTAACACTTTGTTTAACCTTTGAAACTTTATATATACAAAGTACTTTGTGATTTGAGTAAAATGAAAAGTGCAATATAAATACAGATTATTGTAAATTTTATGCAGATTTTCTGAGAATATGAATAATTCAATTTAATTCAATTCGTTTAAAAATGCAGCTCAATGTATTATGATTTGTGACTTATTGATTGAGATATCGACTCTCACCTGCATTTCTGGTGTCCACGATGAACTCGGCCACCTCAAAGGTGTGTCCCTCCACCAGGCCTTTGCCAAAAACTTTCACTTTACTGGCGTCTCCGATCTCTGACTGCCCCACCATGATTTTGAACGGGCTGTTGGTCACATGTTTGCCGTTCTTCTTCACACTCACCACATGCTCACCCACTTCCTTAGGAGTGAAGGAGATCCCTGTGGAGAAAACAGAGAGAAGATGACTCCTCCCCAACTTGGTCATCAATGAAGCATCAGATTTCAATAATTAATGGAGTGAAGTACTATGAAGTGTGTTGATGCACTCCTGCAAGTTGTTTATTTTCTAATATGTCTAATTCAGTGTGGTTGATGGGCACTGTTTTCCAAAAATATGTTTTTCTTTTCTAGCTAGACAGGTCATTTATTATGGAGATTCTTTTAGATAGATATTAATTATCAGCCTATCAGAAAGTTCACATATGCTGACAGAGCTCCAAACATTCCAACAGCTCTTCGGCATAGTCCAATGTGTCAAAAAATAATTGGATGCACATTTTGCCTTATATCAATACAGTCTAAAACCTTAATTACAAAGACTGAGGTCTAAAACTTCTATAAATAAAATAAAAAAACAAAATATTTTCCCGCATTTCAAAAAAAGCCAAACATTCAAAAACACTAAAATAGAGCCATTAATTAATCTGACTCTGTCTAGGCGAGATGTTAAGAGAAGAGAGTGAGATGCCACTGATGGTGTTCTGCAGATTTGCTCACCGATGTGACGGTTAGGCAGTCTCTTGAGCAGACAGGGCTCCTCATTACCAGATGGAGCTCGGATGCTTGCAGTGAGAGAACTCAGGTCTGTCTCTGTTATCTTCAGGGACACGTCAGTCGCTGTGCCCACGTTCAACTGGGACGTTCTCATGGAGTCATCGCCTTCACAAGAGAAAGACCAGGACAGATATGAATAAGAAAGTATAGAAGAGATTAGAATTCTGGCATTCATAAGACAAATAAGGAATAAAACACAATAGGTTTGGTGTTATGGGAAAATAACCAACAACAATGTGGTGTGATGGAGTTAGACATATAGCAGAGATACTGTTACCACCCAAACATACCCCAAAGTGTTTTATTCCTCTTATATTCCACACTGACATGCACTAACCATACACATACACACATACACACCTGTAATCTTGGCTGTAAAGGGGCTCCCAGGGATGTGCTTGTCGTCGAATTTGACGATGATATTATAGTCTCCTGGTGCAGTGGGCAGGTAGGAGACAGTGCAGGTGCCGTCTTTGTTGTCCTTACAGCTGATCTCTGCTTTAGACGGACCTTCCACTGCCAGAGACAGTCCACCTGAAACGAAAGAGAAAGACAGCACCTGAATAATAATGCAAGAACCAGAAAACAAAACTCTAAATCCTATTAGGGAATAAAGGTTACACAAATGAGGCCATTAGGGAAGAAAAAGCACTACTTAGCAGGAAATGGAAACAGCAAGCCTTTAGAGGGCTTTTGAGTTAAGAAAATACCTTCTCCTGCATCCTTGGTGACAATTGTGAAGATCGCAGGTTTGTTAACCATTCCGTGACTCAAGCCAGGCCCGTAAGCAGTCACATGACCACTGTTTATGGCATCGACGTAGAACTGCAGTGGACTTCCTGTCAAAGGAAGTGAACAGATCAAACACGGGGCTTCACAACAATAACAAAATGATGACAAAAACTCCTGGATATATATTTAGATGTAGATAAAGAAGCAATTCATCACCTGGTATGTGGTTGCCATCATACTTGATGTCCATCTCATGCAGGCCTTTCTCAGTAGGAGCGTATTTCACCGTCACTGTGCCGTCCTTATTGTCAGTGATGTGAGGCCGAGCTGTCTTGCCAGAAGGCATTCGTACCTCACCTAAAAAACACAGTGATACACTCATTCCTCTGGTGCTACATGAACTGAAATGGTTATCATTTTTGTATTTTTTTTTAATTTGTACACTGTAAAAAAACAGCTCCTAGTTATACAGTCAACTCCAGAATTATTGGCACCCTTCCAGAGAATGCGCAAAAATGATTGTATAAAAATTTTACTCACAATTGAAGAAACTACTAATGTTTCTTCTAACAAAAATAATTGTCATAACTTTTTTGGTAAATAATAGGGTTTTTTTCTATGGGTGGTGCAGTGAGTAGCTTTCCATAGTTTCTGGCTCGATCTTGGGCTCAGGCTATGCCAGTCAATGGACCAGCATCCCGTCCCAGGGTGTATTTCCGCCTTACACCCAGTGTTCCTGGGCTAAGCTCCAATGCGTCCCTATAAAGTGCTTCCTGAAGATGATGAGTGAGTATTGTCTCTCTAAAACATATGTAGCAAAATTATCTGGAGCAAAATAAATCTTTAAATCATGAATCACCAATACTTTTACCACAAAACCAGGTTGTCACTGCCATAAATATATATATTTTTAATCCAGATAATAATCCTAACCTTGCATCCAAACCAAAACAGAAATGGTTTTCGGCAACATAAAATCAGTGTTTTGAACTGGTCATCTCAGTCTCTGGATTTGAACTGTAATGGAACCGCATCATTTGATGCTTCCTAGAATCAAAATGTCCAACATGTCCAGCATTAACACTAATATAATGTCAGTTTAGGTTATGCTAATTAGATTGTATATAACAAGGTTTTAATAATGTTTACTGCACATCACCGAAACTAGTAATGCAATTATTAGTCATTTTAACCTAACAAAACTACTGTTATGTAGCAATACAGGTCTTTATGAATAAAAACCATTTACAAATATCTAATCCTAAATTAACCCCTTTGATGTGGTCCTTAGAGTGTTACCATTTTATATTTATATGCTTAAGCTCAAAATATCACTTATTGCATGTGTTGTACGGCTAATAATGTATATTGCTGATTTTCATGAAGGCTGCCAATAATTCTAGAGCTGATAATAGTATATTATCTAGTAGCAGTATGTCAAGGCATCTGGTTTTTATAGTTTATACAAATGTGCTTGGATCAAACCTGTGATCTCTCCTTTCTGCACTGTAAACGGGATGACCAGGCTGAAAGGACGAAGCATGGGCTCCATGCCATTAATGGCTGTCACCGGTTCCTCAGTGGCCTGGAACAGAAACGGATTCATGTAAGCACCACTAACTAGTTTGTGTACAGAACCAGCTGAGAGGATCCTACTCAATAGAAACAAGCAAGCCATGCACAAAAGAAGATAGAAGTCAAGAAGGTTTCAGTTGAAATGCTGACTTGGGTAGTTGAACTGTAGTTGAAATGTTGCAGCTGAAATGATTTTGAGGAGAAGATGGATGGAGAGGATGGCTGAGGGGTTAAAACGAGTGCATGAATGGGATGGAGATTGTATAAGGGAAGTTGTGGAGAGGGCTTAAATGTGTACCCAGTGAGGGGAGTAGCCCTGGTAAGGCGAGTAGGGCTGCTGTAACTGCACTTTATCACATGGCTCCTCTATTATAGGAACGGTATCACACGCCTGGAGATGGAGGAAGTCACATGGTTAGTTAGCTAAAACCACACTCATGCATTTTATCTGTCATTGTTGCCAGGTAATCAACATGATTCTAGTTCACAAATAAGCGTCTAACGTTACAGTTATCTCCTGAAATTACAAGGTGCATATTGTAATTTAGATTTATACCACAGCGCTGCTGAATACTCAATTCTGATTGGTCAAAATGTGTTGATTATAAGAGCATCTCTGACAGTATTTCCACCTGCACAATTTATATTAATGTTCTCATTGTTAGCATTGGCAAATTGCTGTGGTATAAGAGGAATGAAACACTTTGCCGTTATAGGATAATAATCAACTTCAGGTGGATGTTCCAACAACTGTTCACTATTTTATATGTTTCATTATATATCTGTAAATTTACATAAGCCACTGTTGAATCATAGTATAGCATGCATTTGGAGTAAATAGTGTTGATGTGTGTTAAAAAATGGACTGTATAACAAAATATAAACACTAATCATCAATCAAACTTCAAATGGTTACATATTAGGAATATTGATTGGGACAATTCTAATGCACCTGAAATCTATCACAAAGCTTCAATCCTCAAGGACCCATTGCTAGTCCATCTTTCTCTATTCCAGATCCCAGCACATTCCATATTCTATTCCAACTCAGCAAATACTGGCACATATTGACTCCCCATAATGCAGAATGCACTCACCACCACATGGAAAGGGCTGTTGGGGATGTGCTCTCCTCCAAAGCGAATGGTAATTATGTATTTCCCTGGCTCTGGAGCTGTGTAGTAGATATCGAAAGTTCCATCCGAGTTCTCGACCACATCCACATCCAGCTCAGCCCCATCGGGGGTGGACACTTTGCACGTGACTTTTCCCTTCCCAGCAGCCTTTGCATCCACAGTGATGACGGTCTCCTCGCCAATCTGAATGGTGGGTCCGAGTCCAGAGCCTGGTCGGGATTAAATTTACAATTACGGTTAATAATACAAGGCTGACTTTGTGTCCAAAAACTGTTTACCATGAAGCACAATATGGGGTCTATGGTTCAACGTTTAGTATTGAACTACTCACCCAGGCCATGCCCTCCAATGGAAACTGCAAGAAAATATTATAATACACACAATTAATACACACAAGATATGTGTGGCAGTAGTATTTTAATTATTTAATTATATTGATTGAAGTCATCTTGTGAAGTCTATAGCGTAACCAAAGGAAGCCAAGATTTTCAGATTTGATCAGATGCTTACCTGTGACCAAACACTTGCTGGCGTCTCCAGTGGGCAGCGCATGGATGCGGTATGGAGAGAAAGGAATCTCATCTCCACCATATTTGATGGTGATGGTGTAGCGGCCTGTCATATCCGGCACATAGGACACTGTGTAGGTCCCATCTCTGTTATCCCTGATGTTCGCTTTCTTTGGCTTTCCCTCAGGATCCTATTTAAAACACATTCAGTTTAACAAGCAAGTACGTCATTTGTGTCTGCGTGTATCGTCCATAGTTAACACTCAAATCAAGCAAAACATGGCTCTTTCTCATAAATATATGAATCTATAGCTGATACAACTCCCAACTTTAGAAAAGCAATTAAATTTGTATAAAAATGTGTTAACTATGTTGTAGGGAGCAAAGCTTCTTTATTAGTTAGTTATGTAATGGAAACCACATTGAATAATTAGATCAAACTCAATGGAGTGTCAGTCCACAGAGACCAGCAGAGGTAGATATTACAAAAAATCAAGGATTTTCCTAAATTAAAATACATATTTTCTGTGCATTTCACAGTGTTATTAAACAATTTAGCTGTTACACTACAAAAAATTACATCCTATAAGCCAGAGACCTCCACAGAACAAGAAATAAGTGCCTTGCATGTATAATTAGTAAATTACTGAATATTACTGAATATTATTATATATTACTGAACCAGAAACCAAATAACAATTTTAAGTAAATTTAAGTAAACACATAATGAAACTACAGTTAAGATGTAAAGAATTAGCACCATTTCAGTCAGCAGAGGAAAAAAATACCCTAAAGCATGGTGTCTTTGAGCTGTTGCAAGGGCACTAAATCATCAGTGATTCATAAATCATTTGAAAACACTGTAAAATGTAAAGAAAATATATATATTTGGAGAAAAATGATCAGGCACCACAGCGCTGTTGAAGTCGCAATTCTGTGCTCGCTATGATATGTTATCGCTTCTATAGTAACAACTTACACAGGGCCTTGTAAACGGGTTAAAAAAACATTTTTGTTGATACGGTGATGCTTTCTGAAAGAAGATTTAACAGTTCTGGAAGGAATGTCTGTTGTCAGCACTTTGTAACAGTTTTCTGACAGGAAAGTACTTACAACAGAAATACTTTCTTCCAGGAAAAAAAAAAATTAAAGTATTTACAACAGACAGTTTTGTAGTTTCTGACAAACTGCAATTTTTTGTTTTGTTAACTTCAAGAGGGAGAAAAAAAAGAGACGCCAGATGAGGGAATGACCATAGCAGGCACTGTATTGTTCCGTGGACGTTAAACATTACAATGGATAAACAAGTACAAATGGATATAAATTATGACACAATTCATTAATGAATAAAAAATTGGGCTCCTGAGGTGCGCAACAGAAAATGCGGTCACATCATCATCAGGAGATTGTGAGTTTGAATACTGACGATGGGTGGAAGGGATAATATACTCTTTCTCCCATCAATCACAGCAACAATAGACAACTGTGGGCGTCTGAGCTCATGTATGAGGAACAGAGCAGATAGCGCTCTCCTCAAAGTGTGTTATGCTGCCCTGTTACACAGCATTAGCAGCAGCTCAAAAAGATGTGGATGGCTGGCTTCATGTGTATCGGGGGAAGCGCGTGTCAGCCCTCCCACTCCCCACTTGGTAGCTCTCGTATGATGTAGGAAACATCTGGCTGGTGGGTAGGAATTGGCAGGTGACCAAATTGGGGAGAAAACGGGGGAAAATCCAAACAAACAAATAGAATTGTTTGTGTTGGCAAATTGCTGTGGTATAAGTGGAATAAAACACTGCGACATGCTGTTAGCGGAAAATAATCAACTTTGTGTTTTATTCCTTACTTAATTTGTTCAAGATTTATCAGATGGCAGGCAAGGAGAAACTTGCACATCAGCAAATACACTCTAGCAGCTCACTGGTCTCAAAATGAATAGCATTTGTTTCTGAGTGAAGTTTCCACCATTTTCCTGTTGTATATAAGGCATTATGTATATAAGGCATTATGCATGTTCAAGACATAGCGTCCAAGCCATTAGCCCTCATACAGGAACCATAACTTCAAATATCCATCTTACTGTTTTTGTCACCTGTTTCGCTGAACTCTAAATGTTCTATCTGTGAGTTTACACTTAAAAAATGCAGAATTAGGAGATTTGAGAGGTACACAGACAGGAAAAATAACAGATCACAGACCTGAAGTAGCACTTCATAACAGAGCACCGGGTAAACTTAGCGACAATATGTTTCACAAACACCTTATGGCATATGATAAACTACTCTAGAAGGCTGCTTTACACTATAAGATGTAAAAATACAGGGATCTAGAACAATGGGTGCAAGAGGGTATGGAGGCTCAAAAAGCAGGGAGAAGAGGGGAGGGAAGGAGGCAGGGAGACGTGAGACATGGTGAAGGGGAGAAAAAAGAGAGGGCCAAAAGGAGGCCTTACACAGCCTTTCTTAAGAATATAGAAGGGGATGGTGCCCTTTACAATATGGCTGTCCCACACCCTCTTTCCCCAGTCCTCCACATACACAGAGACCTCGCGCCTGCACCCATCCGGATCCTGCAGTTGGGGTCAAAGGTCAAGATGTGGAGCAAGTGTAATGAATTCTAGTCATAGTGTGTCCAAATCTGAAGAATAAATCATGTGACTCACTAGGATCTGGACAGTAAGGAGTCCTTCACCAGCGTCACGAGCATCAATGGTGAATTCTACTGGAAGGCTGGCAGGGACACCAGCGGCGTTAAGACCAGGTCCACTGGCACGGACCTTACTGGCATCATGAGCAGGCAGGGCTTTTACCTTAAAGGGACTGGTACAAACCAAAGAATGACAGAGCAATGGAGTTAAAGCCTTTTTAGATTCTCTGTGTGAGGACAGAGACAGTGTTCGTGAGGAAACTGATCATTTAGGTAATGCTGTATTTGTAATGAGTAGAGTGTGAACATGACATGATCTTACCTGCGTGGTACTTCTTGGTCAGCATATTTGACATAAACTGTGTAAGGACCATCCTTGGAGGGGGTGTAAATCACAGTGTGAGTACCA
Organism: Pangasius sanitwongsei; assembly: GCA_037576675.1. Lineage (NCBI taxonomy): Eukaryota > Metazoa > Chordata > Actinopteri > Siluriformes > Pangasiidae > Pangasius > Pangasius sanitwongsei. The sequence continues at coordinate 6,276,015 of CM075020.1, read as the reverse complement.
TCACCGTTATCCGTAATGCTAACTGGCTCTGTCGCTCCTACAGAGGGGAAGTATTGTAATGATTAGATCAGTTACAGAAAAATCAACTGTAAGATAATGCTAGGAGATAACTCCAGAATTATTGGCACCCTTCATGAAAATGAATAACAAATGCAATGTGTGACATTTTGAGCATAAACATGAGATGTAAAGTTTTAATGTTTATAAAATGTTAGTGTAAAGTTTCAAGCTGTAAAATGGATTTTTTTTTCTTTAAAATGTTTTCTCAAGTAGATTCTCAAGTGCGTTTTTTTTCTGGAAAACTTTGGTTTTAAAATTAGCAGCGCCGCCACAGCTTCCCTTAACATCACTGAGGCTCCTGTAATGTCCTTACACAGTTTTTTGGAACACATGTCAAGGGATCTTGGTCCCTTCTCCATGCAGAAGATTTTTATTTCAAAGTATGATTAAGGAAATGGTCTTTTTGAATAATCTTCCATAGGCAAGTTTTAACATCCTATTAGAAGGCCTAATTTGGAAATTTCTGCTGAAGGATGCCAATACTTCTAGAGCTGCCTGTAAGGGTTATCATACTCCATGCAAGACATGAACTAATATCATACTCATATTTGATGAAGTAAAATGTGTGTATGTATGTTTACCGGTTGGGCTGTAGAGTAGCACCTCCAGTGGGGCCAGGCCGGCGTTACTGCAGTCCACGGTGAAGGTTTGTGGGACATGAGCTCGCACCCCGTTGCCCAGGCCTGGGCCAGAACACCTCACCTTACTGGGATCCACCAGCTCTCGAACTGGGACTCTGAATGGACTGCCTGAACGGTAGAAACATTTTACATGCTCTTGAACACAATCCTAACCACTGATTAACTCACACATACTGTATCTCCTAATAAACCTTACAAAAAACACCTCATAAAACTTGCATGCTACTACTGACTAAAACTGATTTATCTGAATTTTATTATGAACCTGCTCTCAGATTAATCTATAAAAATACTAGTTTAACAGCAAAAGAAATCTTTGGGACTGATTTCTATCACATATCCTGTGGGGGGAAGTGAAATATCACACCTGGGATTGGAAGGCCTCCAAATGTGATGTTAACATCATACTCTCCAGGAGTGAAGGGAATGTACTCCACACTACAACTGCCATCTTTATTATCCTTACAGGACATCTTAGCCTCAGACGGGCCCTCGATGGCCAAGCCGAGGCCACCTGTACCAGCACCCCTGGAGACAGAAACAGACAGATGAATACAGATGCTTTCCAGGATTTCAGTAAGACCCTATTGCTTTTTATGTCAAATGCATTAACCAGTCTTATTTTCAGGATCCATGGCAAGATCCAGACTTGATAGCTGCTAGCTATTGAGTAATATGCTTATAGATGAGAAAACTGAATAATAAGTCCAAATAAAATACGTACCTGGTCTCCACGGTGAACCGGTTGGATTTGTTGACTAGTCCCTCTTCTAGACCCGGTCCATATGCCCGCACACGGCTCGGGTCACAGCCTTCTGTTACTGACACTCTGAAGGGGCTCTTAGGAGCTGGCACGTCATCATACAACAACTCAATCAGGTGCACCCCTGTATATACACACACGCACACAAGGTCCATGATGTTACGTGCAGAGCTGTTTGTGATTAAAGATTATTTCGGTCTATCATAAGGAAACTGAGTCCATCACTGCAGCTCTAAATGCAATATACATTATTACCATCTCACTGTACACAAAATATTTATCTTAACCATGCATTGCTTTTTGGAAACTGAGCCTAGTACTTCTTCAAAATGCAGTCATTTTGATTGTAGAGGATATGGGGTTTGTGCACTTAATTAGCATTTTTGAACCAAGTTTCAAGATGCTAAGCAGTCTTCATTTCAGTTTAATAAGATTATTTTGTAAGAATGTACCAGTAATGTGAAACCGAGTATGGGTATAATGGTCAATACAGGCCTGACACTGGAACACTGGAATGGTACCAAATCAAATCAAATAAAAAAGATTTTTTTTATTTAATACAATGATGCATTTTATACCATGAACAGGTATTACGCTGACTAGCATAACTCATATCATACATAACATACTTAACATAAATGTAAGACACAACCTGTCTTCAGACTCTGTACCTGAAACCAGGCTTGGTTAATAAGAGGATGTCAGTAATTGATATATCGGCCAACACTCAAAGCACAGAAATGAAAAAAGTGGGATTGGCGCATCCATGGTACTTTGTTGAACATCTTACCGTCCTCATAAGCAGTGTACTCCACTCTGTAGGTCCCATCTCCTTTATCGGTGATGTACGCATCTGTGTTGGTGCCTGAAGGGTTAACAATGCAGGCTTTGATGTGGTTTCCTCCAGTCACATTGTGAGTGCGGGTATCCACAATAAAGTGTGTAGTGACTTCTCTAAGGACTCCTGTAAAACCACACAAACACCATAAAATATTTCAGTCTTTACATTACAAGCACAACACACAAACATGCACATGAGCAATTGAATGCTAGCTATTATTCCCTCTTGCATTTAAGAAAGCTGGACAGACTAAAGGATTAAAGTGCTGCTGCATCACCCTCTTTAGGTAGAATCTTGGGAAATAAAATAGTAAACCTTGGACTTCCCTGAAGATCACATGTTAATTATAAAGATTAATATGCAAGTCATTAAGGGTGGATTTTTCCTTTTAATGTGGACAACCATTTCAGAAATCATTAGTACAGGTCATTTTGTGTTAAAAATGACTGCTTTGATTTTAGATATAGGTATTTACCCCAAGTAGGTAAATCGATTTTGTGTGTTTATTGCCGTAATAATGCAGACATTATATATTTTACAAATGAATTGCTTTAAAATTGAAAGAGATGGCCCTTGGTAAATAGTGCATAGATGTACAATGTTTCCAGTGGGCTAAGAAGGTGTACCTCTGGGTTCAACTCCTGGTCCATAGACTTTGATCCCACTGGTGTCGACAGCAGGATCCACCTGGACACGGGCAGGGAATTTTGGCACGGCATGTCCACCATATTTAATGGTGATGGTGTACATGCCATGGAATGGGGGCACGTAGGTGATGGAGTATGTGCCATCGCTGTTGTTCTGGATGTGCACTTGAGCCTGGGCACCCGAGTCTGAGATAATCTCAATGGTGAGATCAGCGTCCCCTGCTTTGGAACAGTCCACTGTGAAGGATGCAGCCTCGCCCACTTTGCCCCTCTCTAAGCCTGGCCCACTGACCGTCACCTTGCTCGGGTCGAATACAGACTGCACCATGGCTTTGAAGGGGGAGCCGGGGACGTGCTGATCAGCAAACAGGATGTTGATGGCGTATTCGCCTGGCTCAGTGGGCAAGTACGATACAGAGCAGGAGCCGTCTCCATTGTCCTGGCACTCAATCTTGGCCTCGCAGGGACCCTCCACTGTCAGGCCTAGTCCACCAGTGCCGGCACCTTTGGTGTCAATGGCAAATGGAGCTGGTTTACCCACAATTCCTCCCCTCAAACCTGGGCCGTAGGCTCGCACCTTAATTTAAATGAAATGAAATTAATGATATGCAATGACAAGATGATAGATCTGTGAATGGTCAAATTTTGTTTCATGCCTATTGAAATTTTATTAAATAAATATTCAACATATTAAAAAACAGCGCCCTATTAGTTATATTAAAAAGCTATTTTATATATTTAAGAATTCCCTAATCTCATGTAAGTTACTACTTATTACCTAGACATGTAAGCAAATATGAATACATTATTTGGATTGAACAGATAATGTGATCTACACTGCCCTCCAAAAGTTTGGAAACGCCTGAACAAAATAGGGTTTTTGGGCAATATCAGCATAAATCCTC